>VZDJ01000083.1:2617004-2693947 GCA_008694505.1 Cyanoderma ruficeps | reverse complement strand
TGGGCTGTGAGGGAGAGAAGGGTTTTCCTCACTGCGGGTTTGAGGCTGTTTGCCACAACCTAATCAGCTCCAAATTGGAAATCACAGAGTTTGGATGCCTCGATTTAGCAGGGCTGGGCAGAGCAGAGCTCTTCCCCAGCTCTGGGATTTCTGACAGAAGTGGCAAATCCACACCTGGAGCTGGGGCTCTGATCCTAAATCCCTCTGGCCTCCCTACTGTCACCTCTGTCCCCAAAACTGATCATTCTGTGAGCTGGGAGCAGATGAAATGTCATTTATTGCTATCACCCCCACAACCAGCAGCAACTGCACCATGCTGAAGGACATGGCTGCATGTGACAGTGACAAAAAGTCCCCGAGGAGCTCTCCCAGCTGCCACAGAGCACAGGAAACTCCTCATCCCCACTAACCCACCTCTGAGCTGCTGGGAATTTCTGCCAGGAGCATCTGGACAGATGCTGGAGAGTGAAGCAGGAACAGCAGCACTGATGTTTCTTCCCAAATTTAATATGGAAATTTTTCTTGGGCAATGCAGGATGTAATCAGCAGTTTGTATTCTATCACCAGCTGTTAAACCAGCTGGGGCAGGGTTCTTTATCCCTTCCAGGACCCATCCTCCCTCCAGGGGAGATCTGCTGTTCTTTATCCCTTCCAGGACCCATCCTCCCTGCAGGGGAGATCTGCTGTTCTTTATCCCTTCCAGGACCCATCCTCCCTGCAGGGCAGATCTGCTGTCCATGGGCCATCCAGGCTCACTGCAGGGCTGAGACAATTCCATCATCCCATGGGGAGAGGCTCCACCCAGGGGGAGGAGTCCAGGATACCTGGATAAAACCTGAGATTTGGAACTCCAGCACAGAATCTCCACTGGATTCCCAGAGGGAGACCAGACCCATCTCAGCACCACTGGACCTTCAGAGGAAAACTCCAGTCTTCTACAGGACCATTGCTCCAACAGAACCACATCTGTCACTGCAGGAGGACTTCTACCAACACCCTGACCAACAGGGTGTCAGGTCACATTTTGGCCCTGTCAATGTGTTCTTTTTCTGTTTGTTTCCTTTTTTTGTACTACTACTTTTTTGTTTTAATATTTCTAGTAAGGAACTGTTATTCCCATTCCCACATCTTTGCCTGAGAGCCCCTTAACTTCAGATTTATCGTAATTCAGAGGGAGGGGGTTTACATTCTCCATTTCCTCCTGCCTTCCTTAGCAGACACTTGTCTTTCCGAACCAGGCCAAAATTCCATTCAGGATTTCCAAGGCAGCCAGGGACCTGCTGCTGGTCACAACTCACCACTGAGAGGGTCAGGGATGGTGAATTGCCTCTTCTTGCCGGGGGTGGACGTGGAGAGCTTTCGAGAGAGCGCTCGGGGGGTGCCTGGAGGAGCCTCCCTCTGCTGGGCCCTCCTCAGCTGCACCATGAGCTCCAGCCTCTTCAGCCTCTTCTGGGAGCGGGAGATGAACTGAGGGTTGTGGAGCTCCAGGGCTTCCTGCAGCAAACAGAGAAGCTGCTTTATTCTCACGTCATTGAAAGGCAGGAAAACGTGTGACGGGCATGGGGCTGAGTTCAGTAAGGGATTGTTACAGTGATGAAAATGAGTTTGGGGTTGGGTTGGAAAGGACTTTAAAGCTCATCCCATCCCCTGCCATGGCAGGGACACCTCCCACTGTCCCAGGCTGCTCCAAGCCCCAATGTCCAACCTGGCCTTGGGCACTGCCAGGGATCCAGGGGCAGCCACAGCTGCTCTGGGAATTCCATCCCAGCCCCTCCCCACTCTCCCAGGGAACAATTCCTGCCCAATATCCCATCTGTCCCTGCCCTCTGGCAGTGGGAAGCCTTTCCCTCTTCTCCTGTCAAGTTTATACATTTCTACGTTTCAAATTACATATTTTCACATCCAAATTCAAGTTCTTGATGTTTTGCCTGTTTCCTTTTCTCACCCCACCACCGAAGTGACTCATCACTGACAGTTCACAAACTTTCCTGTTTATTTAGATTGTCAGATCTCTCCATGGCTGATCCAGAAAGAAAACACTTCCCAGTCAAAGGCTGCTTCAACATTTAGGAATGTCTTAGGACAGAGGAAAAGAGCAGAGATGGGCCTGCAACATGTGCTGGGGGAAAAGTCAGGAAAGTCCATGTGCCGCAGGAGCCTGGTACCACCAACCTCGGCCATGTCCACACCTACAGCTGGTGCTGGACGTGCCAGGCACTTGGGAAACTGGGAATTTGTAAATTCCCAAACTCTTTACAAGTTCCCCCACAGGAACAGCAGCTGCAGCTCAGAATGGGGAGCCTGGACAATCAGGCAAGTTTTGGCAGTGGATACAAACTGCCAAAACTTCACTGGAAACGGAAAAACCGAGGAATGTGAACTTCTGCCTTGAACAAGGTCCCAGGAAGCAAACACCATGCATGGGGGAANAAGAGTGGGAAAAAAAAAAAAAAAGAAAAATAAGCAGGAAAAAAGGGGAAAAGGGAAAAAAAAAAAGATGATTTACCCGCAACGTCCACGGGGCTGCTGGAGTTTCCTCCAGCTGGGAGCTGGATTCTGGCCAGGTGAGCAGGTTTTTCTCCCAGGGCACAGCTGGAGAGCGGGCCCTGGGCAGTGTCACCATGGACAGGGTCACCCTGGACAGTGTCACCCTCCTGCGCCGCTCCCGCTCCTCCTGTGCCTCGAGCTCCTTTGTTCTGTCCCTCGAACCAGGGGACCCGTAATCACCTTGGAGAGATTTAAAAGTTCGTTAGGAGCGCATGGCTAATTTTTTATTGGGTTCTCCACCTCATTAGACAGAGAGGGCAATTCCTGAAATAAGAAAGCCAGGCTGTTATTAATAGGCCTCATTAGGCAGAAGAGATCAGATCTAATGGTGGCTGCCCTGTGACACCCAGAGCGTCTCTCACATTATCCAGACCTCACGTGGAAGGAAATCACAATTAAAACTCTCGGAAACTCAGCTCTCTTTGCTGGTGCTTCCCAAAGTTTGTGCCATGGAAAGCCAGGGATATCTTGCTGTGACCTGCAGTTGGAGTTCATTCCAATTTATTGCAGAAAATACCAGATTGTTATGGGCTTTAACCAAAAATCGTTTCCCTTTCACCACACTGAGGCTTTCATCAGCACCACTGGTTTGTTTTTCTCCTTTGTTTTTAATCCAGTTTGCTTTCTGTCATTCCTACAGATCCGTTAGCCAGTGCAAAGACTCCATTAAAAAAAAATAATCAACAAAAGTTTATTGTGCATTATAGGGCATTATTATGAAAGCTGTCAATTCACATTGAGAAAAAGAGATTATTTTGTACACTTATAATTAAGTTTTAATGCTCACTGACTGATATTCCTTGCACAAATTAGGACCAAAAGAGGCTGTGTGCCCCAAGATCAGATTCTCATTCAGAGGACAGAATGAATCCAAAATAACAGAGGAGCTTCAGAAGGGCTCCATATGAACTATTTGAAAAGTCACACTGGAGTGCTCCTTCCTTGCCAAATAATTTGATTTCTAGAACTATATATCTGGGAATAAAGCCCGTTACTGTTTCATTTCAATTTTTGGTTACAATAAACTTAAAATATTTTTCCTCTTTATGACATATTGTACATATTATATTCTACTTAAAAACCATATTAAAAAGATCTGTGTTGGGTACATTTGCCTTACAAAAGCATGAGCCGTATTTCCTGCCTAACACGGTTCTCACCAACGTTTTGGAATAAACCTTGAAACCTGTGAACACGAAATTAAATTCCTCCCTAAGCCAGGTTTACAGAGGTGTGGATTAAGTTGGGCTTTGCCAGATCTCAGTGGATGCTTCATTTTTTGTAAAACAAAGTCGCTTCCAGTTAAGGGAATGCCTGATTTAACCTCAGGCACTGAAAACAGCATTTAGGCTTCTAAATGTGTGACATTCACTGGCTTTATGCTCAGTGGTGACAAATTTTGCCTACCTGCCTACAAAAAATTCTCTTCAGAGAAAACAGCTGTAACAAAAAAAAGCTTCTGTGATCATTACAACATTTTTAAGGAATAAGTTTCTCACAAACATATTGACACTAAACCCAAATTATTCTCAGATGTCTTCTGCAGAAATACCTGGTGCATGAACACAGCTGCTGGTGCAATCTGCATTTTAGCTGTGAGAATAAATGTTGGAAGTAAGACATCCCAGACACAAAGAAATTATGTTTTACACGCTGAAATCTTGTTAATAATCATAGTTCAGGTTGTTGTGTCCAAAAAAAAAAAGGTTGAAGGAGTGAAAGAAAATTATCAAAACAAGGTTGTAAAAATAACCTCACTACTGGTATTAGGAGTAGTGAGTTAGTAGTGAGTAGTTGGTTAGGCTGGGGCTGCTTGACTTTGCAATTTTAATGCTTCTTCAAGATTTTCCTGGGAATCTCAGCCTATCTTGGTCATTTTAATCTTGTTTTCTATTAACCATAGCAATGTATACAGTCAGATCAGCTGATTGATCTCTCACCAGATGACTCACGCTCAGCACTTAAAGCTGGACAAAAATGGCCTGACTTTCCATTATTTCACTTTTTTTTTTCTTTTTTTTTTGCTTTGAGACTGATCTCATCTCATTATTGAAACCATATTCCTGACAACCACAGTAGGAGGATTTGTACCTTACTTTTTAGGAGCTGCTTTTGCCCGTGAACATTTTCTTCCCCGAGGATTCTCGATGACGCCTTTATGTTGCACACGCTGTTGGAGACAGACATTTTCGGTTTCAGGACACCCTGTGCTTGGAACTCTTTGGCTTTGGAGGTGTCTTTGGAGGGATCTGCCCTGTTGGATGAGCCATCAGTAGCAGCAGCAATGGTTTCTCTGGAGGCTGCATTTGGAAGGGAGCCAGGGGCTGTTGTGCTGCTCCTCTTCCTGCTTCCCAACAGCATTGGTGTTCCTGTGAAAAACAATCCCAGATCCTATAACATGGGAAATTTTATTTTATTTTTTTTTCCTCAGCCCTCTAATCCATGCAATTTTTATTGGCATGGCAGGATCCTGAAGCTGTAGGGGCTGAGCGATGCCCTTCTCATCAAAAACTTTCATGGCAAAGCGTTGTACAGGTTGGACCTTTTGGGTCCAGGTGGTTCCTGCTGTGACTTTGCACAGAGTCAGAATGGGGCACTGGAGATGTTGGGGATGGGAGATGCTGCTGAGGCAACCAGTCCACTGGAGAGGGGTTAAAAGCCTGATCCCAAAACTTGCTAGGCTTTGGTTTTCATCACAGCCACGACTGAATCCATAACAATGATTTTGATAAGGTTTAAACAATTTCAAATCCTAGAATGCTGGAACATTTCCAATTGAAATTTATCTTAAAGCCCATCCAGTGCCATCCCTGCCATGGGCAGGGACACCTTCCACTGGCCCAGGCTGTTCCAAACCCCAATGTCCAACCTGGCCTTGGGCACTGCCAGGGATCCAGGGGCAGCCACAGCTGCTCTGGGCACCCTGTGCCAGGGCCTGCCCACCCTGCCAGGGAACAATTCCTGCCCAAAATCCCATCTATCCCTGCCCTCTGACACTGGGAAGCCATTCCTCTTGTCCTGCCACTCCAGGCTCTTTTAAAAGATTCCTTCATCATTCTTGTTGTCTTTTATAAATGCAGATTTAACACGATTCTTTCTCTGCTGACTCTTTCCCATGTCTTGGTTAAGGACAGAGTGAAGATTAGAAATGTTTTTCTCCTTTGAGCCAATTCATGACAAAGGGTGAGATGGCACTGCAGGGATTTAAAGAATTTGTGGATGTGGCACTTGAGGACACGGGTTAGTGATGGACTTGGCAGTGCTGGACTCGAGGGTTGGGAAGGGTTTTTCCAACCTAAATGATTCTGTGTTTCTGTGATTCTGTGTTTGACACTTCCTTATCTCAAAGTCACTCACTAAAATCAGATCCTGCCGTGTGGGAAGTTTTCAGTTCACTTTCCCAATCCTTAATCCACTCACAATAGATAAGAAATATTCTTTTCTGCAAAATGATAATCTCCTATGCATTTAGCGACCTGACTGGGTCACGTCTCTTTTTGACTATCCAGTATTTCTGAGGAAATCAGAGGCATTAAGATACAGCATTTACTGTTTTTCCCTTCCCCTGTAGATCAGAACTTGGAACACAGAATCACAGGATTGTTTAGGTTGGCAAAGCCCTTTGAGATCATCGACTCCAACCATAACATCTTGAGCTCCTTTCTGTAACTGCCCATACAGTGAGAAGGAGTCAGCTCCTCAGGGGATCCTCTCGTGAGGGATCCCTGAAGATCAGCACAAACAGAAAAAAACAAACAAACCTCGTTTTTAACTAAATTCATTGAGATGAAGCAATTTCACAGCCTTACAGAAAATCTGGTCAAAGCAAGGAGGTGCACACAGACTTCCCAAACTCTGGGGCAGCATCCAAGCTCTCCTGCTCTCTGACAGAACTTATTTTTCTCTGTGCTTTTCATACATTGCAAATATTTCCCTTATCTTTTGTCACAACCAAGCTCTTTCCTCAGATGGAAATAGTTTTGATGCAAACGCTCTCAAGAAACTGGACAGACTCAATTCTTTGCATTCCCTCAGAGCTCATGCAAATCCAGGGACCTGTTCCCTCGTTCCCTGGCCAATCCCATCCCTGCAGCCACACAAAAATGTCTTGTGGCACAGAGAGAAGGGGGGAAAAACACCGGGAGAGATGAATGGGGTCATGGAGACTCAAAGGGTGGCTGTGGGAGGAGGCAGGAACAAGCAGTGGGGTAGGAGAAGATGAAGAAAGCAGCAGGTAGCACTGAGTAACTGCAGAGCAGCAGGGGAGGAAGTCCTTCCACTCAGGCAGCCAAGAAATCAGATGGATAGAGGGGAAAAAAAAAAAAAAGGAGGGGAGCTAAGCCACAGGAAGGACCTGAATGGAAAACAGATTATCTCATTAAATCACCTTTCAAATTAAAAGAGTTTACTGGCCAGCAGTAAACAGAGAGGAGAAGAAAGGGGAAAGGAGGAAAGAGTTTCTGCTCATCCATGGCAGCATCACAGCGGGAGATAATTTGCCTTCCTATCAAGAAATGGTCTGTGCAGCAAATGTGTGTTGTGAAGCCAAACAGCTCCACTGTCAAATTGCTGAAGCCAATGCTGTGGCCCCAGGAGGGACTTTTTGCTGCTGCTGGGCTCCCCAGAATCAGCAGGAGTCATCAGGGAGGTCAAAATGGGCTGTAATGGAGAAGGGTGGAGATCAGAGTGAGGGAAGGAGAAAGCTCCAAGTCACATCTCTCCTCTCTAACTCAGAATATTGATCTGAACACAAGAAAGAAGAGCTGCCTGGAGTATTCACACTCCATTTGCTCCTAACTACCAGACTAGCTCTCTCCATGGATATTGGCTTCCAAGTGTAAGTACAGCAACCTTCAAGAATGGACAATTAAGCTCCAGGAAATTTCTTACACGTTGAGCAAATGGAGAAAACCTTCCCTTCTCTCTGCACCACTTCCCTGCTAAAAGAAACACCACCAGTGGCATCCTCCCAACGTCTGGGGGATCCCTGTGAAGATGTGGATAGGGAGAGAAGGAAAAGAAATGCATGAGCAAAACTAAGAATGGGGCCTAAAATTAGAAAAAGGGGATGGATGCCTCTTAGTGTTTTATGATAAAAGGTTGCCTTGAGAAAGAATTAAAAAACCCCCACAATTCTTGATGAAATTCAGGAATAAAATCAACACGCCCTTCCTGCATGAACAGTGTCTTCCTTGTGGATCTGGTTCTAATATTCTAACTAAATCTTAATCCTTATTAGATTCACAGTATGGTGGGGATTTTTTTTTTGGTGGTAGTTAATTAAGGCAATAAAAAAGGTGCGTCTTGTTCTTGTCTAACACTGAAGGCAATCAGAATAATAACAGAGTCAATTTGCTAAATTCTTTCTTCCAGCTCCCTCTGGAATTAACCTTTCCCTTCCAAAGGTGCACCCAGGTGCAGCCAATCCCCAGGAAAAAAGAGCAAAGCAAACCAGACAGGGGCTCTAAAAATCAACTCCCTCATCCTCAAAGCAGCTCTCAGTTACTTTAACGAACCCAGATGCAAATGATATTTAGGAATAGAAAAAAAAACCAAGAACAAGGCAAAGGTACTTAAAGGTAAGATCACAGCGTTTCACTCTGTACACCCTGGGCCCGTTTTTAATATTCTGTGTGGGGAATTAGGACTGTTACTCTCATTAAGACTATCTGGAATTGTGTATCTAAATCCCTCCACCAACCTAACTTGAAATATATATGCCCCACTGAGAATAGCCAGGATTGCAACTGGATGACCAGAAATAGATGGTTTTTCTATTATCCCAGCTGAGGAAAGGCTTTAAAACTAATGAACAAAGACATGCAAGTGTAATGCTTTGGGAGATATGGGAGAGCACAACTCAAAGAAACAGAAAGCAGAGTGACTCCATTAATAAAATTCAGCCAGTATGGATGGTAGTTGTGGAAGTTCAGCTGCTTATAGAAGCAAATTTAAGGAACAAAATCATAATTACATCCGAAGAAGGGTTATTTCTGCCCCGTGCAAGAAAGATGACAACAGCTCAATTTTTAAATAATGACTTAGTGAAAACCATACGATATTGGAGGAGTTAAAAATATCCTGTAAAACCCAGGGTAGGTTTTCAAAAGCTCCTTAAAAAAAAAAAAAAAAAGAAAAAGAAAAGAAAGAATCCTTGATCTTGGAGTAAAATAAGTATATTGTTTTACTGTAAAGTATCTTTTTACATTTCCCCCTCTTTCCCTTCAGGGGGTTTTGCTAACGGGAAGTGACCCTGCCTTACAGCAGGTTAAACTTGCCTTTCCTTGAGACACACACAATCCAGGCAAACATCCCCCGTTCCATTGTTCCTGCTTCTTTTTCCCCCCATTTCACTTTACAGCAGGATAATTCAGCTTTTCATCCTGGCATACAACACTCTCCCCAGTGTTCCAGTGCTCATTTTTTGATGATTTGTGACAAAGTGCTTCTTTGAAACTGGCCAAAGTTCATCTTAGCAGAGGCAGGGCTGCAAATCTCCCCGGCCACCAAGTCAGTGAGGTGGCTGGGGAGGGGACACTCAGAGCTGATTCCCTGTGTGTCCCTAATGAGATCAGACATCAGCACTGGAGGTGGCTTTACATTACAGACCACCTGCTACGGGGTTTGTTTTAATTTAATAAAAGCCCCACATCCTGAGCTCTCCTGGACCTCCGTGCTGGGAGCTGATGCTGCCAACACCCCAAGCAGAGAGGAGCAGGAATTAACATTCCTTAAATGTGAGAAACTTCTGCCTCATTCAAGGTTTAGGCCCAGTTGTGGAGACCCACACGTGCCTCAAGCAGCCATCCATAATCCCTAGCAAGACTCCAGCCTCTGCCTGACAAAGACTGATGGCTCAGCCCTTATCATGAATCAAGGGTTGGCACAGCTAAGCCACGCAATCTTAGATATGAGCAAACAGAGCACATCATCTCAACAGCCTGGTAACCCAGAGAAATGGAAACACTGAGAGCCGTGACAGCGTTATTAGTTATGCCAGGGTTTGTCAAGGGATGTAAGATAGGACGGAGGATTTATTTCTCAGATCGCTGCCGAGGAAAAGGCATCACTTGTAATCAGTCAATGAGCCGCAGTCAGCCAGGGGTGCCACGAAATCCACACGCTTTGACTAAAATTCCTGCTGACCAGCAACGAGGCTTTTGTCCCAAACTGCCTCCTGATGCTTCTCAAATGACTTATTTGCAAGAGGCAGCATCAGCTGCTGCTCAGCATTAACATCCATGGGAACTACCTGAATCCCTGGTAATGTAGCACTGCCCACACTCCCTGTTCAAAATGTGGTGTTTAACAAGGTCTTGATTCTTGATTCTTGAACCTTTCAATAAAAACCTGGGGCTGGGCCCTGTCCTCAGCTCCCTTCCCAGAACTGTCAAGATCCAAAGTCAAGGTAACTTTGCTGGCTTGAAGGGAGAGGCTCAGCCAGCCCATTCCTCCCAGTGAATGTGTCATTGCACCTGTATTAATGCTTCTTCAAACAGCCCTGCCTGGTGGGGTAAAGCTTAATTATCTCAGCTATATCAACACCACCGCAAGCTAAGAGTCTAGATTAAAAAATTATCTCTAACAAAAAAGCTTCTCTTTTTCCTAGCTACCTCTTTTGGATTTGTTGGGTTTTTTTAAAACCGTGTTGACAGCTGTGGCCACATTTCTCAAAAGGAAGAGGCTTTCTTTTGGCAAAAGCTAATATTTGACTGGAGAAAGTTGTAATCATTTAAAACAGAATGTAATCATTTAAAACAGAAAGTGTACCTAAGAGCTGTTAGGCTTCAAACCTATAATCAGTCCTAAGTAGGAAAAGCTTCTTAATGTCAAGAAACAGCTTGTTTACAGAAGGCTTTGGGCAAAATTAGTGCAGTGGCTTCAGAGCAAACAATCCCAAACCCAGCTAATCACCAGCCCCTAATAATCAGCCTCTCCGTGCTGAAGACCAATTTATTTCCTCAAAGCACTTTGCAAGTAGTTAATTGACCTTCTTCCTTGGTGTTGAATAAAGGAACACCGATTATTCCAGGGAGGGAATGGGGACACACGTGCTGCACCCAGTCTGGCTGCCATGGAGAGCTCTGGTGGAAGAAGGGTTTGCAGCAGATGGACCACAAAATCCTGCAATTTAACAGCCTCCAGTTGCACCAGGGTAGGTTGAGGTTGGGCAGCAGGAAAAAATTCTTCACTGACAGAGTGGTTAACCCCAGAAAAAGCTTCCCAGGTGGTGTCAGCATCCCTGGAAGTGCTCCAAAAAGTAGTAGATGTGGCACTTGGTGATGGGGTTTAGTTGACAGGGTGGTGTGGGACGTTGTGATCTTGGAGGACTTTTTCCAACCTTCCTGATCCTGTGATTCTGTGAGAAGGAGACATTCCTGCCTGGCACCTGCAGGCCATCACCTTGCACTCGGAATCATGAGAGGGTATAATTGCAGCAGAATATTTTAGTGGGCAGCTAATAACCAACCCACACGATTTGAGGTGAGTACTGAGCTCCCAGTACCCAGCTGCTCCACTCCAGTGTTTGTGTGTTTTACTAACATTTTCCCCTTTTCCTTCCTATGAGCTGGGAGAGGATGAAAGGAAAGAATATTTGCTGCTGTACTTCCGAGACATTCCCTGTTACAGCCACGGACCCCAAACCTGGGAGTTAGCAATCCATGTTTGCATTTCCAGGATGTCATGCTAGAAGCTCTCAGACGCTATTGTAGCGACTCAAGGAGTAATCTGATGCAGTGTGACTTAAAAAAAAAATAAAAAATGTTCAGGATGATTCAGAACATTGAAATGGTGATCTGCAGGGTAAGAAAGGCATGGACCACTTGGAATTCTCATCATGTCCCAGACACCTAGTTCAGCTCTTTCTGATAATTTACCGAAGCCAGGCTGAGCCAAGTATTCATTTCACAGGCTGCACAAGAGTCGTTCCCAGTTTAAACCAAGTGTGAATTAGGGGAAAATGAGGCTCTTTACTCCAGTGGCATAATGCAGTCACTGAATCCACAGAGCCCATCTCCTTTAATCATTATTTTAATGATTCTGGTATTCCAGCCACTGCTGCTTGCCCCAAGTGCTAAGGAATGACTTGTACCCTCCAGTCATTCAATTCAAATTGTCTCACATTCTTACCAGCTCTGACAGCTCAAGATAGAAATGTCACAGAATCACAGAATGGTGGAGGTAGGAAAAGACCATCAGATCATGGAATCCAAAATGGAAGAGAGTGGAAGACTCAAACCCTCAGTTTTCTTATGCTGAACTTTAACTTGGATCTTCAGATAACATGAACATCTTTGGGAAAATCTAATTTAGAAGTTTCACTCATAAAAATGTGTTCTGTGTCGTTGTTAACAGGGCAGACATCCTTCTGTCTTCTAGAGAAAAAGTGGCCTTTCTACCCAATAGCTTCATTACTATCTCCCATAACAGAAAATTGAGCCTTTAATCCTCAAAAAACATTTCCTGAAGGAAACTCCAACTGCAGTCAAATTATTTTATGATTATGCCCTTAAACACACAAAACCAAACAAAAACATCCACAAGAAAACCCCAAAGAAACAAACCAACCCCAAGAAAATCCAACTACCTCTGGCTGCTCGTTGCCTGAAACCAGAGAGAAACTGATAAAGAACAGTTGGTTCCACAGGAGAATGATCTCCAGCGAGGGTCACTGTGACATCACAGCATTGTCACTGAAAACCAGCTTTGGCCCCCAGAGCCCTGAGCATCACCCTCCTCCCCCGCTGACACCATTGCCATAATCTCCAAGGGTAGCCTTGCCTCCATATGGCAGGACAGAAGGTCACCACATCTGCCTTCTGATTTAATAAATAAGTAGTTTAAAGGAGTGGAATATCAAAGAATATCCCTCCTGCTGATCCCTTCCTTCTCCCACACCCTTCGTCCCACCAGATGATGGGGGAGGCAGCAGGCCTGTGAGACAGAGAGCAAAGCTGAAGAGCTGGCACACCAAAAAATACAGAAAAGAAGAGCCATCCCCTTCCTTCAACAGATGAATTTTAAAGCTCCAAGATAAAGAGAGGCAACTGCTCGGGCCCATCACACAGGTCGGGGTCTGTCTCAAAGGCTGGCAGCATCTTCCAGAGTCACCTGTGGCAGGATGGTCAATCCCTCACTTGAGTTTTCAACACCTGAAATGACCGAATCCTCATTTTCTGGGGATGCAGCACATGAAGGTCACACCTCGGTGTAACACAGGCCCAATGACACAGGATGTCTAGACTAAGGCAAATTGACAGCCTCCTCCTCCATTTTAAATTTATCCCAGATGAAGTGAAACATCAAAGGAGCTCCTTTTAATGGGCTTTTTGGCATGTGGTCCTTTGTTCTTAACAAGTCAGCACCAGCTGCTGCGTCCATAATGCCAAGTCAGTAACGTCCCCAGCCAGATCCCTGGCTGGTGTAAATCAGTGTCACTCCTCTGCAGGCAGAGATTTCACTTGGTTGACTTCAGCTGAAGATTTGGCTCCTTGTGCTTAGCAGGTGCAAGCTAAAGTAAAATCTCCTGTACCATATTTCATATTTCTCCTGTCTTTACCACCAGTTCTGCTACACACATTTGCAGGGTGGAGAGTTAATTAGCATCAGCTGGAGCTGCTCAAGTTTCTATACAATAAATTCCATATTGTCAGGAACTGCTTTCCTCTAATTATATCTTGTTCATGTAGATATATATATATATGTGTATATATATTTATATTTACACACATACAAATCCTGTACTCTGGCTTATTGCAGGGTGACTTTCCCATCAACAGAAGATGAGGTGAGAATACCAGACAGGCCACAATCCCTCATCATAGCATTTCAAAACTATTTAATTAATGAAAGTATATATTACTTATAGCTTTCAGATTTCCTAGTTAGCCCATTCTGATTACCATCAGTTTAAAGGTGACCCACAAGATTTTCTTGATACATAAATGTCTCAAATTCCTGGAGGTCTTCAGTGTGAATTCAAAACAAAAAATATCTTTTTGCTTTGCAAAAAGGTAGTTTATCAAAGTCTCACAGCACCAGCTGTTCTGATTTTACTCCAGTATGAGTAGGAATATAGACACATGCATCAAAAAATTAAAACAGATCTTGAAACAAATAGAAGTCTAGTTATTTGCCCCTTAAAAACGTGCTGCTGACTTCAGCACTTGTTAATAAATAATTTCAAGAAGGAAACAGAAGTCTGTAATCATCTGGGGCCATTCAACACACGCAAAGCCCAGAGATCCCATCTCAGTTTTCCCCACTCGCTGCCTTGGGTTGTTTCAATTAAGCAAATTATGCTTCCAAGTCACCTGCCACGTGTAGAAGCAGCTTCATCACCGAGTCTCTGATGTGTCTTGTTCACTGCTGTGACTGTGTCCTTCCCCTCCCAAGCACTTCACCCCTGAATTCTGAAAAAGGAACATTGGGAGTGCTCCCCCGGACACCCCTGAGCCAGGACAGCTCCCAGGGGCTCAGGCACTGCTGTTCATCACAGCCACCCCATTGTGTGTCACCCACCTCCTGCTGCTGGCTCCAGCACGGGGCTATGGAATCCTTCAGGCTGGAAAACACCTTCATGTTCCTCGGGTCCAACCATCCTCCAGCACTGCCAAGGCCGCCACTGACCTGTGTCCCCAACTGCCACACACACGGATTTTTGAATCCCTCCAGGGATGAGGAGTCCAGCACTGCCCTGGGCAGCTGTGCCAGGGCTGGACAGCCCTTTCCATGAAGGAATTTTCCTCAATACCCAAGGTAAACCTCCCCTGGTGCAATCTGAGGCCACTTCCTCTCTCCTGTCCCTGTTTCCAGAGCCCGACCCCCCCCGGCTGTCCCCTCCTGTCAGGGACTTGTGCAGAGCCACAAGGTCCCCCCTGAGCCTCCTCTTCTCCAGGCTGAGCTCCTTTCCCAGCTCCCTCAGCCCCTCCTGGGGCTTCATTGCCTTCCCCAGCTCTGTTCCTATCCCTGGACACTCTCCAGCCCCTCAATGTCCTTCTGGTCCAAGACTGACCCCAGAATCTGAGGTCCCTCAGCAGTGCCAGCACAGGGATGGTCACTGCCCCGGTCCTGTGGCCACACTGTGGCTGATGATTATCTTATAACCCTGATGCCCCTAATTTTGGGTGGCTTACGTGGCAATGAGATTCATGATTTCCCCCTTTGTCATCTCCCCCCGCCCTCCTTGCACACCTGCACCTCAGCTCAGGGCAGTGGGATCCACCCACAGTCCAGACTGGATTCACTCTCCACCTCAGTTGTTATTCCTTAGTATATCAGTTTTGGGTATGACAAGAAAACATGAACAAAAGTGTAGAGGTGAGCAGAAAATATTTTGGTTTAGAAAACAGCTGAGATGTGTGAAGGCACCCAGGCTTGAAGAAGTTTACTGTTATCTAAGCTCAAAGGGATAAATTTAGATGTTGGCATTTATAATCTTCCCTAGGAAAGTGATGATATTGTTTAATCAAGAGGTCAAAAAGAATTTAAAATGGTCCCATTTTCTTCTTTTTCTCCTTTCTAAGACTTCAGCCTAGTTGGTAATAGATAGTGAAAGATGGATGGAGAGCTAGATATTCATGGGGAATATATTCTTCAGTGAAAGGTAGGTGAGAAATTAAGATTAAAAATGTCCCTGTCTTCAGCAGAAACAAGACTAATCTTTTCATTTCTAACTTACCTTGTATTTATGAGGCATCAGCTGCGGACAGGAAAGGAAATTGCAGCATTGCCTGAAAAGCAGCGTTAGCAAGTTCTGACAGCTTGTTAAAAGCCGTGACCAAAGGCAGGGTGATGCACATCCATCACCCCTGACAGGGACCTCGTGGAGCCTGGCCTGGGCTGGCCCTTGGCCATATCTCTGAGGTGGGTGGCTCATGTGGCCCCCAGTGGGACCCTTCACACATTCCTGCAGCTGCCCAAGGGATGGAAATGTTGGCCACTCACTAAAAATAAACACAGCCCTGTCCTACGCCTCTGTCCTCCCATGGTTCAAGTCTGACTTCACGTATAACATGGATTTTCCAGCACTTACAACCCAATTTCTTGCCAGATAATGGAAGTAGAGGCCCAAAGCAGTGGAGCCAATAGAAGATACAGTCCACAGTGGGGAGATATCATATTCCATCCTTGGGATGCTCTAGCATGAACCATGGCTTTGAACTCTGAGTCCCGGAGATTTGGATTTCCAAGTGTAATTCCCATCCACGAGCAGAGCCCAAAATTTACATTTTGTTAATAATCCTAAAGCATCCTTTTCATATGTGGCACATGGGGGAAATCTGTATCTCTGGAGATTACCTGGCCCAGCCTCCTGCTGAAAGAAGGGCCTTAGATTAGGTTATCCAGGTCCATGTAAAGCCAAGTCTCGAAAGGTTGGATTTGGACATGAAATAATATGAGTAATACAGTAAGTAGAGTCATCATTACTGCAGTGAGGTCACACAAAAGATTAGGAAAAAGACACTCCAAAGAGGCCGTGACTCAAGTGGGCCTATAGGAAACAGCAAACCCAGCCCCAGCACCTGTAAAGCAGAGAAGTATTTGTGTGTTCAATCCAACTCAGATCCTAATAAAGCAACCTACACATCCTGGAAACTGCATTTACAGATTTCATACAGAGAAGTGTAGCCTTGAAAGTAATTTTTCTTTTTTTTTTTTTTCTTTCAGCATAGTGATGTTATTACCACTTGTATTTCTGCTGGCAGGAAGCTCTTGCCTACAGCTGCAAACCAATATAAACTCCAACTTTCTGGGTCATCAGAAATGTAATGGACGAAGCGCTCTCCGCAGTTACCTCATCCATAAGACAACTGTGTCAAAGCACGAACACTGTGGCAAAACTTGTTCGCTCTCCCTTCTTTGCTGGTTGTCCCTTCTTTTTAAACACTTCGTTTCACAAACATTTCGTTGTGTAAACGTGGAGCAGAGCAAAGCTTAACGGGAACGGGTTTGAATCAGTAAACAGAAGAGCAAAACGTATCCAAAATAATTGGGGATCTAGAACGGGATAAAAGTTCTTCTCCGAAAGGGTTGTCCAGCCCTAGAGGGATTTAAAAGCCCTTTGGATGTGGCACTTGGGGACGTGGGTCAGTGGTGGCCTTGGCAGCGCTGGGGGTTGGTTTGACTGGATGATCTTAGAGGTCTTTTCAAACATAAATGATTCCATGATTGATAATCTCATACCAATACTTCTCCTCACTTCACCCATTCCAGAAATAAAAAGGACTCAGTTTTTCATTCCTCACAGGTTAAAATCACACCATTCCCTCTCATTTTAAGGATCAGTTGGACGTCCCATGCATTTCACCAGGTGATTTGTCCCATGTAATGGTTGATGGCTGTGCTCATTACTTGGGTGATCCTGCTGAGGAAGGCTGTTGTTCTGGTGCACTATTCTGGTTGTTTATACAAATTTCACACAGGAAAGTTGTAGTAAGCTGATAAACACCTCCTTACACGTTACAAAGGGTCTCAGCAAGAGAAATGCATGTCTTTACATTCTACATTATGGCCCACACAAAAGGTGGAAGCAGTTAAAAAGATAACACTTCCCATGTTTATTTACACCTATAGTCTTGTGTACACAAATGGTGGAAGTCCTTTATCACAAGCCAGTATTTCTCAGCTCCTTACTTCACCGAGTTCCTCCTTTCAGTAAAACCAAACCATGAGCAGCCTCCCAATTCACTTTCTAATTATTTCTAGTAAAAGTGGTTCTTCCATAGCATCACTAAGCCCAAGGAAGGCTCAGTTTTAAATCTGGTTTATCACAGAGAAACCGTAGATGGTGTTGAACAAAACCTTGAGTACATAACACTCCCCTTGGAGTGATATTCCCTGATATGTAAAATTAGGATACATGCAGGGAAATGTTTCATTTGCTGGTGCCATCCCTTTATATTTCTATCCCAAACCCCTTAGCACTGGTTGGCATCTTCCCTCTCCTGCTCCCCACTGTGCCTTCTCCCCTCCAACACCACACAGCCTGGATTATGCTTAGGAAAACAGAGGAATATTTTATCTCAGGAACAATCCCATTGGTTTTGGAAAAGGGAGAGCAGCAGAGAGTGCAAGGAGTTTGCACCTTGCCCAGCCCTCGAGGCAGTGTGAGGCTTCTCATCTTTCTGTTTCCTTCCACTTGCACACTGGGAGGATGAGGCACAAAGGAACCTTAGGAAGTGGCTCGTGTTCAGCTGACCCTTAGATCAAAAAAGGCCATCTAAGAACAGGATAATTGCAATTAAGTGTAGCCCAAGGCTGCAGGATACAGAGGGGGTAAGTTTAACCTTTGTGCTTTTGGTAAAAAAACAGACTCTGCTCATTGACAATCTTCCCATCCACCTTCCCTTCCTGGAAAGGCAATAAACTCAGCTGTGCTCATCCAAGTGTGCTGGAAAATCCCAGTGCAGCAGGAGCTGCACCATTCTGGGCAGAAAGCAATCCCCAGGGCCCCTCTCCCTCCCTCAGGAGCAACGCTGCAAAGAACATTTTATGTCTGTAAAATGCTTGGAAAGGTTGGAAACAAATGTATTCAAGATTTGCAAACCTTTTACCTGGTTCCATTAGGTATAAAAGCCTGGGCTTATTACTGTAGTCTTCTAAATAAAAGCTGAAAACAAGATCATTTTTAATTGCAAGGACCACAAAACCAAGCTCAGTGCAGTCATCTTCTTAATTTCACACCTTGAAATTCAGCCCTTATTCAAAGATAAACCTAATTATTTTCAGGGGATAAGCACTTGCAGGTTGCTGGGAAAATAAGAAAAAATACTGTTATAAATGGTTAAAGAAAAGAGGTTTAATGCAGAAAACACAAGGGGATTTTTCTCTCTCAGCTGATGAGCAGCACGCACCACTAGCATGGCAAATATTCATGGCAGTGCTGGAGCTGGAAACCTCTGGGTTGTGCTCTAACTCCCTGAGCCTCTGCAGAAGCAAGGATCGCTGTTATCTGCTCTCACAGAATCACTGCGGTGGGGCTGCTCCAGCCCCAACCTCTGCTCCACCAGCCTGAGGTTTCTGGAAATAACAGCTCTGCTCCACCAGCCTGAGGTTTCTGGAAACGACTTACCTGCCTCATGGCTTGAATGAGGAATTTGGAGGGAAAACACAGTGTGGTGGATGCCAGGCAGCTCATCCTCCTCCTTTGCTGCTGCTGCCTCGTGAGGTCCTCTGGGAATATCCACAAATGCTGGATGTCCCGAGGCAAAGACGCTTTGCAAAGGGTATTTACTACCCAAATGTCCTTCCTTTGTCTTTTCCTTCTTAATTACCTTATTTCCTGTGAAGTTTGCGCTCAGGTGTGCTCTGAGTGGGGCCCCGTTTGCTCCTGGGAGCTTCCTTGGAGCTCTCTCCTCCATGGGCTCTCCATTAGCTATGCCATCTACTCCATCTGCTGTTAATCCGGACAAACTGCACTTCAGGCTCAAGGACAACGTGGATCTGTACATTTTTTGGCATTTCACTCGAGGTTGGTCAATGCACACGCTGAGTGACCTGTCTAAATAATAGATGGTGTTGGGACACGGCTGAGACACCTGGAGCTGGACACAGGAGATGAAGGAAGGTGGCATTTTCTCTCTCCCATCACTGCTTTGAAGACCCACGCCGTCCTCCTTGATTCCAGGGTCAAGAAGCTGCTTTGGGGGTTCTTTGCCTAATTTTGAGCAAGACTTGGAAACCTTTAAAGGGGGTTGGTTTGCGTGGGCTGGGGGAGGCCAGCGCTTGAGGACAGCAGGGACTTTGCTGGACGTGGGGGACACGGTGTTGGGCTCTTGGCCAGCCCCAGGGCCACGTGCCAGGTCTCCAGAGCCCACAGGGACACGCCTGGCTGTGACAGTGATGGAGGCAAAGCCTCTCTGCTGGCTTGGACACTGCTTTGGACTGGGAGAGTCCGATGGTGACATGGTTTCTTCTAAGGATGCCTGAATCTCTAATCGGCTGGGAAGCACCAAAAACGTTCTGCTGACAACGGCCGAGCCTTGGTGAGGCAACGATGGCTTCCTGTGACCAGCTCTGGGCTGGGGGATCAGGGCCTGCATAGGCAGAGAGGGCTGGTTTCCTCTGGATTTATCCTCATCAATCTGTGCAATGATTCCTGGTGAAATCGATGGCGTGTTTTGGGAGGGCAGAGATTCCTGCGAATGAAAAGATTCCCAGTTATCACCGTACTCCATTATCCGGTGTGCAACCCATCCACCATCTATCGCAGCAGACAGTTTTGTTCAAAATCTCTTGTTAACTTTCTATTCATAACAACTTTTTTGTCATTTAAAAATGCACGCTCTTGAAATCAGCTCTGAATTGTCAGGGAGGCTTCAATGGAAACTTTATCACTCTTGTGAAGGAAAAAATACTAAAATTTAAAACCTGGATTCCATAGCATTATTTTGAGTATTTGACTCATCGCCACGGATGGGATTGGTGGGTGTTTAAAAATGGACATGGCAAAGACAGTTGCCAGTGTCAGACTATAAACTCTTTCATGATGATCTGTTGGCATTTAAAATGTATTTAAATATATTATGGATCACTGGCCTGTGACATCACATGCAGCAGAGGACATCTGGGCACCAGGGGCATGACAGCTTTATCACCTCACCAGTTAAAGGCATGAAAAACTCCCCAAAAAGTGACACAGTTACTCACAAGGGCTCTGGGCACTATTTTAATTAATTGATTCCCTCTTTCTTATGATTCCTTGGTGACACCTGCCAGTGGTGTACAAACACATTGTGTACAAGACTGATTGACAGTGGCCCAGATTAATTTTTCCATCCATGACAGGAAACATCCATCTTGATAGACCACACCTTTCTTCCCTCCAGGTGACAAAGGAGGTTCTTTTATGTTCCAGCTCTCTGAGAAAGAGTAAACCTGAGTTTAAAGCCTCCTGCTATTATTATCTACCCCACTGGGCACATAAACCCCATGCAATAAAGCATTTGGCCTAATCTCATTGCTGCTGTACACTGGCTGATTAGATTCCTCCTGCCTTGTGCTCCCAGATCTCTTGATCCTAATAGAAAACAACCCCAAAAAACCCCAAACACAGCACTGAATTGGCATGCAGAATCTGAGGATTAGTTTCCTAAAGAAAGCCCATTGTGTGTTCAGGTTCCACGACTCCTGCTTGTTGGGAATTCACCCCAGCCCTAGCTCAGTGTCCCTGTCAACTGATAATCAATGGCAGGACTCAACAAGGGCTTCACAAAACACAAAATTGTTCTCCCTCCAGGAGGACTCTGAGGGTGACAGTGCCATGACCTCCCTGGGGCCATGGTCACCCTTCTCTGGGCTTGGGTGACACTGCACCCAAGCCCATAGGGAAATGATCTTTAAGGACCCTTCCAACCCAAACCATTCCATGATTCTGAACTCCTGTCAAACTATCCCTGTGTTCCTCCTCCAAGCAGGAAAACATCACCAGAAGCAGTTCCTTTGTATCTCTTGGGAACCCAAATTGGCAGAGGTAGATCAAGAGTTTATTAACGAGGTGAAATGCCAGATAAATTTTATCAACTCTTTAAACCAGCTGCCTGTGGTTTGGACAATTCAATAATTTCACAGCCTCAGGGAGAGCATTTTCTCCCTCCTCTGTTTCTTTCATGGTTTGTAACAACATTTGCCTCATATTTTCTTCACTTCATTTACTTCTACCTACAGGTTTAAGGCCTTTGCATGCCTTCCAAAACTCTCAACTTCCCCCAGATTTCTACAGGGCACCGAAGAAGAATGTTCCTTGAGAGACTTTATTTTGGATGCATCTCTCACGCTCCAGTAGTTAATTTGACATTTATTCCTTTTGTTGAGGGCTGCACAGATGGAGACATCCTGCAAGAGTCCAAAGGCATGTCAGAAACGCTCCTGACTAGCGACAAACTCATGCACCAGTGTTTTAAATAATTTACTTTTCCTTTTTTTTTTCCTGTTGAAAATATGTATTATTTCCTCCTCCCAATCTTTAGCAAAGAAATGGATCTTTAAAGGTTTGCCCAGCTGATCCTGTGCTCGTTGGGAGCTTTCAAGCTTCACTGCATCTTGTGAAAAAAATCCACACACACACAAAGTAATTGCGGTGAGCTGAAAACCTCAGGCTTTATCCTGAGGACATACCAGGCAGAGTACACTGATATTTGGGATATTGCTTGATTTAGTCTCATGAGGGGCTTTTTACAACTTATTTTCCCCAACAAAACATGCGATTTTTTCCCCCTCACCAAGAGCACGCAGAATCACAACACTTAACCATCATTTTATTTGGCTTTTCTGCTGCCTAAGCTAAGCTTAGCTAAACAAAACCGAGTCCAAACATACTGCTCAGCAATCAGTGATTGTTTTTTAAACCCTCCTGCATTCTGCTGTCTGCTCCCCAAACAGAATTTATTTATTTTACCTTGGTAGGGCTGGATTTTCCCCACACATCACTCTCCCGCTGAAGGCCTGTGCATGTCCTCTGACCATCAGAGCCCCAGCACTTTTGTGTCACCCCTGAGGGAAAGCACAGAGAAAAGAACATTATTGTCAGTGTTCTGGAGGAGATGAGTTAGAAAATGTGCTTTTAAATGGAGTGCAGCAGGAGGGAAAAAGCCCTGGAAATGATCTGACTGCCCTGGGATCTGTTTCTCCCCCTCCATAGAAGAGGCTCTTGAAACACCCCTGGGATCCTATTGCAAGGATTTGGACAGTCCCACACTGTGTTCAGGGCTGATCCAAAGCTTTACTATCTCTGCTTTTGATTTCCATGGCTTCAGGCAGGACCATGGAGGCACTGGGGAAGCCGGGAAATGTGGATTTCAACAAACACCCCTTTTGTGCTCTCTGCAGAGCAGGGAGCACAGACAGCCCAGCAACGAGCTGGATTTCACTGGCTCCGAGTCACCTGCACATTTAAAGAGCTGCAGTGATTCCAAACCACATCCACAAATTCTGTTACATCACAACATTCCCAGTTCAGTGATAACTGTTCCACCAGCCCCTCAACCTCTGCTTTTGTCCCGAGTCGTTTTTCTGTGAGCACTCTTCTCTCTCTGCAGCTTTTTACATGGAGCTAATTTCCATTTCACACAGTCTGGGCCATTGCACTGATGCATTACGTCTGCTGTCAACTGCTTTGCCAGAAATTACGTTACTTTCTAGTTTGTATTAAGCATCCAAAATTAATTTTCAGAAATTCTCCACTTGGACTGAAATCTCTTGACGTTCCTGGCTGTTGTTTTACAGCAACATGTCACATCACTGGTAAGACCTTTTGTATTATTTTTCTTCCACCCAGGCAGGCTGCCACAGGAGAAAATTTTTTTGCTAGGTGGAATTTCAGTTTACGTGTTACATTATATTAACAAAGGAGCATAAATCAGCTCCGCTTTAGGAACTGTCTATTAAACCACACCCACCACAACAGAATTCATTTCCTTGGGCAAAGGGGAAGAGGAGGAAGATATCAGAATCTACCAGATGTATCCCTCAAGAAATCTTTAGTCCCACCACAACATTTAGAGGGTGCTTGATGAGCTTTTTTTTAATAAGGTACACTAAAATACATTTCAACACTTCCCCAGCATAACTCCAAGATGCCCATGCCACCACATGCATCCAGAGCTGGCATGGAGGAAGAGGTTTGTTTTTGTTGTGGTGCACGGTGAGGAGGACAAGACCAAAGCACAAAATCCTCCTCTGCTGCTGGGGAAGCCTCATGGAAAGGTTATTTTCAGTGTATCAGTGCTGTGGTGAATTACACATGGGCACCTTCATGGTGAAGAGCAGCCACGTGTGCTCTCATTTATTTTTTAAAACAACTAAATAGGGACTAACCTCCAGAGAGGGGTAAAGAAATTCTTGGATTGAGTAAGACATTAATAGAAATTTCATAAAAACCCCTATGTAATTAAAGCAACAACCTTCACTAAGTTATCAGTATTTTCCTGAAATGTTCTGCAATAAGAACCCCACAATTTTCTCAGATCGAGGAGGAAACTACAACAGGAGATCATCAACTGGTGAATGTCAACAAGGAAATCCAGAGGAAGGTGAGGGATAAGTCAGATCCAACAGGCTCATTCTTCCACGAATTTCATTCAAATGCATTTCCAGCACCAGAGAAAGACTGAGGACTACAGGGGCAAAGAAGAACAAGTTGTCAAATCCCACACTGCAGATTGCACATAACAGGTAAATTATTCTTATCCAAGTAAGTTCCTGTGATTAACAATAATCTGTGGGTAGAACCTTCCAACATCCCACAGATCTGTTGGAATAGGTTGGTAAACTCTCACCTGTCTAACTTTAAAAAGTTTCTGGAGCAGGAGAGGCAGGAAGAATCAAGGTAAGAAGAAGAAGAGGAAGAGGAAGAGGAAGAAGAAATATTTATTTTCTTTGCTAAATCATCCACAGTGGAGTTTTGCATTGCCTTTTGTACCCTATCTCGTGCAAGGACATTCTCATATTGCTATAGGAATCCTACAGCTGGAAAACACTCAAACCTTTGGCAAGTCATTGAATGTATTTGCTGAAAAAGATTAAATGGCATTGGTGGCAAAAGCACTGGCATTTATCATGGTATTATTAAATCTATCGTTGGAAGCTTCACGTTTGTTAATTCATGTTAAGAGAACAAGCAAAAAAAAAAAAAAAAAAANTCTGTGTTTGCAATGAAGACACTACAGCGAGCACAAGGCTGAGATGTGTCACACACCGAGCATTCAAATCCTCACTGCTGACAAAACACATCGCCCTGGAACCCTTGTTACACAACAAAATGCAAAGTTCACTTTTTCCCTGGTGCAAAAGCAGGAAAGAAATGGCATTTCAAATGTTTTCTGTCTCTGTGGGGAGCAGGAGAAACTTATTTCTCTCCAAACTGAAATCCCGAGGATTGGTTTAACCTCCCCAGACCATCCCACCACAATCCACCTCTCCAGCTTAAAAACGGGAGATGCCATGAGGAACAAGAGGAGCAACTGCTGGCACATGACCTCTGTCCTGTGACATCTTCACTCTTTTTAATTTTTCTCCCCTCACAAATCCTGTTTGTTGAACCAAAATCTACGCTCCTTGGCAAGGCCTCTGGACATCCGGCTGCGGCCCAGGGTTTTCCTAATTACGGAGTGCAGCTGGAACTGATTCCCCCTGTCTCGAGTGCCTGGATCCTGCCTCGGGCCAACTGGCAGCCGCCTCAGATAATGGTTCACAAAAGATGTGCTTGTAAATCAGCTGCTGAAGCCCAGATCGATGGCAAAGGTGAGGGCACTGCCGAGGAATCGCGGCCCGGGAATGTTTGGCAGGCCCAGGACAGCCCCACACGGAGCCAGCTCAGGTTTTGTGCAAAACGTGGAACTCGTGTAAAAAATATGGAAAATGCTGTTTCCCAATGGTTCAGGTCTTTACCAGGCTGGGGGACACTGATGATAAGCCAGCTGTGAGAAGGACATGGAGGGGCTGGAGTGTGTCCAGGGGAGGGAACAGAGCTGGGAAACGGGCTGGAGAATTCCTGAGGGAGCTGGGAAGGGTCTGGAGAATTCCTGAGGGAGCTGGGAAGGGGCTGAGCCTGGAGAAAAGGAGGCTCAGGGGGGACCTTGTGGCTCTGCACAAGTCCCTGCCAGGAGGGGACAGCCGGGGGGGTCGGGCTCTGCTCCCAGGGAACAGGGACAGGAGGAGAGGGAACGGCCTCAGGCTGGGCCAGGGGAGGCTCAGGGTGGATATTGGGGAAAATTCCTTCACCAAAAGGGTTTTCAAGAATTGGAACAGGCTGCCTGAGGAAGCAGCAATATCACCTCCCTGGAAGTGTTCAAAAATCTTGTGGATGTGGCACTTGGGGACCGTGGGTTAGGGGTGACATTGGCAGGGCAAGGAGAATATTTGGGCTCGATGATCTTAGAGAGCTTTTCCAACTTCAAGCACTCTGTGATTGACACCCAGAGTGACACCAGGCAGAGCTGGAATGACTTTAGACCGCTGGCCCTGGCCTCATCCCCAGTTTTTGTCAGGAAAGTTGCATATTTTAGTCACTCACTGTTCACATGCTGACAAATCTCAAATGTGTGTCAGCACTTCTGGTGTCCCTTGTTCTGCTCCAAGCCCTGGTTGCTCTGCACTGACCAGGTCCCCTGTCCCTTCGGAGCCACCACCATCACCTCCCAGTGAACTCCTCTGGAGCCTCCAGGAACCTCCAGTGCTTCCCTGAAAACACCATCAAACAGCACTGCAGAACACACACACTGCTATGGAAAGAGGAAAATTCATCCACTTTACAAAAAAATGATCTTTTTTGTTGATCTTAGCTCAACATCCATGAGAGTGGTGAGGGGAGCTGGGCTCCCACCCATGTGGGAGCAGAATCCCTACAGCACTCAAAAACTCCCAAAAATTCCTCAAATTCCCCCCTTAGCACCTGGGAGCTAAAGGAGAGGGATGGCTTAGCTGCAAAGCAGTCACTCTGTGAACAGCGTTAAACATTTTTTTAAGGCCTTTCCTTCCCTCTGTGTATTATTCTTACTGAAGGAAGTAATTTGTACTCGACTCTGTTTAAAACATTAGAACTGTTTCAATTTCCTCGTGGCTTTTTTTAAATTCAAATACCTGCAGAAGCCTCGAGGAAAAAGAAGTGTCATCATTAAAGATTCCTCAGCTCAGTAAGGGCTGGGAGAGATCATCGTTTGCTCCTTCAGATCTGAGGTGAGTCATCCAAAAAAAAAAACCATCCGGACATTATGGATACATCAGAGATGAAAGCCAAGCTGGAACGAACACCGGAACCAAACCCATGTCTTCTGGTCTTCTTCATGTGTCATAAAGAAAGGAGAGCATAAAACTGCAGAGCCTGGTGTCATCCAAAATAAAACTGAGCAGCGGAGCTAAAGTTCACATTCCCGGTATGAAAAGTAGAGAAATGAATGCTGAAAATTCCACCTTTCATCAGAGTCCTCGCTGATGTCAAATTGATTTATAGGGAATTCACTGAAAAATGTTGTGGTTAGTTGCTAGTGGAGAGTGCTGCATTTCCAGAAAGCCTTGGGACAGCCACGTGGAATGGTCTGGGTTGGAAGGGACCTTAAGATCATGGGCAGGGACACCTTCCATGATCCCAGCGTGCTCCAAGCCCCAGCCAACCCGGCCTTGAACACTTACAGGGATCCAGGAGCAGCCACAGCTTCTCTTGTTGTCCTTCACAGACATTCTCCTGACCCTCCAGAGGGGATGTTAGATTCAAGGAAGAGGGGAGGGGTTACACTGCTAATCTCTGTGGGATTTGACATTTAACAACCTTGGTGTAAGGCCAGGCAGGAATTTTCACTGGGATACTGAAGGAGAACAGGGTGCCACCCTGAGAGCTCAAACACACCCCAAACCCACCTGGGACATGCTCATCAAGAGAGGGGGACAGAGGGACAGTCCCTCAGTCCTCTTAGAGCATCTTTGCTGAGCTTACAAAAGTCACCTTCACATCCTGACAACAGGGGTCAAACAGCACCGTGGGCTCAAAGCAAGGGAAAGCAGCTCCAGCTCTTTCCTTGAAACCTTTCTTGTCATGAAGAAAAACCAACACAAACAAGCTCTTTGCCACAAAAGAAAGCACTTCAACACAGTGGCACAAAATGATGGTGTTTTAAGGCAGCTTTGTGGGGAAGGCTTTCAAATCAGAGCATGCCTAACAGCCTGAAATCATTTCAGCCTGAACAGGGTTCATTGTGTAAACAAAATAGAAAAGTTTGGGTTTTGTCGTTGTTTGGTGGTTTGTTTTTTTTTCCTAAGATGTCAGGACTGACTTTCTTCTGTGACAAGTGAGATTTGATAAGTGAATTATCTCTCCCCGCTTGCACACCTTGAAGCTGTGCTGGCTGCCTGCAGAGATGATTACAGGATCCACCAAGGAAGGGACAAATGAGTCCTGGTCTGCTATCAAAAAGCCACCAGTCATAAATGTCTCATTATCCGTGCCATTAGAAGCAAGGTGCTCATCAGGGGGCTAGAAAGAGCACAGGAATTAGATCTTCAAGCCCAATGTATAAATGGGGGAGAAAAAAAAAAAGGTGTTTTCATTATGCATTGCTGTTATTCTTTATCTCCAATTAATAACATAAAGAGAGGGATCGCCCCCAGCACATCCATCAGACCGACAGAATTAAGAAAATTCTTCACTCTCTCCCTTTTTCCTTTCTCCTCCAAGATTTCTTTCTTTTTTTCCCCTTTATTTTTTTTTAATTTTCAGTGATGTGCTGTTGGGCAATCCAGTAGTATCCATACCTCTCACCATGATTCTGGGACGCCGATACCTTTCTATAATTTGGACACATTTTTCTAAGAGGATTTGGCAAAGCAGTGAGAGATTGTGCATGAACAACCAAAAAAAATTAAAAAAACAAAACAACCCAAATTCTCCTCTGAGAAAAGGAATCCTCTTCAGGAGATCCTGGGAAATTCTGATTCCTGTATGAGTTGCCATCTGCCCACACCAAGGGAGGCGACACCTTTGGTTTTGTGCCAAGGTTCCTGTTTGGTGACCATTTTATTCTTTTGGGAAACTGCTGATATTTCTTTAAGCAAACCCTCCAGTGGGGTCAGGGGTCCCAGGGAGGGGTTTTTCCCTGGAGGTGAGGTTTGGGATCATGTGGGAACAGGAAGATGAGTGGGAATGAGCTAGAGATGAGAGGCTGGAAGGCTCTGGAAGTGTCACTGGCATGAGAGGCAAGGGAGGGGAAAAACCAAAAGCAAGGCACTCGTTGGAGGCTGTTTTATGTAAGAAATCTGTAGCACTGACTTTTGGGTTAGGCCAACCTCAGTCAATATATTCAATATTTCAATATGAACATTGGATGTGCCAGAGGTTTGTACAGAAAATAAAGTAACCAGGAGACAGAGACAGAGACAAAGAAAGGAGGCAAGTCCAGGCAACATCAGCACCTAAATTTTTCAAATTTTAGGGGATTTTGAAGACAATTCCTGGTTCAGAGCCTTGCACTGAGACTCTTTAGTACCTATTGTCACATCATTTGGTTTATTGACCGTTGAGCACCCAATATCCTCTTGAAAGATGTAATTAACAGCAACATTCCATAAAGAGCTGATGGAAGGTTTCCTTCACCCCCTCTCAGAGTCCCCTTCCCAACCTGGCCTTAAAATAACCCCATTTTAGAGACCACATCCATTTCTGGAAGTCCAGGAATGCTTGAGACAGCCAGAAAATTCTTAAGTGACTGTAAACATGACAAATACAATGCATAAGCAAACAAAGGCAAACCAGTTTTGCAGCCAAAAAATTTCTATTTATGAAGAGTGATTTTAGTGTTATTATGAGTATTTATGTAAAGGTCATAACACGCAGAGAATTTGATGGCACAAATGGATTCTGTAAATAAAAATTCTGCCTGTGTTGCTCAGAACTGGTAGCAATTACAAAATGTACACATTTGCCCAGAGCTGCTTGTGCATAATAAGAGCTGGAGGTTTTTGTGTGGCCTCTCAATTCAATATTTCTTATATTTACCTGCTTTTGAAAGAGAAGGAACTCGGAGAGGACAAGAGCACTGCCTGTTATGCATTTCACGACTCAATATATATCCTGCTGCAGGGAGTTTTCTGAGATGCTTTGGCTTAACAATGGTATTTATTGATTTTTTTCCCCCCTCCTTTTAATACTCTTAATACAGCGGTGACTCCAGAAAATGATACAGATGTTTTTGTGGAGGTATCAAAGGAGTGATTCCAGCCCACATCTTCATCGCTCCCATTTTGTTTCCAAAACAAAGAAATGGGATGTTCAGGAGTCAAATTTGACACTGAACGATTTGTACAACGAAACAAAACTTTGCTGGAGCTCCAGCCATGCCAGATTGAATACAGACTTTTGATGTTACTTTGGTACAATAGAAGCATTCATTTTTTTGTGTAATACTTGGGATTATTCTTTCTTTCTGGGAAGTCTTTCACATTAACTGCTGTGATTACAGCCATCACAAACTGCTTGATAATAGGGGATGCAGGAGGCTAAAACCAAGATAAAAAAAAAAAATCAGCTTTGACAGGATAAAAACACAATAGCCAAGATTTAAATAACTATGAGGCTTCAACAGTTCAGTTTCTAAGTCGCTGGTGTGATCACAAATAGTTTTGTTTTGCATTATTTAAGAATATTTTGCAGCTCCCTCTAATTTATTTCAATTGTCATGGACTTGCCCATATTCTTAGTCTAACAGCTGAACTTTGCAGCTCAGTTACACCACATAAAACTTTTCAGTTGGTGAATTATTACCCGAATTTCCCTTTGGAAGGGAAAGCAGAAAAGCAAATCTCTATTCATAACGTGCTTTTACAACGCACCCGCGCTTCGTTCAATCTCGAAATTACCCTTTTTGGATTCCATTGCAACAGGTGAAAAAACACAGACAGAGACTAAATAATAGAGATTGAACCAAAAATGTTGTCATATGACCATAAAACAGGACTTGGGGGCTGTTGGTTTTATCACCAGATTCAGGAGAAGACAACTGGCCACTGCCTTTTTTCTTTTCTTTTTTAATCACTCAGGCTTTCGGCTCTGAAATGGTGCAGAGAAGTCTGGAATCGAGGATCAAATGTGAAAGCCCTCAAACCTGTAACCCCAGGCAGCTTTTTGGGATGAAGAGTGGAGCTCTCTCCAGCTTCCTTTTGGCTGTGGATGTCACCTGGATGGGAGGGAGCGGCGCTGGGGCTGTCAGCACCCAGCCCAGGCAGCCCTGGCTGCTTTTCCAAGAAGGAATCAGCTGCTGCCTAGCAACCACCCAAACCTGGTGGCTGTTTGTGTATTCCAGTTCTTCAGTGCAAAACTCAGCTCAGATCCCAAATTATTGCATTCAACAATAATTGCATTCATCATCAGAGCTGCAACAGATGAATGAGAAAGCACATTTTCCTTTAATTCCTCGTTCTCCAAGGTTGGTTTGTAAAATACACACACACACCCCCCAACAAATTCAATGCCAGGCCAATCAGAAAAATATTTCAATATGTGAGTGGCTATTTTTCATAATAGTTGTCTTTAAGAGCTACTTCCATGAATAAAGTCATTCATATACCTTTACATTTTAATGATGATGTCACTACATTTTAATGATGATGTCACTAAGACTGATATAGGAACAAACTTAAAGGGCCACGTCCTCTTGGGCACAACACAAATTTCCCTGCAAAAAAAGTTGTCCCTGTGGTTTAGAAGTCTTGACTTTTTTTCCTAATTGTTATTTATTGCAGGTGAAACAAGTAAGGAAAAAAAAAACCCAAACAACAAAAACAACCAGCAACCCTTTTGCACTGTGCCCTCTACGTGGATCACATTTTTTAGCCTGATGTCCAAAAGGAATTTAATTTATCCCCTCTCTTTCTTTATGCCCAACCTGGGCCTTTTGAGGTTGTGGCCTTTTTCAAGCAACTTGACAGAAGGGTCGATAGCTGATCTCTCAACAAGCTGAACATGAAAATCAATGGATTTGTAGGAATGAGAGGCTGCCACGGACAGAAGTTCACCAGGTCATCCCTGTCTGATCTATGGACGCATTTCCCAGTCAGGCAGGACACATCCCTGGGAGGAGGCACAGGGGGCAGATGGAAGAGGGAAAGGGAAAGGAGACATGGCGAGGAATGAGGAACAATATTTAGGTCTGGGCTCACGGGCTCTGGCAGCTCTCATGGAATGGCCTCTTGCTTGTCAGCCTGGATTTTCCATTTCACATTCTCATTTCCATTCTCTAGGAAAAATATGGATAACTCATGGTAAGATTATGGAAATTGAGGGGCTCGGATGATGCCTTGGGAAGACTGAGCTGGAGCAGAGACTGGACAGAGCTGGAGAATAAAGTAGAGATTTATTAAAAGGCCTCCAGGATCCACCTTGGGCAGAACAGAGCCTGGCCAGGGCTACACCCAAGGTGGACCCAAAATGGTCACAAAATGGACACAAAATGATCACAAAATGGACAGCCAGTCACAAGGTCTCACAATTTGATAAGTTTTTGCATATTTGGGTTAATTGTCCAATTACAGCCTCAGATTGTGAAGTCCCATCCTTCTTGTTTCCCTCTTCAGCCACCCTTGTTTGTGCTTTTGGGCCTGAAAACTTGTAACCATTGTCCTTGGTGTCCAGCAGGGAAAGGATTTGTTTTGTCTCCCTACTCTGTGAAGAGAGCTGACTAACACTTAATATGAGATTCAGAACTACACCCCCAGGCAGCACAGAATCTGAAAAACATGAAAGCTAAAAGTTAAGGCATCACAGAGAAAATCTAATAATGCCACAGCTGCTTGACCCTGGCAGTGGGGTAAGTTAGACATAACCATGTGCAACATCTGTCCTGTTTGAAGTCACAGAGCAAAGCACTGCTGGAGCAGTCACCCTCCTAAATGTGACAGACTCAGCATCAGATTCCCAGATTTTACTGCAGAGAGTGCTTGGAATAATGCCCTGTGAAGTGATAACTGAGCAGCTCAGAACAACCAAATGCTGAAACAATTCTCTCTCCAAGGCAAATGAGGTGGTTGGGGACGGTTGCCACCAGCACCACTTTGTTTGTCCTGCAGTTGTTCCTTTCCACGACAATCTCTGATCCAGAGCCAAGGCACAAACCATTAAATAACTCAGCTGCACTTTTCCCTCAGCCAAATCCTGGCCCTTCCACATCCAGCCTTTCCACGGGGTGCTTTGGGGTGGGAATTGATGCCAGATGTCTCTTCAGGGCCACCAATTCCAGAACACAGACATTGCCCAATGTGCTTTCAGAAACCTCTTGGGTCGCTATTGATATTCCCTGTTCCACCAGCTGCCATCAGACCCTGGGAATGACCTGCAGGACGTGGCTGAGCCTTTTCAGGCTCAGCAAGGAGCACTCTGAGCTCCCAGCCCTGTGCTGGTGACACCGAGGCTCGGGCAGGATGTGACTGGGTCAGGATCTGCCCGAAGCCAAAGGCAGCAAAGCTCAGGTGGAATGTTCAGGTCTTTTGGGAAAGCTGCAGCTGGAAATGTGGAGATGAAACTGTCCAGCCAATCCACGTGGCTGCAGCCCTCTCTCCTGCACCCTTTCTCCTCCTTTCTGTACCCATATCTTCTTTTCATCCTGATTTCCTTGGACCAATGGGCTCAGGTAGATAGCTCTGTTGGATTAGTTCCAGTTACTTTGGTTAATTTTCAATTTTTAGTTTGATGGGCTTTTTGGTTTATGTGTTTTGGGGTTGGTTTTTTTTTTAAAGGATGAGATGTGCGTTTGCCTGTTTTGTTTGCTCTTTTTTTGGTTTGTAATGGACCTGTTTTTTACATCCACTCCAAAAAGGTACCTTGGTGGCTCTTATATCCAAAAGGAAAATGGAGAAAAGCCTGGTCTTTGCTAGGACAAGTAAAAATCTGTGCTGGGAGCACTCCAGTTGCTGTCCCACCCTGAGGAAGAAAACAGGCCAGTTTTATTTCAAACCCTGCGCCATGGAGCTCAGTGATCCTGAATTTTCTCTCCCCAAACACATCCAGGCAGTCTGGATGGTGGGAATGCTAAACAGATGTGGACACACAGGGATTGAATCCAGAGAGCACTGCATTATTCAAGGGAGTTGAGGCAAAAAGGCCAATGTTTACAACAGGATTATTTACTGTAAATTAAATCCAACCAACAGCAGCCAACAGGAGAGACAAACACTGCAGGGATACCTGCAAGGGCATTGGGTTAAAGTTTTGTCCTCTTTAAACAGATTAAACCCCAGGATTTTAAATTTTTTCTCCTTTTAAAGAGCATAAAAATTTAAAATACACTCAGAAGTACGTGCACTTTTTGGTGCTTAGTGGGATAAAGGTCATCTATGCTGTAAAAACAAAAAAATCCCCAAAATTCCAGCAAGTCACTCATTATTTTAAATAAAAAGGGAAAAATATTTCTCACAACCTAAACTGAAAGCATGATTTTGGAGGATGTGTCTGGTGTATGTCATAATGATTTAAAACCACCTTATTACTCTAAATGTAGCACTGCCTTAGTTAGAAGAATGTGGGGATTAACACCTTTGGCCAGAAATTTAATGCTGATAGATGTATAAATGTAGATTTATGTACTTAATTCAACAGTTAAGGAAAGTTTATTAACTCAGAATTAGGTGGATTTCTCTAATTTATAATGGTCTTTTTATATTTAAATAAAATACTGAAATGAGCACAAGGTGTTTCTGTACCTTGGGTGTACATTGGTGGTTTTGGCAGTGATGATAATTAGGATTTTCCCAGGATTTCCAAGGTTGACAGCGTGGGGTTTTTATTGGGTTTTGGGGGGTTTTTGGTGTTTTGGGATTTTTGTCCCCAAGATAGCAGTTGCATCTTAGCTGCCTGTTGCCTTTTAAAAAGCTAAATCAAGGTGTTATCGATTTTGTTGCAAATTTCCAGCAGCTCCAAACCTTATTCTTCCCAACCCTCTCCTTTCCTAACAAAGCTTCCAGGTCATGGTTATCCACTGCAGAGATGGATTAACACCTGGTAAATGCTCAACCCAAATTACTATAACTTCACTCCCAGATTCCTGGAAAAAAAAAACCTCCTCCTTTTGGGACACAACTCCAAGGCTGGGTCAATACTACAGAAAGAAGCAGGGAAAGGAGCTTATCTGGTGTGAAGTAATGCTGTAATAAAATCCAACATTTCCCTGAAGGAGGAGTTTGCAATACCTGCACCTCCAGCAGGTTATGATAACAGCCTCTGCTTTGTGGGGAGACATAAACAGCTTTATGTTCCTGACCTCCAGCACACACAGCCATGAAATCAGAGTGCAATTGGAGTTATTTGCTGCTTTTTAGATATTCATTTCTCTTCCCTGGTGCTGGAAAGGCCTGGCTGAAGGCAGCTTATACTAGATTAGGCTTCCAACACCTTCATGCATTATAGACTCCAAAGACATTTTTTTCCCCTCTGCTCTCAGAAGGTGAAAATGTTGAGTCACTTCTTTTAAAGACCTGATGGAAGTTATTGCTCATTAAATGAAAGAGCTGCTGCTCCAGGCTGGGCTCAGGGAAGCTGATCCAAGCTGGGCTCAGAGCTGTTATTCCAGGCTGAGCTCAGGGATGCTGCTCCAGGCTGGGCTCAGGGATGCTCTCCCAGGCTGGGCTCAGGGATGTTCTCCCAGGCTGGGCTCAGGGNTCTCCCAGGCTGGGCTCAGGGATGCTGCTTCAGGCTGGGCTCAGGGATGCTGCTCCAGGCTGGGCTCAGGGATGCTCTCCCAGGCTGGGCTCAGGGATGCTGCTTCAGGCTGGGCTCAGGGATGCTCCGTATCCAGCTGCAGCCTCCACGTCCCCTCAGGACTCAGCTCCTGGCTTCCCTCTGCTGCTCTGCTCACCCTTCCCTGGCTTAACTGAGCCAGGCCCCAGCAGCTTATCCGAGATCCTAACGGGGATTAGCGGGAGCTCATCCCTGTGCCAGCAATAATTAGTGTTTCTAACACGATGGGAAGGGATTGTCATTCGTGGAGCCAGTTCCTTTAATGGAGAAACAACCCCCGTGCTACGGGAGAGGATAATTTGGCAGTTGCAGTCCCAGTGCCTCAGAGACATAAAGCCCAGGCTCATCAATGTGTAAGATTAGAAGCAATTAGCCCCTATATGGTAAAGTCATCGCTGAGGAACTCGGCGCCGTCTGGGGACTCTGTGTAACGACGCCTCGGGGACGAGTAAGATGGGACCTTTGACTTCAGCGATTTGGAAGGGGCTGAGACCTAATTAAATCTGCAAAGATGGCTGTAACTGCATTAGAAGGGATTTTTAAATATGAGCCATATTCCCCTTGCACTAAACAAACTAGGTGTCTTCCACCCTGGGCCGGGGAGAGAATTAATCAAGGGACGGCGAGCCAACGGCTGCTGTGCGGCTGCCAAAGAGAAGATGATACAGGATTATGGAGAATTCAAGAACATTTCATAAGAATTGAGGGATATTTACAAGAATTGAGGAGTATTTAACAGGTTTGTTTGAAGGATGAGGTTTTATTCAGCTCTGGTGAAAACCAAGCACATAACCCTCACTGTAAACCCAAGAGAACGTGGGGTTTTTAAAAGCTGTTTCTCCAAATGTTCAGCTTATCATAAACGCTGATTCCCTTACATAAATAAAAGCCAATTTTCTTGTAAAAAGTAATACACAATTCACTTTTTCACTCATTAAAGAAACCAATTTGCAGCTTTTCAAAGAGGGGTACACAGAGCTATTATATTTCTGCTACTGAGCTCCACACAGCACTTCCCATCTTCCTTTTCCTTAAAAAAGCTTGGCACTTTGTACTGGAGAAAGGAAAGATTTTAAGTTCTCTTCTCGGCAATGATTGCCTCATTTATATGATCTATCTTCTCCCAAGGATAAAAAAAAATATCACTATATGATATTAATATTTTTCTAGCATAACTCAGCCTTTTGCCAGAGCAGAGCTGGATCCTCAGAGCCTGGAAGGTGAGGGGAAAAGAATTTTAAGGGCATGAACTCGGAGTGGGACAACAGAAACATCCTGATGGCAAAGAGAAAAGAGCACTGGGATGACACAGGGAAGTTCAGACACTTCATCATTCTGCTTAAAAAAGATTAATTAAAACAGCATCAAATTATGGGTAGGCAGGTGAGTGCTGAGAGAAATCACCCCTTAAAAAATAATATTGGAGATTTTTGGCTAAAGTCTTAGAAGCAATTTGATCTTTGCATTTTTGAGGGTGGTAGGACCATAGTTGCTACTTTCATCTTCAGGCATTCCTGAGTGAATTCAGGGCTATTTATACTTAAATTATCCATTGTTATTATACTGAAATTATTTTATAGGGAAATGATTTTATACTTAAATTATCCATTGCTATTTATACTGAAATTATCCATTGTTTGAGCTGCCTATAAACCTGTGAACTCGGTAATCTTTATTTGAGTCAAATTTGGTGAAGAAACCTATAAATACATTATCTCATAGAACACATTGACAGTCTATGGGACAAATAAATCATGTTGTTGTTATTAGCATGACCCCAAAAATGATTCACCCAACAAAGGTCACTATGGTTTGTCGAGGCTGGGAGTGTCCCACTTCAGGGACAGAAAGATGAGCAGGCACACAGTAGCAGAGGGAACAACTCTTCTCCCCTTTATTTAAAAATCTGACTCCATTTATATATATTTCTACAGAGGTCAAGAGATTGGCTACTTCAGGTTTCCACCTCTCAACGTGGATGGTGGACCTGACCATCAATCATCTCTTCTCTCAGAGGAGAAGTGTGTAAACATTCTAAAAATACACATTGTTTAGATGAAGCTGCGTGAGAAACTTCTGCACCAAGACAGAAGGCAGAAAACTCAGGGTAACAGGTCACCCCTACAAACCAGCCCCCAGAGTAAAGAGGTCACCTGTGACCTCCCTGGGGACGTGGCTCTGAGTTAATCATACAGAGATCATGATCGTGGAATGGTTTGGGTTGGAAGGGACCTAAATCCCATCCCATTCCAGCCCTGCCATGGGCCCCTTCCACCATCCCAGGGTGTTCCAGCCTGGCCTTGGACACTTGCAGGGATCCAGGGGACAGCCACAGCTTCTCTGGGCTCTGCACTGAGCACCTCAAACACTGCTGGGCTGTAGAAATTAATCCCTCATCATAATCACATCAATGGATTCGTGCTCTCCCTTTAATTCCAGCAGGTCCATGGAATGGTTTCTCCTGTGCCCCATTTGGGCAGATCCAGCTGTCATTCCCGGCCATCTCCATCCCTGAATAATGCAGCTCCAGCAGCAGCTGTGTGGAAAAGCTCCTTGGGCTGTTTCTTTACCAGAACAGAAAATTTAACTGTGTTTTCAGCAGAGAAGCTTGATGAGCTTGATGGCTCCTCAATCACCACGAGAAAAATCAACAGCAATCAAAGTGCTCTGGTATTTCAAACCTTCAAGTGACCTTTCGAGAGGATTTCAGTTTGAAAATACAATATGAGGAAACTCTACGGATTTGGGAATTCATCTTATAGCCAAAGCCTTTGCTAAATGTCTCCTGCTAGGAATAAACAGCACTGGGGATCAAAGGCAGGGGAAAAAACACAAAGAAAAGGTGGGTGGTGACCAGCTGGTGACCTGGGTCAAGCACATATGTAATTATTTGTCTTCAATTCTGGGTATTAGAAATGTCCCTCAGCTTTCAATCCCAGTTAGACAAACTGAGAAACATGAGGGGGACACGGAAAACAGAAGAAAAACCCTCACATGAAAAATAGTCCCAATCTAATGACCCAGGAAAAGGTACTGGAGAGAAGGAAAAAAGGGAATTTTACTGGGAAAACCCTGGGGGATGAGGAGGAGGCTGCAAAGAAAGCCTCTACCCAGCCCAGAATAGAACAGCAATTAATGTTTTTAAAGTTGAGAGAGTTTTCATGGATTTTTTAAAAAAAACTTTTTGGGTGGGTTTTTTTTTCCCCCTCCCCACCTAAAAGCTGAAGAAAAGTTGGTTATAAAAGCCTCTGTGTTTTTGGACAGAATGGACAGAGAAAATGTCAGGTTAAAAAAAAATAAAATAAAATTAGCAAAGAACAGTGAAGACAAAGAAAGCTGCATTTGTACCTGGAGCTTAAAAATAGCAACTGGAGCAATACAAAGTGTGTGAGTTTGAACATGAGCACACAGCACAGAAGTGCTGAGGAATCCAGAGTGCTGCTTACTTTTCAAAAAAAGGGATCTTGATATCACAGGCATCTCAAAATTAGGATGGGATTAAGTTACATCAGAGGATAATATGAAAGAAAAAAATAAACTCAGTGTAAATTACCTTGATAAGACTGAAGATCAGGGTGATAAAGGAGCAGAGCCAGAAATCAAAGAAAATATAAATAGATAAAATAGAGCAGCTCCTCCACATCTCCCTAAACTCATCCTAAATGAGCAGAAGTACTCTAGGAACTGATATTTTCCCAGAATGGCCCCGAAAGGGGAACATTACTGCAAAACACTGACACTAAAGAAGTTGGGAGTCATCAGCAAGTCAAAAGAAGAAGTAAAAGGGTGGAGATGCTCTAAAATCACAAAATTCAGAAGATGCATAGGAAGAGGTATGAGGAGATGTGAAGCTCCTGGGTACATTAAAACAGAGTTTTTCTGCACAGAGTGTATTTAAATCTTGAATCTCAATGACCACCATCAGGATAATGAAGTAACCCATGATCTACAACTAAATCTTACCCTTCCCAAAGAGTAAATTGATCAAATCACACCATTATTTTAGCAGGTATAAACTGCAAAAAAACACAACAGGAGTTCAGAGCTGCAGCCCTCTCTGTTGTATTTTTACAGAGGAATTCTCTAAATGAACAAAACAGAAACAAGTTTCTTTAAGCCAAACCAACATGCACTGGCCTGAGGAGGAAATCTCTGCTCTTAAAATAAAAATCAAGTTGTTTATTGCAACACAAAGCAGCAGATTCAAGGCTTTTGCTCATCCCATGTTTTAGGAGGATATTTTAAGAGGGAAAGGTCAAACTCAAGTCTCACACTCCTTATTGATGCTGGGAAACAATGGCAGATTTATTGTAAAGATTTGTCAGCAGCAGCAGTGAGGTCACTGTGCCCCAATAAAGAGAAAATGTTCATTTACCTGTAACCCCAGCCCAGTTAAACCCTTCCTTACCCAACCCTTTGGCTGGACAAAAAACATGTATTTACCTTATAAAGCTCGAATTCTGCATCAATATCCAGCTAATTGGAGGCTTGCTGTCGTTAATTTAGATAATGTACATTCATCTCACATAAATAGCTTCTAGCAGCTTCTTTAATTTAACCTTTCTTTTGGCCTCCTTTTTTCACTGTCACACAACCAGCAATTGAGAGCTCACAAATGACCTCCTGTGCCACAGCCCTGCCACAACAATCCATGGGAGGAATTTCATAAAACAGATTAAATTCTGCAGCGTTGGCTTTGATGAATTAGTGGAATTTGTTCCCTGCAGCTGCTCGGAGTTAATCTTTGATTTTAAGCTGAGTGTGGGAAAGAGTAAACCAGGGACACGTCGTAGTTTTGTCACCTGCATGGCTGAAATGGAAATAGAGCCACAGCATCCACAGGAGCAAAACTTTTACAGATTTTTCCCTTTTATCTCTCTCATCTCACTGCTTAAAACAATACCTGAGGAGGGATTTCCCATGACAAAGCGTTTCTGTACGAATTCTGAGATGATTACAATTATTCCATAATGATTATTCCTTCCTGCCTGGTGTCACATCACAGTGAAGCAGAGCTGAGGATCATTTTCTCACAAAGCTTCAAAGGTGGCAAATAATCCCAAGGTAAAAAATGAGCTCCAGCACAGCAAATCACCCAAAATGTTTTGTTCAACGTTAAATGATTATTCCCCATTTAAATTAAGGATTGCAAGGGAGATTCGTTCTGAGCCTTTTCCATTTCCCTCACACTCACAATTTGGCTAATGAACCAAGACAGCAATTAGTGAAACATCTCAATTTATAGCAGGTTGAGGTAATCTTTAGCCAGGGCACAGTTAAAACTCCTGCACTGTGAAAAGGAGACTTTTCATCTCCTGGAGCAGCCCTGGGGAGTTAATGAGCCCTCCTAACACTGAGCACCAGTGGTGGCACAATTTGTCATTTCTGGCTGCCCCTGGATCCCTGGCAGTGCCCAAGGCCAGGTTGGAGCAGCCTGGGGACAGTGGGAGGTGTCCTTGGATGGGATTTAAGGTCCCTTCCAAGCCAAACCGTGGCAGCACAGCAGGGATTTCCACAAGAGATGGAATTTTTGGATGCATTTCTCCTGTGCAGCTCAGGTAAACACTTCCACACAACACCTATGAGCAGCCCAGCCAAGATTGCACAGCACTGTGGTGTGCAATTCCCAGCTCCCCAGATTTCCAGGGATTTCATTCCTGTGGGAGAGCACTCCCATGGATGATCCTGTGCTGATCCTTCTGTGCCATCCCAGGGGGAAAAGGGGAGAAGCAGAAGGAGGGGAGCACTTCCAGGGGAAGTGGAGCTTGCCTGACTCATGCAGAGTTAATTAACGAGCTCCAGAGTAGGACAGAATTCGGGAATTGTACATGGACATGCTCAGATCACTACAAAAATGCAAGAAATAATTCAATCCACTCAAACACTGAGCTGCAATCAACAGATCACTCTCAAAAGAAACCATTAATGCAAACAACTTTACAGCACAAAAAACCCAGGGAATAAGGAAAACAAGGCTGCATAAGGAGCAGGAAACATGATGGAAAATACAGTGCAATAACAGAACTTAGTGGTATGCTGCAGTATTTTGCCTAGTAATGATTTGTGGCTGTAAAATTTTCAGGGGGCCTGAGTTGATGAGGCAGATTTGTTATTTTAGGACTTTATGATAAGACTTTATGATAGATACTCCTATAGCAAGGACAATAAACATGGAAAGTGGTTTTGTTTGTTTGTTTGTTTGAAAATTCAGTGCATCCATAACCACATCTTGGCTAAAAAAAAAAACCAACTTAATTCCAATTCAACCAAAAGCTGCCCCTGAGGCTTGGGCTCAATTGGATGCTGGGTGGTAAAATCAGCCTCTCCCTTTTCCTTAGAATAGCAAAGAGAAAGGAGAATGAGCCTGACTTTATTTACAGCAATGGTAATCTTAGGAGAAGCATAAGACTGAGTGATTGAGTCAGGAGCAGGAGTGGAAGTCTCCTGTGACAGCCTGTAATTGTCAGAGCCCCAGTTAAATGCAGCAGACACGGATTAAATTCATATTTTGGATGCCTGGATCAAACCTGACCTCCAGACCTCTGGAGAGCTGCTTCTCACAGCAGCTTGGTCCTTCCACTCTGATACAGGGAACATTAACCACAAAACTACACAGGTAATTCTGCACTTGGTGCTGAAAATATTTCATTTAGAGCTGCATCAAAAAAAAATAAAATTCCTTTCTCTTAGCAACTTGGAGATTCCTGCTCGGAGCAGCCATGGGGAAGATGGGGCTCTGGGAATGTTCGAGGCAAGCGAGGATTCTGTGGGTGTGAAATTGTTGGCAATTATGTCTGAGCACTGGCTGCACATGTTTTTTTTTGCTGAATGTGTTCAGATTTGCTGGAGGAATTGGCCTGAAGTATTCGCTGAATTCTGGGAAGCCTGATTAAAATAAACTGTGTTCAAGTCACTTGTGCTGCACAGAGACTCGAGTCCAGGGAGAGCTCTGGACATGTCAGACACCAAAACAATGACAAATTAAAGAAAGGAACTGGCTCAGGAAATATTACTGCTGGTACCTGAAAACAAGCTAAAATGCAGTTGCTACCTGAGGAGCACAAAGGGAAAGAGAAAGAGCATGAGAAGCAATAAAGTGGGATTTGGATGTGGCAGAGCAGCTCGCTGCAGATCCACACAAGAAGTGAGGACAGGTGATTAATTAAATCATTCCGTGGTGTCCTGCCATTCCCATCCCGGCTGGAAGGCTTGGAAAGGCAGTTCTGGGATGAGGGAAAACATCCCTTCCTCCCTCTTCCCTCAGCTGCCAGAGCCAGGGCAAGGCTCCCTTTACTGGAAACACAGGCAGCAGCACAGCTTTCCTTACAGCTCACTGCTCAGGTTTCTCCCCTCTGAATCTCTCTGACCTTTCTGTGGAAGGAGCCCCCCAAAGAGCTCTTTGACTCTGCACAAACCACCCATCCCACATCCAGCCCCTGGAGGCTTCCCTCAGCCTTCCCAGAGCAGTGCATTTGGTCATGGAGAGGTTTGCAGGGAATGTCAGCTTAGGAGGGGGGCTATTCCCAACCAGGCACTGTGGGAATCACAGAATCCTGCAATGGTTTGGGTTGGAGAGGACCTTAAAGGCCACCTGAGTCCACCTCCTGCCATGGGCAGGGACCTTCCCTAATCCACGGGTCCAGGAGCTGTGATTCCACCCTGCTGCATCCCCTCCTCCCTGCGCCAACCTCACAGGGCACAGCAGCAGCAGCAGCACCAGTGGGACCCTTCTCACAGCCCCCCAGTGAGCCCTGAGCAGGACAGGATCCCCTGCTTTTGTGCAAGAGGCCTCAGAGATCCATTTCCAATCCCTTTTATCTTCCCACCTGCAGGAGAGCAGGACCTGCAGTGGTGTTTGGATCTTGCATCCTCCTCCCACGTCCAGCAACCAAGTCAGCCCACGTTTCCCACAGGACAGGAGGAGGAGGGAGCTGTTTGTGATCACTCAGCTGCCCAGGGAAGGTCTGTGGCTGTTCAGGGAAGGTCTGTGGCTGCTCAGGGAAGGTCTGTGTGCTCAGGGAAGGTCTGTGTGCTGCCCAGGGAATCTGTGCTGCCCAGGGAAGGTCTGTGTGCTGCCCAGGGAAGGTCTGTGGTTGCTCAGAGAAAGATCTGTGTGCTGCTCAGGGAAGGTCTGTGTGCTCAGGGAAGGTCTGTGTGCTGCCCATGGAAGGTCTGTGTGCTGCCCAGGCAAAGTCTGTGTGCTCAGGAAGGTCTGTGTGCTGCCCAGGGAATCTGTGCTGCCCAGGGAAAGGTCTGTGTGCTCAGGCAGGTCTGTGTGCTGCTCAGTGTGCTGCCCAGGGAAGGTGCGTGGTTGCTCAGGGAAAGATCTGTGTGCTGCTCAGGCAAGGTTTGGCTCTGGGCAGCACAGCAGGGCACAAATTGCCATCAACCACGCAGAGGAGTCCAGAATCCTGCTCTTCTGCCTCCACAGAGGATGCAAAAAGAAGATGAAACCTTTCTTAATGACCTCCTGGTGCCACAGTGAATGTGGGCAGCAAGGAGACAAGAGGAGTGTGGCTGTGGTGGGGACGGCTCCCCAGGCCACAGCTGAATTTCGTGTTTAAGGCAAAGCTGCAGCTCTTTGGATGAGGAACAGGTCATTTACCCAAACATAAAAACACTTCTTTGAGCATAGAAGCATCTTTCTGCTACCTTAGCCATAAACTCCAGATTAATCTGCTGTTCTAAAGTGTTTATAGGTAATATCATGAGAGTTTCCTCTTAAAAGAGTTTTATTTTACAGCTACATTGCCGGCTTGTGTTCCAAAATCTCAGCCATGAGGTTCCACAGATTTTGGGGAGGTCTGCAGGATTGATGTGCTCAATTTCTGCCTCCCAGACTCCACTATCTGCTTTTTTCAGTCATCCTGCATTTCTCCAGGAGGGCGATTTTCCTTCCTGTCCACCATCTCTCTGGCAGAAAACTGCGTTTTAGTGAACTAATTAAATAGAGTTGGATTGTACATCAAATATCAGTAATAATACCAGGCACTAACGTTCTGGCTGCTGTGAGAACAGGTTGCAATACACATTGTACCTGTAATACATCACTGGGATAATGATTTGATGCATCTGTGCTGGTAAATCCAGCCTTGGCAGAGTGACCAGCAAGCAAAAAACTCTGGGAAATATTTCTGGGGAAGAGGATGCTGGAATGGCGGAGGGAAGGATCCTCCTCCATGTGCTGTCCTTCCCTGGGCTTGTGTGAGGCTCTATCCCCAATCTTCTCCTCCTTTTCTGACCCTCTAGAGTATGAGCAGCTCTCCTTTTCTCTATTCTACTTATTAATTATTATTAATTAAACTCCTGGTTAATTAAAGTCTAGTGTATCTCAGAAAAACTTGAGCTAAACCAGCTTATGTATTTTAATATGATTTTTTTTCTCCCCCTCCCAAAGGATTCCCGAGTCCTTCACAAGCTACAACCAGAGAATGATTAAAATTAAAGCTTTTCTTGAGTTCAGTTTTAATTCTGTGAGAGTTAATTTAATTGAGTGGAAGACACATGGATAATTTGCCCTCACTTCCCATTTCTTTGGGATAAAAAGAGGGAGATCTTAGCTAAGCAAAATAATATCCCCTGGGAGGGGAAATTCTTGAGATGCTCAAAATGCAGCACCTGTAGCCAGTGTTTCTTCTCAAGTGCAGAGAAGTAAAAAAAGGATATTTTTTGGGAGAACAAAGTTCCCAGAACCCTTTTGGAAAATGCTGAATTCCTTGTTCATCAAGCTGTGATCTCCTCCAGATCCAGAACAGTGAGTTTGCAGTGACCCACTCATCCTCTAATGTCCATAATTCCCCAAAAACAGCCATGAAAAGAAGCAAAAAGTATTAAGTATCATAATAAAAATATAAATTGTCCTATAAATTGTCACTGCCCAGGTTCACTTCGGCACCGGGGGATGGAAGCACAAGGCTCACATCCATCTCCATTAATATTTTCAGCCAAAGGTTAAAGAAGAGTAAAACGAACTAAGCTGTCAGAGAAAATACATATTAGCATTTAGATTAACAGTTATTATCTCCATTTCCCATCAGCAGACAACAGTGAAATACGTGACGATGGCTTCAGATATTTTTTCGGAAAGGTTAAAGGGTCCCTGGATTGAAAGGGCTGGGAAAGACTGGCCTGGGAGATAAATGGCCTGGCCCTGCCATGTGCTGTGCATCCTCAATACATCTGGACTCTGGCTGGGATTAAAATTCATATTGCAGCAGCAATTAAAAGACAGAAGTAGGTCAGGAGCTGTTGTTCAAGGCAATGTGAAAGAAAGGAAAAAAAAAAAAAAACCCGAAGCAGGCGGCGTTTGCCGGCAAGAAAATCCAGCCTGGAGAAACTCAGGATAAGGTAACAATGAGAGGATAAAACGGGGAAAGGAGGGTTTGGTGGTTCAGTTCTGGGCTCAGCAGGCAAAGGCTGCTCCCTCTGGGCAGCTCTCAGGCTGCACAGTGACATCAGCTCTTCTATTTTCCACGATCAAGTGTTTTATTGTCCACGGAAAGGGTCGGCCCAGGGATCCTCCCACAGTGCCCTCCCTGGTGTGTCACCCGCGGGGACAATGCCCACTGTGGGGACCACAGCCAGCTCCAGGCATGGGAAATGGGAACAAACCCACATTGCTTCAATTGCTGTTTGAAAACTGCAGGGATTTGGTGCAGTCACCTGCAGGCTGCTCCTGTGCTTGTGCAATGCTGCACAATTCCTGCAGGTGAGGGATTGCAGGAGCAGCTCAGTTCCAGTCCCTCAGCCACAGTGAGCAAAGTGAGACCCAGCCACCCAATGTTGGTTAAACCTTGCTTTCAGTGCAATCTGTTCTTAAAGGTGTCCTGTTAACCNCTGTAAGAATTTGCGTGGGAACTTTGCCTGCTAAAGTTTGGTTTTATCCACAAAGGGAATATAAAAATAATTTTAAATGCTCCAAAGAGCAGCAGTTGGTCCCAGAAGAGGCAGAAGCTGTCCGTGTGTGGCCCTGGGCTCTGCCTTGCCCTGCTTCTCATGGGAATTTCCAAGCCAAGCCCGGCCAGGTATGTCCCCAACCTGCCCAGCTGTTTGTGCTCAGCCTCCCAAATCCATTTTCCATATTGGCAGCATCAAGTGGTACGAGGAATCCAGAGCAAGAGAAGCAGAAAACTAAATTCAATCAATTAAACCCAAACGGATTTGAAACCCAATCCCAGAGGTGTCCCAGAGCACCCACAGGAACTGTGGCCAGAGTTAACTTCTGCTGCTAAAACACTTTTTTTTCCCACATATTTATCCTACAGACAAAAGGGAAAATGTATCCATAGTCTCTTGAAGCCATTCTTCTTCCAAAAGACAGCCAAAGTAATTGTCAAGATCTGATTTTGTCACTGGTTATTGTGTTTTCTGCACTATTTTGTCCTCTGCCCCTCACAAACCCTGCACTGATGGGCTTTAATCACCAGCAAAGGTTTCTATACCTCATCCCACCTCCTGTCACGGGCAGAAAAGGCATTTTGAGTTGTGATACAAGCCTATGCAGAACCCTAATAATTATTAATCAACAAGTGGGGCTTCAACACTTAGAGCTGTTGATACTTTGCAGGGAGGGGAGGAAAGAGAATCCCTTTTCACAGAGAGTGGTTGGGGCATGTTCCCCACAGCAGCTTGTCCCAGCTGCTCAGTGGATTGCCAGGTTTTTGGAACCCTGGGCACTGGGAATTTCAGGCTTTCTGTGCTGACAGGCACTGACCCTCAAGCAAACACTGCATTTGACCCGAGGCCTTGGAGAAGGTTTTCAAAACTGAGTGACAGCACTGGGATTGTGGCTGTGGAGTTTGAATAGAAGTGTGTAATATCACAAGGAAAACTTAGAGTTTAAGGGTTTAGAATATAATAATATATATATAAAGTAAGATGGAGGTTTTAGGGCTGAGGCTGAGCCCTTCTTCCCCTTCTTCTCCATGGGTCTGGGTGGTGTTTTGTAATTGGGTAGAAAAATCCGCATTGCGGGCCACGGGTGGTTGGTTATTGGGTTAAAAGTAAAAATAATTCAGGTGTCAATTCATAATTGGACAGTTTGTGCTTAAAAGGCCTTGTAGAGACACAGAGCCATTTTCTACTTTGTCAGCCAGAACTCACAGTTTGTGAGACTGTAACATAGATAAGAATTAATAAACATCCGAGTCCAAACACGAACTGCGTCTCTTGAGCATTTAATCCCGGCTCTAACAGTAGGGAAGAGATAAAAACCCCACACCAGGTGTGAGGCTGAGGTGTTGCAGCATCAATTAATGCAGTGATTAATGCACAGTACTGATGGCAATCTGGGACCACACACAGAGGTGGGACTGTGGCTGTCCTGGGCTCAGCTCTCCCTCCCCAGGGGTGCAGAAATGTCTCATGAAACAAGGGCAGGGTGTATAAGGGAAGAACACCCTTGAAAATGCCCTGGGGGGGATATTGGGGCTGGGCTGGACCACAAACAGAGCAAGGAGTGTTGGGAATTCTGCTCTTCCAGGCCTGGCTGCTCCCCGGCTGGGATTTGCAGCAGAGGAACTCATGGAGGACAAAAAAAAAAAGCATTGCATTTATCATTTTAAAAATATGCATTGCAGCTCTATCTGTCTGTAGTTATACATTAAATACAACACGTACACTCACACCAGCTCAGCTTTTCCACTTAAAATCACAAGATCGTGGAATAATTGAGGTTGGAAAGGACCTCCAGGTCACAGGATCACAGTGTCATTAAGGCTGGAAATGACCTCCAAGATCATCAACTCCAACCTTTGACCAAATACCAACCACGACAATGAGAGACCTGAGAATGACACATCAACAATCACAGAGAACACCTTTTCCATATACAATTTGCACAAAAAAACCCCAAACCTGGCTGTTCTACATCGCTGCACACACAGTTTTTGACACCAAACAGGCTGAACCATTCCAGAGCACGTTTTGGCCAAGTTTGAAAAACTTTACAGCAAATTTGCTTGAACAGCCACTTCTAAAATTCTCAAAAAGTAATGAAAACTACAACTGGCACTCGACCTGTGCCCAATGCCAGAAGGAGATCCTTGAATAAAAAATTGCTGCACGTGTGGTTTGGATTTTTTATAGCTATAATTCAACAAAGAGGAGCAGATGTAAAGAACGTACCTTCAAATTTTATAAAGTTCAAATTAAAGCGCACCCAGTGGGGTTCTCCAAGGGTTAGGAACTCTCCATGGGCAGGGCTCAGGGACTGACAGGGACTTCCCTGGAGAGAACTGATGCTCCTGCTGGGACTCTGCATGGAGTAAGAGAAGGGAAATGCTGTCCAGGGCCTCTCCAGCCTCCTCCTGGCAGCAGCTGCCACTTTGCCCCTCCAGCCCTTGGCACTGGGGTCGTTTTATGGCTTCCAGCTGCCCTTGCTGATGTAACCTCAGCATTAAACTGCTTCTGTAGCAAATAAATGCTGATCGTCCACTAAACCTCCTGTTTAAATATGAACCACCATGGAAGAAAGCTGATGGAGGAAAATCAGCTCGTTCTTGACTGCTCAACACAACCACAACAAGAAATCAATGGAGACTTCACGCCAACTTCACTAAGAGTAAGTTTTTAATGCCAGCTGGAATCATCATGCAGAACATTTTTTCTTGGAAATTTTTCTATTTTTCCTCATTTCCGGGTGCTCAGAAGAGAATTTCCCCCCACAGGAAGCATTTTACCAGAGCAGTGACTGCAGAGGGTAACTGCCCTCCACCCCACCACTGCTGGCAGCAGCACAAACACGGAGCAGCAGGAGCAGTTCATGACTATTTATACTTCACAACCCCATCCTGCTGAAAGCTTTTAAGTAATTAGTTTTCCTCATTAACAGATGCACTGCCTGGGGAAGGGCATCCAGGTGCTCCTAAGCCCCATCCTGGATTACAGGGCAGCACCACACGGGCTGGGAGGGCAGAGCTCAGAAATGCTGAGCTCAGAAATGCTGAGCTGGGCTGGTGGAAAGGGCAACCAAACCACCACATTTTTATAAAAACGTGTCATTCCTGCAAGATCACAGAACATAACAGCAATAACAAACATTCCCAGGGCATTACCACAGTCCCCTCGTGTTTAAATCAGATGAACAATATTTATCTGCATCGCTTTCAGGGAGACTCAAATATACTTTAAGGGACATCAGAGTTTTTTGGTGCTAAACTTGCATCCTATCCTAAAAAAAGAGCAAATTTTATACATCCCATGGACCAAGAAGTGATTTACAAACACAGGGAACAGGGAGAGCCAATAACACACGTGGGGTTTGTACCTTCTCCCTGACACATCTCATCCATTATCCCATTTTTCTCTTTCACACTTTCACAGGCAAAATGGACATCAGGTAAAGCCTAATTTAATATTATCACTAATGCATTCAAACACATCACCAAGAGGTGGCTTGCTAAAATTGCACTGCAGAAAAAAAAAAACCAACAAAAAACAGGTAATTTTTTTTTTCTCCAGGTAAAACATTGTTATCTCCTTGGAAAAGCTGGGCCTGGTGCTCCAGCACTCACTGATGTCTATTGAAAGCACCAGGATTATTTTCCTGAATAAGGATTACTTCCATGATTAAGGAGGGCAGCATTACATCCATTCTTTGCATATCTCCTGCTGTTTACATATCCCCGTTTTCACCTCTTGTTTTTTTTGTTGGTTTTTTGTGGTTTTTTTTAAACACGGGGCATTTAATTACTGTCAGCACCAGATATCATTGTGCTGGACTCGTATCCCTTCAAAATTTGGCTGGGTTTGGGATGCCAAATAAGAAATGCTTTTATAGTGCAAACAAAGGAAATAAAGCAGGAGCAGCAGGATCTGGACTATGCAATTAAAAACAAATAAAAAGAAAGGGAACTTGTTATCCACAATCAAGGCTTATTCATGATTCATCTCACATCTCTGCTCCTACCCGTGGCCTCTGCTCTTGGGAGCTGATTGTTCTTGTATCAATTTTTTAACTGTGCCAAGGACTGAGTTACCTGAGAGCTCCCAGGCACTGCTGACAGGATCACTGCTGGAAAATAACAGCACCCAGGCAGTTGAAACAAATGGAATGGGTAGGCCTGCCGTTAATGATTAATAAATAAAAATACTTTGATGTTTTTCACCTTGTAAAGAAGGGGTGAGAGCTGCTTTAGTTGGTCACTGCCGTGTGCTTTACATATCAAGTGTATCTCCTTCCTATCCTTAGGAAAATGAAGTTACTTTTCCACTACTTTATGGTAAAAGAGAACATTCAGTGCAGAGTTATTAATTAAGAACTTAATGCAGGTCTCAGGTCGTGTTCTCAACCCAATGAGAAATGTATGTAACTGAATAGAAAACAACACCACAAGTAAACTTCCAACAGGGAGCCAACTTTTTTCCTATGGAAAACAAAACTCCTTTCAGGTTCTCGCATTTGACAGCGAATTACATTAACCTCAGTTTGGGAAAATCATAAAGAAAACATAAATATCTTTAGTTTTAGTAGCGTGCCTGGGGGGGGGTTGACAACTTAAATACCACCAGATAATTTCAGAAGGCTTGATGCCAACTTCACTGCCAGTTCTGTAAGCACTGTTCACACATTACCTAGACTTAAACAGAAAGGTGCTCCCTGCCTTTTTAGGTTTTTTTAGGTTTTCTCTAAGTCGCTTGAACTCAAAAAAGACTATTTTTAGAGAGAGCGGCACGAAAGAGAAAGCAGCTCAGCCAGGACGCTCAGAACCCCACCCCAAATCTGCCCAAACTCACCCAAAGGGCGCGTTTCCCTGCGGGCACAGCAGCTCCCGGGGCCGGTGACCGAGGGCTGAGTGTCCCCGGGGCATCCCCCGCGCTCCGCCGGTGACAGCCACAGCCCCGAGCCGCCAGCACATCAATTATTCACCCTCCAGAGCCCGCAGCAGCTGCCGCTGCTCCGCCAGCCGAGCCAGAGCTTCTCACTGGGTGGCTTTGTGTCCCGGGAAAAATCGCTTGAGAACGTTTAGGGATGGGAAAAGCTGGGCGCGCTGCTTGGGGATGGTTTGTGTCCCTTCGCTGTTTGGTTGTAGGAATGATTTCCTCGAGTTAAATACTGGAGTTGTCGCCCTCTCTCTTGAGTGTTCTAGAGCAAAGTTAAGAGGAAATGTCCAAATATGCCGCTCGTACATATTCCTGTAATGAGCTCCCGGAATTTTTAAGTAGCCAACACCTGTTTGCCAAAATGTTCCCGTTCTAAGCATGAGAGGGGGGAAAAAAGCATAGCAAATTCCCAATTTACTTCAAAATCCACTGCAGTGTTATTTTTGAAATTATGTTATGAAGGTGATCTTTTTCCCTGGGATGTTTTAATTTTTATTGCAATTTTTATTTTTTAAAAATAATCAGTGGTAGCGCCATTCTTCTCCTCGATGTTTGCCATCCAGAAATCATTGACAGCTGAATCTAATACTAATTTAATAATCATCCTTCTGACCACTGATCACGAGACTAATGATGGAACACAGTGAAGGATTTTTAATCATTTACCTGCGTAGTTAGGTAATGCCTTCACGGGGTAAACAAAGATGGAAATAATTTTCTCTAATACTGCTGAGAGCAGCACTGGAATATTACATTAATTTCCGTATCCATATTCTAAATAGAGCTATGGAAAAACACTGCTCAGAAATTATTTGAACTCACTAAGGAGAATTAAAAATACGTGATTCAACCTGGTTTGCTGTCCGAAAGGATACTGAGAGTTAATTTGATTACAGTGCACCAAGGGTTTGTCAAGGAGAAAATACCTCGAAGTACTTCTGAGGTAGATATTTCGTTGGAGACAGTGATTACCTACTACAAAAATGTTCTGAGTACACCAGTGACCTCTGCATTTCTTAGATACCTTCCTAGAGAATATGCTTCTGCCAAACAAACGACAAAATGTACAGAACTTAAAATGCAGAGAACAGAAGAGCAAATTCCTTTAAATCCTTTTAGAATTGCATAGTGCTCGTGTTGTTCATTGAACCTCCAGTACCTTCCTATCAGCTGCATGTGGTGATTCTAGCAATCTTTAAATCCAAAAAAAAAAAAAATTGCAACGATTTCAGGATTCCACCCAGAGAACCATGGCATTGTAATGCAAATGAGGCTGATGAATGTTTCATGGCAGACTTCAAAAATGTTTGCTGCTGAGCTTTTCTAGAGCAGCCCAGGTGGACGCGCTTTTCCTCCCACCCTTTTCTCATTATTCCAGTTAGGATAAGAAAGAAAAACAACTTGGGGCACAGGGACATGAAATAATTTGATTTTCCTTAAGAATTATAAACAAAGCTTATTCCTGCCTCGAATATTCTGGCTCCAGACAGGTTTAAACGGAGAAAAACACAACTTTATTCAGCATTTGATGTAGGTGGGATTGAATGACTTCTAAGACTTTGATCACCAGCTTTAAACTGCGGCAGGGACAGAAGGGTTTGTGATTATCTGCTGGATTTTGGCACAAAGCAGGATCTGCTGTTCCTTCCAGATTGCAGGTGCACTTTTGGAGGTGGTGATTACAGAGATCACTGCTGAGGTCACCCCCTCCTATGGCCGGCTTGTGACAACGGCCAAAAAAAAAAAAAAAAAGTGTTTTCACCTGAGCTGAATGCTGGAAATGTCCTTTAGGATGAGTGCAGCGTGAAAGGAAAGGTTAAGCTGCGAGGAAGAAGATAGCCAGACAGATATTGGCCAAGTCAGCCCTTGGAAGCGTTTCCCAGCAGGATGCACTGAGCCCAAATCCACTCCTCATTTGGAGCATTCAATGCTATCTCTGCCTGCAGCTGGCCAGGGGATTATGCAGGTCCAGATCAGCTCCAGCCCCGGAGCTGGCACCTCCTGCCACCCCTCCGGAGGTCTCCAGGTGGATGGTGAACAGCAAAAAAGTGCAAGGGGCACGCAGAAGGGAAAGGGAATTGCTGTCTGTTGGTGCTACACGAGTTTTGTCTGGGGGGGAAAAAAAATATTGATTGACAAAGTTGTAGCTCCGAGTCCCTGTTCAGACAGTGTCACATATGCAAGTCAGTGACAAATTATGCTTGACTGTGCTTGAAAGCTGCAGAAATGTTGAGTAGCGTGAGCAGGGAGATGGGGTTCCTATCCATTGCCATCAAAATATCATCTTTTAGTGCTGTTGACAGTTTAATAGCTACTTCTGGATGGTGGAGAGCGTTGTGAAGTGCTGCCACTGTATTATTAACCCAGGCTGGAGCTTCCCTGCAAATCAGAGAGAAAATCCACACAAATGGAAGTTCTGAAACAGTTTGAGATTAAAGGTGTGCTGGTCACAACAGGACACAACAGAATCTCTCTGTCTGCACCTCAGGGGGATCCAATAACTCTTCAACCCCTGATTACATTACCATATATTTTCTGAGATCACAGAATCATTAATGTTGGAAAAGACTCCAAAACAATCGAGTCCATTCACCCAGCACTGCCACATCCACCACTAAACCACGTCCCAGGGGCAAACTCCATTCCATTTTCAAAATCCAGATGATGGAATTCTGCTCAAATCAAACATTTTTCATTCCATTTGTCTCCTCGAGGCAGCTGAGGTGGGATGTTGATCTGGGGCAGCCACGCTGACCTGCAGGATTTGGTGTGTGAATCTCCACTGCTCAGGAGAAAATGCAATTCATGTTGAGTAAAAGCAGCTGTGGTTTTTTCTGTCTTTTCTTCCACTTCTTGACTTCCAGTTGTGCAGCCTAAAAACTTTCTAAGCTCTTTCTTTCCCAGATAAAATCCTCTCTTGGTTCTCCAGAGCCGTTTCTGAATTCTCCTGGAAGGAGGTTGTGTGTGAGGGGCAGCCTGAGGGCAAGATGCTTTCTTCAGAGGGAAGAGAGCCTAGAGCATGTGGATTTATCAATTTCAACTCCCTTGGAAGAGTTCTTAGGACTGGAGCATGGAGAAAACCCAGGTTAGGTGGGAGAAGTCATTCCAACCAGTGCAACTGTGCACCAGTGCATCCATGGGTGGAACTGCCTGAAATCATTCCTGGGATGTACAAAGCTGTGCCACCCCTTGGAAATGGTTTGCAGGGCCCCAGTTTGTCACAGTTCAGAGCAGATTTGTGTAATGTCACACAGCCTCAGCCCATCCTGCGGCTGGGGAGGGATGGTGATGGTGTGACCACAGAAAAGGTTTGGGATTCAGGAGATTGGAGTGTGACTGTCTATTGATAGCTTTAAATTAGCTATCACTGTGGTATCTGCTTTCTGTCAAGGTGCTGCAGGAAATCAGTGAGATGCATCTGGGAGGGGAGTGAATCAATTCCCTGCTCTGCCCAGGGGCTGCCCCTTTCCTGTTGGCTGTTTCCCAGCTTGTCACCTCACTTATTTCCCTTTTTTCCCATTGTTCCTTGGCACCATTGGCAGGGAATATGTTCCCTGCTGGGACACCCGGCTAGAACTGCCACCTCCCCAAGGTGGCACCTGCCCGAGGTGGCTGAGCTGACTTTGGGATGAGACTCTCAGCATCTTCCCTCTGTACTCAGCACTGGTGAGGAGCAGCTTGAATCCTGTCCCCAGTTAGGAATCCCTCACTCAAGAAAGGAAATTGAGGGGCTGGAGCATGTCCAGGGAAGGGAAAAGGGGCTGGGAAGGGGCTGGAGAATTCCTGAGGGAGCTGGGCAAGGGGCTGAGCCTGGAGAAAAGGAGGCTCAGGGGGGACCTTGTGGCTCTGCACAAGTCCCTGCCAGGAGGGGACAGCCGGGGGGGTCGGGCTCTGCTCCCAGGGAACAGGGACAGGAGGAGAGGGAACGGCCTCAGGCTGGGCCGGGGGAGGCTCACGGTGGACAGCAGCAGGAATTTCCCAATGGAAAGGACTGGAAGCACAGAAACAGGCTGGTCAGGGAGGTTTGGATCCCCATCCCTGGAAGTGTCCAAGGAGTTCCTGGAGGTTGCACTCAGGCTGGGGACAAACTGGGGATTGGGCATGGCTTGGACTGGATGATCTCAGAGGTCTTTTCCACCCAAAATAATCCTGAGATCCTGAGACACCAAATGTGGCTCTTCTGGCACGTGGCACCAAGAGGGGCAACACTCCAGGACAGCCCCAGCGAGGCTCCCAGGGAGCTGTGGCAGAAGAGCCAAAACACGTTCTGCTGGCACATTGTTCCCCATCTGGGGTGGGTTTTTGTTTTTTTTTCCTTGAAGTCTGAGAAAAACAGAGCATTACAAAAACGTCAAGCTGTGAGAAGAAAAGTCAAAAGGCAGAAAATTCCAAGTTAATGCTGACTCCTTAATTCACATCATTAACTCGGAGGCACGGCTGAAGTCTGGGCAGCAGCCCGAGCTGAACTCTGCTGGGCTGGGGAACAGGCTGAGTGAGGATTTGCACATCCAAGGGAGCACAGATCCCTGTGTGGATACAGGAGGAGAATTGGGACAGGCTGAGTGAAGGGGTTGGATGCCACTGGAATGGGAAAAAATCCAAACAAGGGCAATCAAGAGACAGATTTCCTGAAAAATTCGGTGGGGGAAGGGAGGTGAGAGAAGAGAGAAGCTCACCTCAGAGAAGGAAAAGATGAAGGACACTGACAAATGAGGGAGCCAAGACATGAAATAAAAGATGGGCAGGGAAAGGCAGATAAAACAGGAAACCATTAATGGTCAAACAGGAAAAATAGGGGAAAATTGTGAAAAAGGCAAATCCAACAGGGAGTGAGAGGAGAGCGACTTGGACGGGGATCTGGGCTGGATCTGGCACAGAGCTGGGGACTGCACTGAAAGGGGAAGGAGAACAAAGATCTCTCAGAGAGGGAGAAATGCAATTAGGGCTGGGAGAGACTGAAGAAGAAAATTCAAGAGGAAAAAAGGCTCAGGTTTGGTGGGCAGAGGAGCCAGGGCATTTTGGACTCCCTCCTCTTTGGAGGCAGGGCAGGACTGGAGCTCCCATCCCTCTCTCTGCCCAAGCCTGCTGCACATTGCTGGTGCTGGCTGAGCCCTGGCCTTCATCTCTGCTTATTATTTCCAAAAATTCAAATCACACGTGAGAAACAGAGACTAAAACAATCATTAAGGCTGCAAATGAAATATCCCAAAGTGAGGAAATTCGAAGAAAACTGAGGAGGGAAGGATTTTGCAAACCCTGTGGTACATAAATACGTATATTTCTCTTCTGCTGAAGATCTTAGAGGACTTTGGCTCTTTGAAAATACACACAGCTGGATACTTACATTTAATTAAATAGCTTTTAAGGTAATGGCTACAGCAGTTTTGGCATAATTCACAAGTAAAAGCAATCAAACCCCAAATTCAAAACTGCTTTTATTCAAATATCCAGCATCGGTAACAGCCTCCACAGTTCTTGATGGAATGGGAGCCATAAAACTCCATTCCAGAGTTTACAGTTGCAAGAAGAGCAGATTTATGGGCAATAAGAAGTGTCTGTGTGCACCTTCTTGCACCTCTCCTTCCTTAGGCTAAAGCCGAGCCATCCCCAAAAAACGTCTTTAATTAGCTGAAGCCCTTCATTTAACCAAACAAGCAGTTTAGAACAAACACAAACCACTGTTCTCCAGCCACCACGTGCAGGAAGCAAGATTAATAAAGTCACAGGTGATTTTAGAACAACCCAACTAAAGGATGACTTAAACCTAAGAGCAAACAGGTTCTTTGTATCAGCCCTGGGTCAAGGAGAAGACAATATTATGTTAATAAAGAGCCCTGGTTCTGTATAATTCCTCTGTGTTGAGAGGGGGTATGAGGACACTTTGGAAAGGAAGTTGCTTTGCTTGTGAAGACATGCAATAAAAGCACTTGTGGGATTTTCCCCTTGAATAAACCAGGACTTCTTTTCTGTCCCATCACGGAATCCGTGCATTAAAGAAGAACAGTGCAACGATGAGGGAAGAACAGAAGTTAGAAAGTCACGGGGAAAGCCTGGCTGGGGCACAGTTTGCTGTCTCACATTTCAGATCTTTGACATGAACTGACTAAATATCTGTAGAGAGCGTATATTAATAGAAAAGTAACATTTTTTCTCTCCCCTATAGCAGAACACAGCATTAAAAACACCGAGCACATTCAGCTACACCAAAATCAGAGAGAAAAGCAGAGCCTCAGCATTGTTTTCAACACATATCAGAGCCCTTTTGGCTGCAGGCCAGTGTTGAATCTCTCAAAAAATCCTTTTGTCCCAGGCAGGGGTTTTCCAGAGATGAATTCCCACCAGAGGACCCAACTGAGGATCCTAAATTCCAAACCCTTTTTCAGCCACAGGATAGTCTGGGTTGGAAATGACCTGAAAAACCATGGGCAGGGACACCTCCCACCAGAGCAAGCTGCTGAAATGTCTTTAACTTCTCGATAAACAGTGCAAAAATTTGGTCTGTGGCAAAAGCAGGGAACGGCATTGCAGTCTTTTGCAAAATCACCAAGAAAATGTGGGTGGTGAATGTCTCCCTGATAAACATTCCCACAGACACAGGGAGAGGAACTGTTCTACAATTCTTTCTCCCACAATGGTTTCTTCTCATCGTTATCCATCCTCGAGCTCCTTCTCCAAACTTCATTTAGAAGTCCTGTGAAAGGGTGCTGTGAAAACCATTATTTTAAGAAGGCATTGGTAACTTCAGACACCTTTTTGCATGAATTTTAAAACTCCAAGCCTTGATGGAGTATTTTGACTGCAGGTGGGGGTTTCTTTCCCAAACGTCGGCGACAGCACCTGAATTCTTCACTGTAGATTTTGTTATTGCAGCAGGGATTTTAATGAAGATCTGTCTGCATTGCCCAGCCTTATTGGCCCCTCTGCACCTCAGCCCCATCCACCTCTTAAAGATCCACTTTGTGGCCAATCTTCACCAAGAAAAAGCTTTTGCTGTCTTCCCTCATTTTTTGTTTCTCCCGTGAAAGAGATTAATAAAGCGATGTGCCAAGAGGAAGTGCCTGTAACAGCCTCTTTTCCCTCAAATATTTATCTCCCAAACATTTTTAAGGTTTAAACATCAGCTATTTAATTGCTAATAAGTCATTTGGTATTAATTGGGTTCAAGGAGTAAAATGGAGATGGATTCCGTGCCTGGCTGTGCTGTCCATGGGTCCTGATTAGCAGTTCTGGGATTGTATCCTCAGTATTGTCTCACCAACAGTTTATCCCAAACATTTTAATGGGAATAAAGAGAAGGAGATGAAGTTATGATCTCTTAGATAGATGCAACCATTTCACAGTGCCTTTGCTTCCCAGACCCTGTGTAATCTGGATTTATCACAGAATGGTTTGGGTTGGAAGGGACCTCAAAGACCAGCTCATTCCAACCCCCAGAGGTGAGACAGGTCCTTCCACCTTTTATTTCGTTTGATGTAAGTTCTGCTGGAGTTACAGCAAATTCTGTGCTTTTTACCCTGCACATTTCTAAGGTCCTTCTTAGGCAAGTTTTGCCTTTTAACTGCACATTGCAAAGTGCTCATCTTGATCTTGGTTAACCTCCGTGCTGGGCTGTTAGAAATCTCTCTCTGACCCCGACAAATCCCAAACCTCCTCACTGACAGCCATCCTTCCTCACAGATCATTTTTTCTGGCTCCTTGCCCCGGCAGAATCCCTTCCCTGCTCGCAGCCCTGCTCTTCCCTGTTCCTTCCAACACAAACCATCCCAGAGAGGCTGATCCCAGCCCTGCTCCCATCCTGGCCCAGCCCTGGCTGCTGCCAGCTCACCCCTCTCTGTTTGGGATTGCATTCCATGCCAGGCTTAATGGGCTGCAACAATTCCCCTCTCAGAGGCTAAAAGGAGACCTGATTTTCCTCTCTGGAGCCCTCACTCAGAGGTCACCTCTGCTGCCACTCCTGCAGAGAATCAAACTCCGAACACCTCAATAATGGTGCAGGAGCTGAAGTCCTGGGACAGCTCTGGTGATCCTCACAGTGACCTTGTACTTCCCTCGAAGAAAATTTACTTTTTTTTTTTTTTCAGGACAAAGCTTCTGTGAGAGTCACCCATGTTTTCCCAGCTTTTACTTCAGCCATAAATTCCCTGGCACTGCTCCACTGCAGTCTCTGTTCAGTGCCTGTCCCGATGAGCTGGGAAGCTTGGCCAGTGCTGCAGGACAGATGGGACTGTGCCTCTCACTTTGGCAGCCACAGCAAAATAAATAGATCATTTCAGACAGGAGAAATTGGTTGTTTTCCCTTGCACGTTCTCACGGGTTCATTCAGGCCTCACAGAGGTCAGAAAAAAAACCCTCATGAATTGCTGAATGAATGGTGCACATGAATTAATAGCAAACCTTTTTAACATCTATCAACCTGTTCACAATGTCTATAAAACAGGATCCCAAGGTTCCCCAGTGGGAAGGGACTCAAGAGGGTTCAGATTCAACCCCTACACACTACCTCAAGATTTTCCCCCAGCAGGCCTTGAAATCCCAAGGATGGGGATGGCCAGAGCTCCCAGGCAGCCCATCCCACAGCTCATCCCATTCTCATCCCACAGCTCCTGTGCCATCCAGCCTGGCAAATCCACAGCCCCAGCTGGTTTGCTCAGAAATCCTCAGTTTCACAGCATGAGAGGCTGCACTGAACTCTAACACAAATCTGTATGATTTTATCAAAAGAGAAGAGCTAAAATGTGCTGTTTGCCCACTAGAACTTTGGAATTGCCTAGGTAATGGAATAGCACTGGATCACAACCTTACAATTACCTGTGCTGTCCAGTTCTCCCTCTACAACCTAAACCCAGAAATGATTATTCCTTTTTCCAAATGACATCATGAAAATGCAGATGCTGCCACGAAGCCTCAGAACAAGGCCAGGACTCTGCACTCTCCCCTCTGATCACAATTTCCTGCTGCTAAACTCTTTTTTTATTTTTTTTTTGGGGGTCTGTTTTAGACAGAACATCCTCAAAGCTATCCTGGGTACACCCTTGGCCTGAGTGGAGCAGATGTGAGGTACTGACCCCCTATCATCTCTGCTTTTCCATGTAAATTGCTGAGGCTCCCAAGGTTTTGATTACTTCGCCCTCTGCAGCAACTGGATCTTGTATAAAAGAAATTTCCAGGCACAATAACCTGCCTGACCTGAAATAAGGAGCAACAAGAAGCAATTTCATCGTGTCGTGTGTGAGGTTTCACATCTTCCCTTTGGCCATTTCCCAATCCAAGGCAGTAAATTAATTCCCAGACACAAACCTACAAAGGGCTCTCTTCACTTCTCCCTGTCTTGTTGCTTGATTTTCTAAGAAATTCATGACCTCAGTAAATAATTCAAGAGGGAAGAGGGAGCTGGGAGGCCACAGAAGTTTATCTGGCTGCAGAGGGGAGGGTGTTGTTTCTGAAGAGGTGACGATGAGGACAGGCCTCTAGAAGATCCAAACTTAAGCAGGTCCATGAGGTTGATGGCTGTGGTTATGAGCTGGAATTTGGGAAAACACAGCAGCGATAAGGATGACACAAATGCAATTTCCATCTCTAAGCTGTAGGTGACTGCATTTGAATTTTTGTCTCACAATGAAGCCTGAAAATACCTGGTGCAGGAATTAAAGGCAGAAGGATCTGTGGTTCCTTCTTAAAATCCTGCTGCACTTAAAAAGGAAAAAATTAAATGGCGGGAGAAGAAGGAATCCATATTTCACAGGAGCCGCTCCACAGATTGTGTCCACTTGGATCAACATGGGAAAACACTTTTTTCCTAGAAGCCCATGGGGTGATCTCACAGATATGTACATGTGTAATGAAGGTTTTCAATGAACATTTGAAATGAAGGTTTTCAATGAACATTTACTTTGGGGCAAAATTCATGCCAGGTTGTCACAGGAAAGGCTGATAGACCTGTTTCAAGAGGGAAATATACCTTGGAGGGCTAAATGTAAGATACATTATATTTTTATACATAAATTATAACATTATATAATTACAACATGGCGTCATTTAAAATCCATTTACACAAATTATTATTTTAGATATATTAAATATATATTATATATCGTATATTAAATATATGTTTATATATTGTATATAAAATTGGAAATACATATTTTATATATAATATATGTCTCTATATGTCTCTATTATAAATATAGACAGACATATATATATACACATATATATATACACACTTATATATCCATATATATCCATATATCTAAAAATATACAAACCAAACGATAGAGAGAGATCTCAATCACACAAGTTCTGAACACGTCAGGTTAATTAAATATCTCAATTTAATTTCATACCAACAAAATAACTTGCAGCCTTGGGAAAAGCCAGCTGCAAACTTCTCCCTGTGGGATGCAAACCCGCCGTGGGCGCACACGGGGCTGGGGAACTCAAGAGGGATCACACCTGGGACACAGTGGAACATCTTCCACTGGCTCATGGAAGCACAAACACAAAGGAAAAGTTCCTCATGACTCTCTAAAGCCTCAGTTTGTTGCAGGAGCAGCCCGGGCTGCAGCAGTGTTGTCACAGCTCTTTAATGAAGTGCTTCTCCTGGCTGCTCTGTCTCAGCTGCTGCTGCTGCTGCCGAGCAGCGCCTTCCAAAAGAAGCAATCACAGCCTGTGAGCTGGGTTTACTCAGCTGTGGCACTTCTGAGCTGATTTAAGCACTCTGTCAAAATGGAGTGAAATTAATTAATTCGCTGGAGAGCTTTGCCTTCTCCAAACTTAAGGAAAAAGGAATGCAAACGAGCAGTAATCAGATCCACATTTTTTCAGGCCAAGTGTTCGAATAACGTCGAAAGATATTCTGTTCCTGCACAAATCCAGAGAAGGACCAACTCGGGCCTCTCCCCCTGGAATAAATTTCCTCCTCAGTGGCAGCTCCTGTGTTTTGCGTGTCTGGCTGCACCCCACAGACCCCATTTAACTCCCCAAACTGTTGCAGGGCTGTGAAGGCACTGGAAGGATGAAATAAAAGACAATTGGAGCTGGATGACTTCCACGTCCCACTGTCGGAGATGCTGAAGCAGACAATTGCCTTCTGCTTCTTACTGAGGCTTTTTTGGGGTTTAAGTGCTCCTTGACAGCTTGGTACACAATTAGAGGTGGATTAGAGAAAGTGGTAATAGGGTATTTTTGGTCTAATCTGCTCTCAATTGTTAACATTAATGAAAGGAGTTCTTCCTCTTTTTTACACAATAAACATGAGCTACTCTTTTAAATGAGTATTTTAACTTCCTTGCTGCTTAGTGCTGCTTCCTTTCAGCTATTTATTTTCCTTTTTTTCCTCTCTTTATTTAATTTTTTTTTTTCCCCAGCAGAAATCATGGCAGGAGCCTGGCACACACCACAATTGGGTGAGGATCATGAGATTCTCAATTTCATCGCGTTCAGCGCTGGCTGCAACACCTAAACCCTCGCGTTGTTTCTTAACACGACTGTCAAACTCTCACACAAAGAAAGAGCAGGAAAAATACAAAATAACCAAGGCATTCCAGCCAGAAAGTGGGAAGAAGGGAGATACAGAGCTGTAGTTCCAGTGAATACCTGGGGTAGTGGAAGGTGTCCCTGCCCATGGCAAAGGGTGGGACTGGGTGAGCTTGGAGGTCTCTTCCCAACCCAAAGCAGTCTGGGATTGCATGAAATTCAAGAAAGAAGCACTAAAACCCTCCTGCTCTCATTAGAAGCTCACCTGTAACAAGGTGCAACGATCAGGTACCAAATCGGAGAGATTATTCCTGCCAGTTGCATTAACTCTGGTTATGTCATTAGCTGAAAAACCCCACATTCTCTTCTAGAAAAATAACCCAAGGAGCTGTGTCAGTAATCCATGGGCAGCAGCCTCCCTGCACACACAGGGCAGAGTTCTGAGCCTCTTTGGGAGGGAAAGAAAGACAAAAACAGGGAGAAACGGCAAGAAAAGGCAGCAAAGAGGCATCACCCAGGGCCACAGAAAAGACAGAGGGAAGAAAACATTCCTGGTGCTGAGCACTGAGTCAGGGGGGTGAGGAGGCTCCTACAACCCCAGCCCAGGGAAACGGGAGTGGGAACATTCCCTGGGAACAAACAGGGGCTCATCAGAGGGTGACACAACTCCATCAGCACTGTCTATTCCTAATGGGAACAGCCTGCAGGGCGCCAAACACTGGGAACAGGAGGAGAACACACTTATCAGGCACTGCCATGCCTTGAACTCACAGGGGGCTTTTGCTCTGATTGCTTCCCAACCACGTTTTTGATTTCTGATGCATCAGGTTGGGGAGAAGAAATGAATGCTGTAACTGGTGAGAAAATAGCCGGGGTCATCACATCCGTGAGGAAAGAACGGGAAAATAAGCAATACATGCACCACGGGCAACATAATAAGCAATAAATTGGCAATAAATCCATCAGAGGATTAAATGGTAGGGCAGAGGTTCCAGAGCACCGTTTATAGTAGTGTAATTTATACTTACAAAATTGTATCTCTGTTATAAACTNATATATATATATATATATAAATGCATAGATACAGAAATCAACTACGTTAAACAAGGAAAAGAGTCTTGGAAAGACCTTTCCGAAGAGTTTGGATTTTAATTCCTAAAAAATTAAGAAGCATAGAACAAAGCCAGGACATTTCTGTCCTCTAATCACTTCCAGGTCACCTGTACAAATCCCGTTTTTCAGAGGAAAACTGCAAACCCAGCAGGTTTAGTCAGAGAACACGAAGAAAATCTGCCCCAGGCTCGGAGTGTGCTGGGCGCTGGAGCTGGGGCTGACGCCCGGGAGCAGCAGATCAACCTGAGCCGCCCCAGCATCGCCTTTCAGAGGTGGGGCGGATGCTGTGACACCGCTCTCGTGTCACAGCTCCCGTTCCCTTTATCTCTGCATTTCAAGCTCCTTGCGCTGATAACAGCATCTCAAGGACTCGGACTATTAAAGTTATCTGAAAGTGATAATCGCTGTCTCCGCAGGGAGTCCGTGATCCACTTCCCCTCCTTCTCTCCTCTTTGCGGATGCCTCTCCATCCATCTCCGCGGTTTTATGGCAGCTCTGCCTCCAATCCCCTCTTCCTGTGCACGTTAATTTTTAAAGGCACCTATCTTTGTCCATCAGTTCACCTCCATCTGCAGCATCCCCTCATTTCACTGTAGGCTTGCCATAAAATCATCCACTAATGCCTGTTTGCTGGCCAAACACCTGCTGTGTGTTCCCAGCCCAGGCAAGCTGCATTTTGCTTTGCCTCGCTCATTCTGTCCCTCCCTTGCTTCGTGTGCTGGCACTTTTTCCCTAATTATTTTATTTACCGGGATACCTTTTCCACTCGGGCCCCCCACCTTCACAAATCCCTGTCACGGATTCACCACTTCAAACTTTGCTTCAAATGTATTTAATGAGGTCTCGAATCTCTGCCTGTTTCTGGGTGTAAATAGGGTGGCAGGATGTGCTGCCCAATTTGTGTAGACAGAAGCCTTTTTGAACTAAGATCACTAACACGAGTCCAGTGCTGCAGTTGCAATAAAATGCAAAATTAAATGAGGACAATTTGTCAATTTTTGAAGGAAAATCTGAGGAACCAAATTACTTAGGATTAGCTGTGTTATTGCTTTGCCGTGTGAGGGTCTCCAGGTCTGATGTTGGACACCTCTGAGCAGAGTTTGGCTTCTGGTTCACATCTCTCTGCTCCCACAGCACAGCATGAAACTCTTCTGTACCGGTCAAAATGCAAAATCATCCCCAGTTCTCAAAAGAAAATAAACCTGGTGAAACACACATTAAAAAATCCCCACCCTCCTTTCTCCTCTGAGATTGTGGCTCCACATTTTTGTCCTTTATGGCCCAGGGAAAGCTGAAACTATCCATAAACCTGTGGGTGCAGCATTTTCCCTGGAATGCAGGGAAGCTGCCTGGGCTTTCCCTTCACTAACAGCCTCTTGTAGAGTCCTCGAGAAGTGACTTCCTCCTGAATAAGTCGGGAATGAAGCTTGCAGCAGGTCCCAAACCTGCTGCTTCCAGGTGTGCCACCTGTGGAAGCTCAGCAAGAACCAGGAGAACCTGCCCTTGGAGTGAGCCAGGGCTGCTGGAGCTCGGACTGAAGGCTCTGGATAAATGTGCCTGGAATGTAAACTCCAGCTCCCAGGGATGCATTTTCAGCCTGGATTTATCTGCAGGCCACTCTGAATTAATTAGGGCAGGGAGCTCTCCCTTCACCCTCCCGTTGGTGGTGGGGCAGAGGTGCCTGGTATGGCAGCCACTCTCTGTCCCTCCTGGCATGGGGACAGCCAGGATGTCACCTCTCCTGCCAGCAGGGTCTGTCCTCCCCCCTCAGCTGTGACCCCAGGGGAAACTCTGCCGTGAAATCCCTGAATTGTGGCTCTTTTGTTCATGCAGTCCCTCTCTGGATCAAGGTCTCCACCCAGAGTAAAAGCAGCTGTGGTCCTTTCTGTCTTTTCTTCCACTTCTTGACTTCCAGCTGTGCAGCCTAAAAACTTTCTAAGCTCTTTCTTTCCCAGATAAAATCCTCTCTTGGTTCTCCAGAGCCATTTCTGAATTCTCCTGGAAGGAGGTTGTGTGTGAGGGGCAGCCTGAGGGCAAGATGTTTTCTTCAGAAGGAAGAGAGCCTAGAGCATGTGGATTTATCAATTTCAACTCCCTTGGAAGAGTTCTTAGGACTGGAGCATGGAGAACACCCGAGTTAGGTGGGAGAAGTCACTCCAGACAGTCTTAGGTGTGTTCTCTTGATGTGCACCAGTGCAGCAGCCTTGGAGAAACCTCCTTTCTCCCTCCACCTCTTTCCATGATTTCCTTGTGTGCTTTCTCTATGGGATTTGTGTTCTCTCCATGGGATGTGTGCTCTCTCCATGGGATTTGTGCTCTCTCCATGGGATGTGTGCTCTCTCCATGGGATTTGTGCTCTCTCCATGGAATATGTGCTCTCTCCATGGAATGTGTGCTCTCTCCATGGGATATATGCTCTTTCCATAGGATATGTGCCAGGAAATCCTAAGAAGCCACAGACCAGTGTCCCACAGAGAATGTGGAAGCCTTAATATCCTGCATGGCTAAAAGCAGAGGTGACAAAGCTCTAAACCACAGTGGAAAACCCCCAGTCCCACCACAGAGCAATTCTGTGTTTTGACAAGCTGCTGTCCCAACTCTCTGATTACACCTCTCCATTAATGGAGTGCAAAAGCCAGCAGCTGTTCTAGGAATCATTTTTTTCCTTTTCCCTCAGAATTATTTCTCATCGGTTAAACACGCTGATGGAAGGATTGAAGAAGAGATTTCTCTTTTTCAAATGAGAAAAAAGACGCAGCTCAAGTTCACCTGAGCTCGGCCCTCACATGCTTGGTAACATGTCTGCACTCTGGCTTGTTCCTGAATGTCAAAATAAAGACTCTGAGCCTGAGCTTAATAATTTCCCTGGAGCACCATTGTCCTGGCGTTTGCCTTTCAGCCCTGCACTGCTGCCAAGGGAGAGGCGAGGGAAGTGAACCACTTTATTTATTGAGTTGGTTGCTGTAACAATTTAAAGCGAGCTCAGCATGGCTGGCTGCTGCTTTGGGGTGGGTTCCTGGAACGAGGAGGTTTTCCTTCAGATCCGCATAGGGGAATCTCTCTGCTGTTATTGCTCAGCTTTGTCCCGGCTTCAAATACATCTCCTGACCTGAGAGAGGATTACAGCACCTTTGATACCCCAATTAAAATGGATCAGGAGGGGGAAGGAGCGATTGATCCTTCAGGCCCCGTGCTGATCTGCTGGAAGTGCTGACTTGTGCCCATGAGCACAAACACTGAATCACAGGGATCAATAAACAGAGCTGGAGCGCTGCAGCTGCTGCGGGCAGCCTTGCACTGGCAATTACAGAATCTGGGTTGGCTTTACAACCACCTCAACAAACGCCCTCTAACCCCCATCCTTCCTATCCAAAAAACACCATTAGCTGCCCTTTGAATTACCAAAATGGCACATTCAAAGGGAAAAAAAACCCCTCAATTGCCTGGGAAGTGCTTATAGCTCTGTGTTATAAACATTCTCGTTTTAAACTTATGGGTATTAGGGAAGTTGTTCTTAAATCTACAAGGCTTGGATGTGCTGTGGAGAGAAGGTTTATAAATGAATAAATGATTCATCTTTCTTTGCTTTCTGATGCTGCAGGCAGGCAATTAAGTGGGATTGAAGTTGATAGTTTAGGGGGGTTTGGAAGTTCTTAATATAAAAGATCACAACTACAAAATACTTATGAATTATAGAAGAGGCCAAGGGACAGGATGCTATAGATTTTAATGGCACTTGAAAAAAAGTGCCTTGAGGAGACAATAACATGGTTTTCTTAGCTGTGACCTCACTGAAAAGCATCTAAAGACTCAAAGGGCAAAGGAAAGTGGAGGAGGACGTGTTACATTTTGGGTGTGTTGCCCTGTGGACAGTGAACACATCCTCAAACTTCCTTGATCTGCATTTTTCCCATTGCAAAGTCCAAGGACTGGGCAACGGCGTGGGGAATGGCGGTGTTTGCTGACTGCAAGACAAAACAGACAAAGTATCTTCCTCATCCCCAACTCAGCTTTGCAGGTCAATATTTACATCCTTCCGCAAGAGTCAACACCAAATATTTGGGATGAGTATTTCATAGGTAAATATCAATACCAAATATTTGGTGCAAACATCTCAACATCCCAGATATTCGGGGAAAGCCCGATTCCACTGCCTGCAGCACGGAGTAGAGTTATTAAATGTTTTAAAAATAAACCTTTAATTTTTCATGTGCAGTTTTTGGGATGAAAGAAAACAAGCAAGTTGTCGCTTATACCTCCTGCTTGAAACTCCAGATTTTCAACCCGTTCCAGCTCTTTCAGCACTGAATTAAATTTTTAATCAGATATTTTACCCCATAAGCTAAGTCAGCTCTTTCGCTGTGTAGGAATTTTACCTGTTGGCTTTAGAATACAAGCAAAACTGAATATGAGGTCAGGATCCATCGATTCACTGAGGGGAATCTCTTCATCTGATAACCCAGCTTTGGTCTTTCCATGGGTTTTTCATCCCTTTTCATCTTTCACACAATATTTTTCATTTATTTCTCAAAAATATTGCCATGAAGACTTCACCCCCACCAAAACAGAGAGTTTTAAGAGCTGGGTATTGAACTCTATAAATTCCACTACTTGCAGCTCGTTCTGTTGATTTTTCCCAGGACAGGAGGTTATGTGGTTTTAATGGAATATTAGTAGTATGGCTACATTAAATGCCATTTAAAACCTCTTTCAAAGTGGTATTGACTGTGTTGAAATGAGACTATGGAGACATCCCAGTGACAGGAAATGGGTGTGAATATCGCACTTTCATCACAGAATTTCCAAACTGATACAGAAAACCCTGAGATATTAAAAAAAAAACCCCTAATAAAATTATCATATTGTTCTGAGTGGATTTGCCTTTCTACACAAAAGAGTTAAAAATAGACTTGCTGATATATTAACAACAAGGAAAAATATTCCAAGTAATTATCAGCACTCCCCACGTGTTGAAAGCCCATTTTGCCCCGTAGCTGTTTCAATCAATACACTATTTATTTTCAAATAACCATGCACTAAGGATCATTTGGACACCGAGCCCATAAATACACATTACCTCATTATCGACCCTCTCTGGCCACTGCTGCATTATTAACATTTCACTAGAAGAAGCAATCAAGCTGTAAACAGGAGGAATTGCTAGAGTTATTCTTCCCCCAAATATTTTCTGTAGGGAGGATCAACCCTGGGATTTTGGCCCCCCAAGAATTATTTTTCTCTGATATCCTTTACAGAGAAACAAATGTACCCAGTAGCTGGCGAAACGGGAAGAAATGCAATATTTGCAAAGAGGGAATGTACACAGGACAGTCAAACTCCATTTTTTATCCGGGGATTATCACTTGCACATACATGAGAACGCCGAATTTCGGTTCCAAAACACCCTATTGTTTTAATCCCATAAATCCAATTTCTGCAAGTGGCTCAGCAGGCTGGAAAAGGAACCAACCAAGAGCTGGGAGCAGAATCCCTTTGCTCTGGGTAGGACAGCAGTGTTCAATGCCATCTCCATGCAGCTCATGAAGGGAAATTCTCCTCCTGGGGTGCTGTGGGATGACCGATGGCTTCCCATAAAACACGAGCTGCTGGGGGCAAGAGCAGAGGCTGCTGTGGCCAATTGCCAAGAGCTGGAGGGCTGCACCTCGTCTGCATGTAAATTTACATCGCTTTTAAAGTGCACTGGTAGTACTTGAATATTTCTCGATAGGTTTGTCATCGCTGTGTGATCACCAGAAATAAAAACCTGGCTGTGAGCGGCCTGCTCGCCCTCTGTGCCTCTGGGGCCGTGTCCTGACCCCACTTTGTCCTGATCACACTGATCTTGGCCGAGGGTGCTCAGCACCCCCAGGACCCCCAAAATTCAAGCTCTGCTGCCACCACCTTCACCCCAGTGCTGGTTGCCATCGTTTCTCTGTCCCATCCCTGAGGCAGGTGCCGTGTCCATCACAGGCCTGCTCAGATCCATGCCCAGATCCCACCCTCAGGCTAAGCCAGGCCCAAACCAGCTCCACTGGTACCACAGGAATAAAACTACTGGGCTCCAGACACTGTATTACTGCTGAGTTGGTCAAACACACCCCCATGCTTATGATCAGTAAGAATACAATGAGTTTGTGGTAGGTTTCGGTGAGATATTGGGAAGGAATTGTTCCCTGGGAGGGAGGTGAGGGTGCCCAGAGAAGCTGTGGCTGCACCTGGATCACTGGAAGTGTCCAAGGCCAGGTTGGATGGGGTTTGGAGCCACCTGGGACAGTGGAAGGTGTCCCAGGGTGTGTAATCAGATGAGTTTTAAGGTCCTTCCCAACCCAAACCAGCCTGTGGAGTTCTGTGACATATCTGCATTCCTCCAGCCGTGTGCTGGCACAGGGATGCGGCTCAGGAAGGATTAAGCCCATTTTGCATAAAACCAATTGCAACAAGTGAGGGGAGAAGGTGTGTAGGGGTGCAAAGTGGAAAATTACTGAGGGAAGGAAAAGAAGATTGAGAGGACAGAGGCACCTCCGTGTGCCAGCTCTCTGCAGAGGAAGAAAACGGGAGAGGGATGAGTTCAAATCTTTGGATTTGAGATTTGGACTGAGGCTGGGGATAATGCAGAAGCTTCCTGGCAGATTGGGCATCTGACGGCAGGAGCTGCAGTCAAGGTGATCTTCCGGGCAGCTGCTGTATTCACTTTCTTTCCAAAGCTTGCATTCATGCTCCTGCTGTCAATAAAAATCCCTGCCTGAATAGATAAGCCGGAGCCCTGTATCTCATTAAGCCGGAGAATTCAATCCTCTGCTTCAAGCTCTGTGCTCTTATGCTGCTTTATATCATTAAGAAATATTGCCCAAGATGATCCCCTAAATCCTTGTATTAGCCAGCACAATTAAATCCAATATGGATGGAAAAATGGGAGCCAGTGGGACTTCTCCGTGGTGTGAACTCCAGGTGCATCCCCGTGTGTGTGACTGAAGAGTGCGCAAGCAACAAGTTAGAAATGAGACACTTATAAGCCTTAAGTCATTCTATTTTAAATAGCTTAAGAAAACGCTGAGACTTTCTCAGGATGGATTGTGGAATACCTTGAAGCGAGACCACAAATCCCTATGCTGTCACTGTTTTTCTCCGAGGAGTTATTAAGTGAAGCGTCCAAAATAAAAAGTCAGGCTGTCGAGCTCCTGGGGTTTTGTTTCTCTGTCAGACAGGAAACCTGGGCGACTTCTGAGTTTTAAAACAATGGCCTAAACGTGCCAACCATTAGCAATGGTACTTAATGAGATTCTCAGATAACCCTTTAACAGACTATGTAGCGATTAAGTCAATTTAAATGATTCATCTCCACTGCAGCCTGTGAGACTTGTACATAACAGCCATTTGCATAGCAATAAAAATCTCCATTTCTCCGCACAGGACAGGTTTATAAGGATCTTTCCAACCTCAATAATGTCTGCTCTCGTTTGTCTGCTCGGAAGGGGTTTTTTTTTCACTCCTCCTTTTTGCCAGATTCTTTTCCTGATTGTGGGAGATCTCAGGGCAAAGCATCTCCTTGTGCGGGGCCACAAATGAATCACGGAGGAGGAGCATCCCCAGCCTGGCTGTGAAGAGGCTCCGGGGTGGGGGGAATTTTGCTGCTGTGACATTCCTGGGATTGGTGTGTGGCCGAGCATCCCCAGCAGCGCTGCACTCTCACTCTCAGAGCAGCCCTAACGAGCCCGGCCCTAATCACTGCCAGCCCAAATTAACGCAGGGTTGGAGTTCGGTCCAAGGGAATTGCTAAACTCCCTCCGACTTCCAAAGGTGCAGGATCGGATCCTGGCAGATCGGAGATAACTCCAAGGGGAAGGCTCTGCCAAGCCAATCCCTGGCAAGGCTGAGTTCTTCTGGAAGATCCTGGAGCAGCCTGGCCAAGGGAGGTGACACCGCAGGGTTGTGTAACACCCCCCTCCCTGCTCCCCCAGCCCAGGCAATTAATCACTAATTGAAATTGCTTCTCCCCAGCTGACCCAGAGCCCCGCGGATTAAACCAGATTTCGGAATGCTAATTACGCGACATCATTTTCCCAATTATTCTTAAAATTGGATTATGTGCCGGGAGATGGGGCGTTTGAAGCAGCCACTAATAAGCAAATCATGCATGAGAAAACCGGTTTGTTATGTTGGTGATTGAACAAAATAAGGTTGCAGGCGTGAAGTCGTGTCCAAATAAACAAAAGAAACCAAAGAGATTCCAAGGGTAGCACCAAGCTGGAATTTAGGGAGCTTCAAAAGCCATGGCAAAGCCAGAGAATGGGTTTTTCTTCCTTCTTCTCCTGTTTGTCCAGTGATGGCTAAAGCTATTTCTGGGCTATTGGGTGTTTCAGGGTATTTTCCCAGGAAATTATGATGTTATCTAAGTGACCAAGTTGCTTGTAATCCATTTTCCAAAGTTTCTGTTGGAGCTTAAGAACATAAATCTGATTATCAAAGAGACTCCACTATTGCATTTTTCTGTGCTTGCCCCACCTTTCTGATGTAATCAGGAGTGACACGGAAATTTAATTGCTCCAAGTAGTCTCTACATTGCAGCAGCCAGGACTCTTTAGATTCCCTGCACAAATATTTTAACTCTAGTTTTAGGCCCTTTGTCCTTCTCCAGCTGAACAGTTTTGCTGTGATTCCAGGGCAGTTCAGGAGAATATTCCAATGGGTTTCCAACCCCTGAATAAATCTGGAGATTTATCAATCCACACCAGTCTGTCTGTCTATCCACCATCACACTGCCTGAAAACATTCATTGCTAATTTATCCCCAATATTCTTATAATTCAATTTCACAGCCAATTTCAGTGCTGGGTTTTTTTTTTTCCTCCCTCATGGATTTAAGACAATTATTGCTTAAAAAACCAACCAAAAAACCCAACAGAAATCAAGTCATGTATGCAGTGTGAAAAAAAAATAAAGTTTCCAGGGTACTTGCTCCAAAGCTTCAGATTTAAGTCAACAAATAGGAAATAATACTCCCTTCTCAACAATCCAGAATGTTTAAGCCAAAATGGGCTTAGATTTAAATCTAATTTTTTTGAGTATCATTCCTAACAGAGAAACCCTGAGCTCCTTGAAATTACCTCTTTTTTCCTCTTCAAAAGACATAAATTAAAACAAAGTTTTTAAAAACTCAGGATATTTTTACTCCTTGGACTGATAAAACCAGCGAGTTGTGCACTTCACAAGTCTCTTTACCATTTTCAAGGTCTCTTTTCCCCACAATTAAAAAAAATCTCATATAATTATGAGATAATTATTTTCTGATGTAAAAATTTTAAGTTTGAAACTTACAAGTGTATTCTGATATTAAAAAGAAGATATATAGCAAGAAAAAAATGACATTACAATGCACTTTGTGGCAACAACCAATACCTTTGAGTCAATCCCTCATTTACATTTTTAAACTCTTTTCTCTGGTAAACCTTTAGACAAGACTTCCATAGCAACAGAGACAAAGTCTGGCTCAAGGAATCCTGACAAAAATGTAGTAAGAAAAGAACATGGGGCGATTTTTTATTTTTAAGTTATTGGAATGACGCACAAATCTTTTTCTTCAGCCCAGCCATCAATCAAAACAAAATAAACATATTCTGTTAATTGCTCTCTGTTATTCTCACAGTTTCAGGGGAGTGCAAAGGGTAAAGGGAAATTCTTGTTGGGTTTAGGGTATTTTTTGAAACTGGGATACAAATCCTGACCTCTCTGAAACAGCAAAAGGGAAGTCAAGAGAGTCTTCAGTCACCAACTCGTGTGGCCAAGGTTTGACCCAGAAGGTGCATTTGTGTCCTCACCTCGTCTCCTGGGCTCTGGCACCCAGAGTGAGCGCCCAGGAACGAATCCAGAAGGCAGCAGCACTCCAGAAGATTTCCTCCTGCATGTATTAAGGGAAATTATTTGGCACCAAGAGCAGAAAGGACAACAATGTGCAAAGCCAGAGCCGTCTGCAGGTCAGGGGCTCCATCTCTGAGCCAGGTCCTGCTGCAGCCAGAGCAGCCAGCACAGCTCCCGAGGCTGCGGTTGAATTCCCAACAGGGTTTCCCCTGATCTTTGTGCTTTTCTGGAGGTTCAGAAGCAGATCTGGGTGCTGGCAGGGAGTTTTTATCAACCTGGGCTACCAAAGTGTCCCTGTCCGTGGCAGGGGGTGGGACAAGATGAACTTTAATGTCCAACCCAAACCATTCCATGACTCTGTGGTGACATTCCTTTAACTCTTGTGCCTGGCAGCGCTGGTTGCCTTTGGCAGTGAGTTTTGGAGAAGAGCAAAGCTGTCCCAGCAATTAAACACCTCTAATAAACATTTTTAGTGGGTTTTTTTCTCATTGATAATGTCAGTTTCCATAGTTCCAGGTTAAGTGAGACCTCTTCAGGGTTTTCAAGGTGCTGTAGGGGTGGGAGGAAGGGTCACCAGACCATCAGTGTGAGTACTGCCAGATCCCCACCGTGTGTTTTCCCACAGGATTTGCTTTTTCCTGCACTGGTGACTTTCATGGAGCTCAGTCCTGAGGATTTCTCTGAGACAAATGAGATGAAGAAGGTGGCAGTGCTGGTTTCAGTGCCAACATTTTGCATCCACTTAAAGGACTGTCTCAGTTTTGCTTTTTGTTTTCTCCTTGTTTCTGTGTGATATTCCTCCTTTTTGCTTCCTGTTTGCTTTTTAAATTACATCCTCAATAACTGCATATACAAACCCTATAAATGCTTTTTTCCCCCTTTACATTTTTTACCTTCTAGATAACACAGCATTGCTTTTCTTGCCTTTCTGGTAAAACTTAAAAAACCCCCACTGCTTGAAGCAATTCACAGCTCCTGAAACCCTTCAAAAGGAACAAAACCAGAAAACCTATTGCCACCTGCAGCTCCTTCCCTGCACATAACCTCTCTGCCCCTAATCTGCTCCTTTTGGTACCTTTGGGATCTGAACTTGGCAAAGCCAGGGAGGTGTGGGACCAGGGGCCCTACAAAGGCAGAAAATTCCCCAGCAGCAGGGAGAGATTGTTGCTGGAACAAGGAGTTGCATAACTCTCCTCTGTTGTGTGTATTTTTCCATGGTCCTTGGAGGCTCGGTGAGGGCACGGTGAGGGAGATGTCAGGCAGAGAGCAGGAGAGATTAGTTTCGAGTGGAATAAGGGCTGTCTGCAAAAACAACCTTTCCATCCCATCAGGGAAGTCACTGCCTGCCAGAGGAAATGCAGAATTGTTTGGGTTGGAAAGGAGCTTTAAGATTGTCCACTTCCAACCTCCTGCCATGCACAGGGACACCTTCACTATCCCAGTCTGCTCCAAGCCCCAGTGTCCAGCCTGGCCTTGGGCACTGCCAGGGATCCAGGGGCAGCCACAGCTGTTCTGGGCACCCTGTGCCAGGGCCTGCCCACCCTTCCAGGGAACAATTCCTGCCCAAAATCCCATCTCATTCTCCCCTCTTTCAGTTTAAAGCCATTCCCTGTGTCCTGTCCCTTCATGCCTTGTCCCCAGTCCCTCTCCAGCTCTCCTGGAGCTCCTTCACGCCCTAGAAGGAGCTCTGAGCTCTCTCTAGAACTTTCCCTTCTCCAGGCAAGCATCCCCAGCTCTCCCAGCTTGGCTCCAGCGCTGGGAGCAGCTCTGTGGCCTCCTCTGTCATCTGGACAATTTCTCAAATCTTCAGCAGTTTGAGGTGAAGGCTCCATGCAAAGAACACACTCTGTGTGTGGATCTTCCACACCCTGTGCCTCTTATTTAACTCTTATTTAACCTCAGAGCAAAGAGTGACCAAGCCTTGGGGAAGCTGTCCCACAGAGATGACACTGGTGCCATCCCACCCCAAATCCCACCAGAGCTGGATTTGCCAACGATTTCTGCTGGCACAGAATGGACATCACCTGCCCTTTAACTCTCACTCGTGCCACTGTACTTCACTGATACCACTGAGCTGCCACAGTTATTTTTTTTTTAAGTGGTTCGCAAGAAAAGACTGTCATCAATATTTAAAATTAGCATTTTCCATGAAAATTTAATTGTGTGCTACAATGGTTTTAATCTAATCTAGTCAGCAATCTTCAGATAGTCCCAAAAGGCAGCAACGGCATCCCAAGTGACCAATTTTTTCCTTGCATTTTCTTTGCTTGGAACTGCTTTATCATTTAAAAATGTTTTGTTTAGAAACCCGGATTTACTTTCTGCCTCATCGTTGCCATTCCATTATGCTCTTTATGTGTAAACAGAGTGTACTTCAAAGAGCATATATCATTATTAATAGTTAATAAAAGAAATGGAAATAAAAGCTCCACAAGCTGGTCCTGTAGCTGGGAAGCAATTCCCTGCACTTTATGGGAAAGGCTTTCCTTCCTGTTAGATGTCCTTGATAACTCTTGCAGGGACATAAAAAACAACCCCCTATTATTGCACTTACTGGATATATAATCTTCAAATAATGAGCAACAGGATGAAAACAACTCAGAGAAGCCTCCTGGAGCATTTTCCCCCCCTGTCTTGCCAAAGCCAGCAGTTTTCCTTGATGAAGGGTTAGAGGATCAGAGTCCCAATAAGCAGTTAACTCTGGAATTGAATCCACGACACATCCTTCTCCTCCCCCCTGAGCCAACTCTGCCACCAAATGAACCCGGGATATTGATGACTTCAAAGGAACTGCAGGAATGAAGCAACAAGCCACGATCAGCCAACATTCCTAAATGCTCTGTGACAGAATCACCTTCAGAGGGGGAAGATTTTGGGTCTGTAGTATTTTACCGTGAAGTGTAATGAAGCCTGCAGGGTCCTGTGCCCACCACGCCCAAAGCAGCTGCACGGGAGAGGTGGAATCCAATTTATTCCCATTTTTGTGGACAGTGAACAGCTCAGTAGGAGATGTCAGGTGTGTCATTTATAATCCAGCCCCCAGGAGTCACAGGACTTGTGTGGTTTCCATGAATCCCAGCAGCTCCTTGAGGCTCTGCTGGGAATGGGTCTCCTGGTGCTGGGCAGTGCCCAAACATTTGTATAAATGACATTTTTGAGGCTGAATTTCCCAGTGGACTTCATGCACACCCTCACTGCCATTCCGTGGGTACAGCCAACCAGGAGCTGTCTGTTATCCCGTTGGGAATTGAGCAGGAGTCCTTGACCAAAGGACAAATGCCTTTATATTCAGCGATTCCCAAATCATTCTCTTGAAAAACTTTACCACCAGCAGATGTTTTTGGTGATGGGATATTTATTTAGCTGCCCATATTGCTCTCCTCTCATCAATGACAGGCTCGTTTTCCTTCTACTTAATTAAGACTACCTTCAAAGAGACCCTTTTATAAACAAATTAGGGTTATCTGACTCAGAGTTTAAAATGGAGCAGTGTTTGATCAATACAATCGATCGAAGAGATCTAAACTCATCTCTGGGATACTCTGTTCCTGTCTTGGAAAGTTTTTAATGCCTCTCTGAAGCAGAGGGTGAAGTGTGTGGTTGGCTCTGGCCTCTTACAGCATTAACTGGGCACTTTTAAATTGAGGCAAATAGCACTGGAAAACATTCCAGTGCAGCCATTCCCTTTGAATAATGCTGTGTGGAAAGGAGATGGGCAGCCTGGAATGCTTTCTGAGCATCAGGAATCATGGAGAAGGTGATGCTGATGACAAGACAAATGCTTGTGTGTTTTTAGCTTCCACAGGATGTGGTTTGGCATAAAGAGAAAAATCAAAGAATAAAATTAAAATCACGGATAAAAAGGAAATCACAGAACCCTTCAACCATTCATCCATCCCTCCATTCATGGATCCATGGAT
>VZDJ01000083.1:2376856-2616747 GCA_008694505.1 Cyanoderma ruficeps | reverse complement strand
ATAAGATACATGAATAATTTTTATTTCTTGCATGGAATGCAGTCTTGGAGCCATGAATCTCGTTTGGGATGCTTAGATATAAAACTTTAAAGGCTTGTCCTGATTAAAAAAATATACAGATTGCAATATAACAGTGAATTTAAAAAAAATTAAATATCTCCTCCAGAAGAATTTCTCCAATTGCTGTATTCTGCATATTTTACCTGTGTGTGGGAACTTCCTAACCAGGGAATCTGCATTCCTGCACACATCCCTTCTATTCATTGCAAGATGCAGACAACCCTGCACTGCACAGACTTTAATGAAAAGGACCTAATTACGCTGCAAACCTACGAGCAAAATCAGCCTAAAGAAAGGGCAGAAAAAAGCAGCAAAAACGAAGTACCTGAAGAGTTCCCAGACACACAGAAATTCCATCTCTGTCTCACTAATTCAATACTGCCACCTAATTCCTGACAGTAACTAACCATTTCATGATAGCTGTCCACCAGCTCACCAGGAAAGTCTCTTATTCTGGAGAAAAAAAAAAAATAGTCAGCTGCTTCTGAGTAGGCTCAGAAAAACACTCACCGTGTCTGTGCATCTCTAGTCTCTTGTTTCTCTTTTTTTGTTCAGGATAAAAATGTTGTTTTTGCAAAGGAAAAATTAGAGTTCATGGATAGAATTCCTGCATTTCCAACATTTGGGAATAAGATGCTGCTTCAGGCTGCACTTGGATCCATTTCTACCCCGTGCCAGTAATCATTTCAACGTGATATTGATACCATACATTTTTGGATGGTTAATTTAGTGCAACTTTATCTGTGCCAAGATATCAAGCTGATAATTGATCTGCAGCTTTGTTCTGCAGCATTAATTAAGTTTTAGAAAAGCTTACAGATCAATTTATTTGAGTTAATGCAAATCCGCACCTAGAACAACACGACTCAGATATTTATCACTCTGTTGTCAGTCCCTTCTCATGCCTCAGCAATTCAGGTTTACATCTGGTTCAAGTTTCTCTAATCTAAAATAAACCAGCATGAAAAAGCATTTGATTTCTCATTTAGATTCCCGATAGCCTTTTATTGCAAAGATAATATCCCCTGTCTGATTTGAAGTGGTGAAATTGTTGGGTCAAAAATAATGAATAAAAATGTTGTCGCTCTCGAGTTTTTGCAACTAACCTAAATTCTATTGGTCTTTAAAAAATTAAAAGCAAACTGGGGTTCTTTTCCACATAGGTGATAACACAGCATTGAGTTGTGCTGCAATCGTGATTAATTTCTATGTCCTGAAAATGTTGACTTCAAAGGCATTGAAAGGTTGATGTGAAAAGCTCCTCAACGTGAGGACCTGGCTTTGCTCTTGCACAGCCCCTCAGGTGTGGACGGAGATAAAACCAGCTCAGGCCAAATCAAATCAGCTACAGCAGCACCAGGTTTGTTTATCTTTTCTTAAAACGCAACGGGTGGCTGCTTTCAGGTGGATTTATCACAGAATGGTTTGGGATGGAAGGGAGTTTAAAGTTCATCCAGTGCCACCCAGGGACACCTCCCACTGTCCCAGGCTGCTCCAAGCTCCAATGTCCAACCTGGCCTTGGGCACTGCCAGGGATCCAGGGGCAGCCACAGCTGCTCTGGGAATTCCATCCCAGCTCCACCCCACCCTCCCAGGGAACAATTCCTGCCCAAAATCCCATCTAAATCTCCCCACTTCCAGTTTAAAGCCATTCCCTGTGTCCTGTCCCTCCATCCCTTGTCCCCAGTCCCTCTCCAGCTCTCCTGGAGCCCCTTTAGGCCCTGCCAGGGGCTCTGACCTCTCCCTGGAGCTTCTCCTCCCCAGGTGAGCACCCCCAGCTCTCAGTGTGCCCTTACAGCAGGATGTGGATCCTGCTTCTCATGGATCTGTGCTTTACAGAGGCTTTTTGTTTTATTTTTTGATTTTAAACAAAGCTTCCATTTTCTTCAATCACGCCCAGGCGCTGAAGAGTCACATCCACAAAACACCCCTCGATTTCCCCACAACCCTTTTTTGCCGAGTCACGGTTTTCTCAATTTTGTTTCAGAGCATTTAAACGCATTTAAAGCTGAGCTGGCCACAATGACCTTTCAGCACAGCAGGCAGAAAACTCTGAATCTGGTAACTCTGTTTTTACTGACTGTTGCACATTTCCCAAGTACTCGGGTCAATACTTTACAGGATTTCTCTAACAACAAATCTGCAACACGGGGATGAAAACATTTGCCCACCTCAAATTTTTTTTTGCTGGAGGCAACTTGGATTTTCCTTAACCTGTATCTGGTATGATTTTCTATCAAGCATGATAAAAGGGAGGATAAAAAAGAGATTGTAAAACATGAGCTCTCTGTATTTTTCACGAGAGGATTTTTATGTACATTGTGTTAGGTCAATGAGGTGTGAATTTTTACCTAATTAACAGAGCAGAACGCCACTAATTAATCAGATGAGATACATGCCAGGAGGGCCCCCTTTATCAGAAGCAGAGAAAATGGCTTCAGGAATTTTCCCAAAATCTTAAAATCTCGAGTTTTCATAAGGTGAGATACCTCTGCCAAGCCCTTGCTGGGTAACCCCCCATAGCCAGGACTGCCTTCAGCAGCAAAGTTAAAGGGTGAGAGTTTTCCTGAAGAAATTGGTGAGATCCAACCTTTCTGTTTCTCTACTTGCCCTTTCCTGAACATTTCAGTGGGTTTTTTTCCCTTGCACAGCTCTCTCATCCAAAACCATGCAGATGCTGCTCTGTATTGATTGTGTTCATTGTACAAAATGCTGACCGAAGGAACAGGATAAAACATCACTCCTCTTGGCTTTTCCCGACATCCATTGGTTCAGGAAGGTCAGAGGAAAATGCCCAACTCTCCAAATGAGCCTTGTTTGGGGACTGGAGATGGTTCAGGTTGTGATAGACATCATCAGCTGCTGCTCAAACAGCTCCACAGCTCCAGAGATTGGCAAGACCAGCAAAATCAGGTGTTGGTTGTTGATTTTTGGGTTTTCCTCTTTGTGATAGCTTTAATCTGGATGTGGGAGTGTATCCCAAGTGCTTCCCTTTGTTTATCTAGGAAAATCAATTATCAAGGAATCCCAGAATGGTTTGGATTGGAAGAGACCTTAAAACCCATCCAGTCCGTGGGCAGGGACACCTTCCACTGTCCCAGGCTGCTCCAAGCCCCAATGTCCAACCTGGTCTCGTGTCGGTTTGAATTTTCTGCCTTCTGTCTTTGTTGCTGCAGTTTCTCATGCAGCTTCATCTAAACAATGTGTATTTTTAAAATGTTTACGTAGTTCTCCTCTGAGAGAAGAAATGATTGATGGTGATGTCCACCATCCAGGTTGGAGAGGGGGCGACCTGTGCAGCCAATCTCTTGACCTTTGTACAAATGTATATAAATGGAGTCAGATTTTGATTTGAAAGTTGTTCCCTTGAACTGCTGCTGTGTGGAGCCTCATCTTTCTGTCCCTGAAGTGGGACACTCCCAGCCTCGGCAATCGACAGCCTTGGGCACTGCCAGGGATCCAGGGGCAGCCACAGCTGCTCTGGGCACCCTGTGCCAGGGCCTGCCCACCCTCACAGGGAACAATTCCTGCCCAAAATCAAATCTGAATCAATCCTCTCTCATCTTGAAGCCATTTCCCCTCTTCCTGTTCCTCCAGCTCCTTGAAAATTGTCTCTCTCCATTTTTCCTATAGGCTCCCTTCAGGTCCTGGAAGACCACAATGACATCACCCCAAAGCTTCTTTTTTCCAGGCTGAACAATCTCAATTCTCCCAGCCTTTCCTCACAGCAGAGCTGCTCCATCCCTCTGATCAACTTGGTGGCTTCCTCTTGCCTGGCTCCAACACCTCCATGTCCTTCCTGTGCTGGGAACCCAGAGCTGGAGGCAGAACAGAAAATCTTCACTCCAGGACGTACCAGGATGCCTGCAGAGCACCTCATCTCCTTCCTTAGCTCTCAGAGTGAGAGTGGCTGAGAAAATAGCTGCACTAGGCATCACTTCAATCTCCACGAATTAAGGTGCAATATGTATATCCTACCTGGAATTGGAGTTGGATATTTATTTACCCAAATTAGTCACAGTAATGGCTCAGATCCCCATTCCTATGGTTGATGGGGGTTTTTAGCATGCAGCTTGAAAACTGGGAATAAAACAGCTAAAAGAAAGAAAGAAAAAAAAAATGACTCCAGCTTCCTCTGGCTGTAATACCTAAGGCAGAAGACACTCTTTGAAGCAATAAAATGTTTCAGCACGGTGTGGAAGGCTGGATGTGCTGTGGGAGATGGTGCAAACATCCTCTGTTCCTCCTCAGCTACTCCCAAAACGAGGCACAGACAGAAGGAAGAGCCTGAGCTGCTCCCTCTGGAGCAGGTTTGGCATGAAAGCACCTTTTATACCAAAAGAGACAACTCTTGCTCTTCATCCTCCTAAATTATCATTTTTCTTCTTGGAAAGGAAAACTTGGTTTGCCAAGAGACCATCCAAGGGGTTTGGATGGTCTTTAAGGTCCCTTCCAACCCAAACCATTCTGGGACTGATCCTATGATTCCTGATTTCTAGTACAAAATGCTCTGTGGCGCTTTTTGCATGAACAACTATAAAATGTTCTATTCTTCAGCTTTTACTGACAATTTTCTCCCTCTGGAACAAAAGATTAATTTATATTTTCCCGTTAACAGGCACATTTTTACAGTGCCAGCACCACTGTAGAAAAGGGGCAGCACAGCATTATTTTCCTGTCTGCTTACTCGATTATTGTGGGAGAAATAAGCTATTTTAGAGATGTCTTCCAAAGTAGGTCAGGACAGAACGAGAGAAGAAGTCTGCGAGTACCTTTCCAAAAATAAGTGATATCCCCTGATCTGAGGCAGGCTCTGGGTGCCTGAAAACCTCATTGGCTACAGCACTGTTAATTAGGAGTGAAAAATTAATTACCTTCCACTGCCTGCTCTGGGGCTGGAGGTGCTGCTGGCAGATGGGCAGTGCTGCAGCAGCACCCGTGATGGCAAAGGTGATTGAGTTGAAACTATTCTGTGTTTCTGATTTCCCTCTTTTTTGGGTTGTTTTGGAACGTTTAGGGAAGATTCATCCCCTCCCTTAGCCAGGGCAGTGTGTTGATGAAGTCACCAAGTGGGATGCTGAAAGATTTTAATAAGATATTGACCGAGGTGGGTTTTTTTTTGTGGGGTTGGTGTTTTATCTTTCAAACTGGGGGGTGTCACTGGACTTTTTAAGATCTTGCCAGATCTGAGCCTTGGTTTCTCCCTGCTTCAGTTCCCTGCCTGTAAAGCAGATTAATCACATTTCCCCATCTCACAGGAGCATTGTGTAAATGAATCCATAAAAAGATTGCCAGCTGTCCCTGTATCATTTAACGGGAAAATACAGGTACCTAAAATAAACATCCCAAAGCCTTCCTGGCCAGGGCAGAGAAATACAAAGAATTTTTTTTCCATGCCAGCAGCCAGCAAGTCATTTTGAGTGTGAATAATTCTTCCCTTCAGAGGCAAGCACCAAACACATTCACTGAGCTGTGGGTTTAACTGGAAACGTGGAGTTACCAAGTGTTCCACCAAGCCGTGGGCTGATCTTGCTCATTAATCCAGAATTTGGCATGGAGGGGATCAGGAAATAGGTTGTTTAATTGTTTTTTTACTCTGCTTCCTTCCAAGTCCATCTTTTTTCCATTAATGAGAGTCTCCAAAGCATTTGGAACCAGGCAGACACCGGAAATTAATTCCCCTGATAACGTGGATTGTTGGCACTGGTGTGGTCTTGCCAAAGCATCACATTCCTCAAACTGTGCTCCTAAAAGTGAGTGGCTGCACTCTGGCCTTTGCTTTCCTGCATTTTATTTTATTTTATTTTATTTTATTTTATTTTATTTTAATTTTATTTTTTAATTTTTTTTTTATTTCACTTTACTTTACTTTACTTTACTTTACTTCATCTTGTTTATTTCATTTCACTTCATTTTAATGTAATTAATTTTATTTTACTTTAATTTATTTTGCTTTATGATGAAACACTGCTCCAAGCCCCAGCAGTCGCATCTGAGCTTTCAGGTTTTTTGAGTAGATTGCATCCCACACACACTCAAACTCTAGAGAATAATTAATAAGGCTTCATTTATTAAATATCTGCATACATATAATTATCTTAACCCCGCAATTTCGGAGTCAATAATTTTTTGGTTGACCTGGTGGTGATTTTAATGGAATTACTGCTCCTGACCTGCACTTCACTGCAAACAGAGGAAAAACAAGGAATTTCCTCTCCTCTGTTGGACAGCCCTGCAGACCCAAATATACCAACTAAAATATTTCTGTCTCTGCAAATTTAAAATGAGAATTCTGTGTGTCCAACAATTCACAGAGGGGTTTTTTTGGGGGGTGGGGAAGTATTTTGCAATTTTTTTGTGTTGGAGCAACACAAAGGACTTCAAGGTCCTGGAAGTCTGAGTGAGTCTTGGTTAAGCCGAAAAGCTCCTTGCTGGAATTGCTGTTGTCATGTCCACATGAGGATTGAGCCAATCCTGCCCTGGCACTGTGGCTTTTAAGAGGTTCCTTTACTATAAAGCAGAATTAGCTGACTCAGAATTATCTGACTTCTCTGGAGTTTTTAATCAAGTTTCAGCTCATTTTGAGAATTTCCGTCCAATTATCAGCAAAACCTCGACTTCTCAATATTGCAAAGGCTGGTGGAAAAGCCATTTGTTCTCATGCTCCCTCGCCAGCTCCTCAACTCCTCTCCAATTCCTCCTGGCTGGGATGAAAGCAGGAATCAGAAGAGGTCTCACCTTGGAGATGGTTTGTGGCAAACCCTTCCTCACCTTGTCAAGTGAAATGATCATTGCGCTGTGGAGCAAATGTCACCTCCAGTCTCAGCCCTGAAGCTACTTTATTTAGCAGAGGATTTGTGTAATCCAGCAAAGTCCTGCTCTCCTCACATCCACCGGCCCTCACGTGCTGGGAGAACATCCCAAAAAAATGCTGCTTTTCCTTTTTTCCTTCACCAAAAGGCCTTTTTTCCTAGCCTTGACTTTGAGTAAGAACAAGACTTTAAAATAAACCTTCAGATTTCCTTTAGATTCGCTGATTTCAAAAGAAAAATCTACAAATCCTCACCTTTAGAGTACAGCATCCCTTTTTCTTTTTTCGTTTTGCTGCCAAATAAGGGAAAAGGAACTTTTTTTTCCCCCCACACACAAAAAAAGGTGTGCACGTAATTTCAATCCCATTTATCAGCAAATGTTCTGTCGCCAGCCATGGCTTTATTGGTTTGCAGACCTATCAGACAAAGTTTTAGCAAAAGCTGCCGTTGCACAGGTACTTGGGGAAAAGCTTCCAACTTTTTCCAACTTGGGAAAAGCTTCCAACTTTTTCCAACTTGGGAAAAGCTTCCAAAATCCTCGTTGTGGATTTGATGCGTGGGGATCCTCAGTGCCTGAGTGGAGCCCTAAGCCGAGGGGTTTAAGGAGCTCTTTATTTCCTTCAAACAGACTTGCCAGGTGTCCTAAACTGAGATAAGCACCCCAAATGTTTTATCTTCGAAGAGTTTGGCCACTTAATGTGAGCTTTTGTCATATAAATTTCCAGTAATTCCTGTAGTTGGTGGATTAGGAGTGATTTCCTCCTGAACAGTGCAATAAACTCACGCCTTCCACCCCAACCGCTTTACACCATTATCAAAACCACTTGAAACCTTTAATTCTCTGACAGTGAGAAGAAAATTTATGACAAGGCTGAATTGTAAAGAAAGGTCGTTCGTACATCCCTGAGCAAGTCCCTCCCCCAGTCGAGGCCCTGCCAGCTCTCAAAGAGACACAGAAAGGTCTTTGAGCGCCTGTCATCTCTGGGAATAACAGCATCAATATGCGCCGAGGTTAATGCCTCACAAAGGAGCAGGAATCTGCATATTACATTTATCAAAAGACGTGTAAATGAGCCGTATAGGAGTCTCCTACAATGCCCTGCATAATTTATTCCGTGTACAATAAAGAGCTGATCAGATTTCACGCATGTTTACTTTGGGAAAGATAACTGCCGGAGTGTCTGAACCAGCCGTGGAATACAAATACGGTTCAAAGTAATGTGTTTATCTACCTGACATTTTAATCTTGAAAACTTTCTTATTCCCATTGTTTTGACAAAGAGGTTCCCTTTTTTTGTGAGAATAATCTCTGCCCGACACGAGAGGACTTGCTTTGTTGGAGACACACAATATATCTGGGAGTTTATTTGATATGCAGAAGTGAAACAAAAGGCCCGTAGTAGCACCATTTATATTTCTGATATGGCTTATTTTTTTTCTCGAACTTTGAAGGAGAGGAAAATTAATTGACCCTGAAGTTTTAGAACTTCAGAGAAGAGAAATCCCGGTTTTAAAACTCAGAGGCAAAGTGCAGAGCCTCGTGCTGCAATCCTGCTCCTTGAGCAACATCCTTGACAAGTCAACTTGGGCCCTTGTACATCCATTTCCCTCTCCTAATTCTAACCAGCTCTCGGTTATCCTCTCAGCGTCAGCATTAGCTAAGAGAAACACACAATTTAAACTTTTTATAGTTCAATTTAAACTTTTTATACTTCAATTTCACATTGCTTAGGCATCAGTTAGTGACCAGCTTCCCCCATAATTAAATATTCTGATTTCAACGGCTGGACATTTTTGCCGCAATTCTGAATTTACCTTAGTCTTTACCTTAGATTTGCTGGCTGGTTGTGTCTTCGTTCTCCAGGGTCTGGCAGGTGCAGATGAAGCTTTTTTTCCTCTTTCAGTTCCTTCCCAAAGACTTTCTCCTCAGCACACGAAGGTTTGCAGATCCTGCAGGAGAGGATGGGAGCCGCTGTGTGCTGAGCTCACCTTCAGCATCCCTTGAAGACACTTCCCTGCAGGGGCTGCGGCTGAGTTTCCCAAATCCTCCATGCTGGAGGGAATCCTGCTGCTGTCAGGGAGCTCGGCACAGGAACAGACCCTTCTTTGTTCTCGGTTCAGGTGCCGGTCTCTTTGGAGCTGCTGTTAAACTCCCTCTTTAACCTCCCCGCCCAACTCCTTTCAATCCGTGGGATCAAGTTCACAAGCCTGCGGGATCTAAAGCTCCGGAGAGAGATTTTGGCGTGCGAAAGCCTCATCCCCAGCAGGACACTGCCCTACCAAGTCCTTGGGATCACGGCTCGGCCCTCGTTTCCCCCGCTGCTTGTGGGGCGGCTCCGCCATCCCACGGGGCTCGGGTGTCTCCCGGCACCGCCGTGCCTGAGGCCCGGCCTCATTTCACACCGAGTTACCCCAAACCCGAGAATTTCACTGCAAAACAAAGAGCTGTGCTTCTCAGGCCTCAAATGCTGGTTTTAAATAATTCTTAAACGTCTTCTGAAAAGTCTGCAGAGCAATGGAGTTTTGCAGAACTCTGCCAAAGCTTCCCCCCACCTTGACACGGCTGAGAAGTGAATGCGCATATAGATATTTAACATAACAAAACTGCTTTCGTAATTTACATTATCATGATATTTTGTCACCTTCAAGAGGCTGTGTCTGTCTGCTCTGCTGTGCCAACGCAAACAGTGATGCTTTCAACAGAGCAGTGAAACCAACGGGGTTGTTGTGGTAAGAAACCTGTGGGGAAACAAAGGGACAACTTTTTAGCAGGGGCTGTCGTGATGGGAAAAGGCGCAACCATCCGAAATGGAAGGAGAGCCAATTTGGATGGGATGTCAGGGAAAATCCTTCCCTGGCAGGGTGGGCAGGCCCTGGCACAGGGTGCCCAGAGCAGCTGTGGCTGCCCCTGGATCCCTGGCAGTGCCCAAGGCCAGGTTGGACACTGGGCTTGGAGCAGCCTGGGACAGTGGGAGGTGTCCCTGCCATGGCAGGGGTGGCACTGGGTGGGATTTAAGGTCCCTTCCAAGCCAAACCAGTCTGGGATTCTCTGATTGCACAAAGAAAGGTCACAGCAGCAAAAGGCAGATGAAACCTTGGTTAATTCTGTGCTGCTGAAAGGAAGAACTCAGGGCTAAATCCAGGCAGATTAACTTAAGCACATGAGGCAAAAACAAACAGACATGATTTGAAGTGTCTGTTAAAAAAGAAAAAAAAAAATTAAAAAAAAAACCCCAACCAAAAATCCACNAAAAAAAAAAAAAAAAAGAAAAAAGAAAAAAAAAAAACCACAACAACCAAAAATCCACTCCTTCCTCTGCAGCCTCGGGTGAGTCAGTGTTTGCCCATCCCAACCTTCATCAGGTGGAAGTGGCTCTCCCTAAGGACAGCCAAAGCACCTCCTTTGCACAGATCTCGTCATTCTCTCAAGTTTTTTCACCTTTTCTTTTCCAGCAGCCACGGGAATTGGGGTATAAATAGCATTTCTTCATCAGTTCACAAATGCTCCCCCATTAAATGTGCCCAGTTAATGCAGTCACATGGCTTGGAAAATGCCAATCACTCCTGTCAAATAGATTTATGCTGCAACATGAATATGTCAGTAACTCTTCATTAAAAAAAAAGCTTTTTTTTCTTTTCTTTTTTTTTTTTTGGTCAGAGAGGGAAGTTTCATGAGGGGGAACAGAACGACCTGAACAAGCAACCATAGAAACCACACAGAGAGATAATGCTGTCCCAGGAGACAAATTTCCTTGCCATATAAATTTAGATGGCCTGTATAGGTTTGCACCTCCCTCCTCCAGGCTGCTTCAGCGGGAGATGATCCTCGCTGCTTATTCACCGGCTTGGAGATGAGACTGAACATGTATTATATACATTAAAAAAGAAACCCCTGTTGAAGCAGGAGCCCTGAAACACTTGCCTTTTATGTGGAATAACTGCTACAACAGGGTTTTATTCCGGGAGCCCAGTTGCCTCTGTGTGAGTCATCCGAGGAGTTAAGTCAGCGAAAACATTTGTGATAATACAATGAACCAGCAGAACGGGTTTTGCCACAATGAATATATTAAAAACAAAACAAAAAAAAAGGGCCCTGTGCTTACACACAGCACACTCTGGGTTTACTCACAGCCTGCTGCAAGGTTTGGGCCAGGTGTAGGTCTTGGTTCAGGCAGATTTTGAGATATTTTGGGCTATTTTCTGTGCTAAAGTTGAAACCGGGCTGGGAAAACCAAACAAACAGATGAAAAATATAATTTAGCAGCAACAAGTCATGTGAATGGAGAAATGCATTAATTCTGTCCCATAATATCGGTAAGTTGGGAGTGTTAAAACTCTGGGATTTCAGTGCTGGAACCACTCAAAGGGCACAGGGGAGGAGAGAGGGTCACCTGGAGTGAAGGGGGTTTGAGGCTTTTGTCTACCCAAGAAAATCTGTTCTTTCTGTCAAAAAATTTAATTTGGAAACATAATTTTGGTACTGGCCCTGTACTTGGGTCTGTCAGGAATGACGTGACCTGTTCCAGAGCCGAAGCTGGCACCCTGATTTATTTCAAAAGAGTGTCCAGGGAAAACACAAAGACTTTCCCTGCCCCTTGGGGGCTGATCATGCTCTGACCCCGTTGCTTTTTGCACACTGAATTTCCAGGGCTGGCAGCTCCATGGGACCCTTTCCCCTCCCTGCTGATGGAAAAGCTTTCCCTGGGACCTGTGAAATGCAGGATTTTGTTCTGTTTTAATTCTCTTCTGCATGGTGGGTGATGTTTCCAGGTTTTTTTCTGTTTTTCTGGATGCACCAGCAGCCAGGTGATGTGGGGTGTCCATCAACCACTGCTTTATTTTTTACTCCTCAACACTGCCCTGGACAAGAGAACAGCTTGACTTCCAAACCATTCCTTAATGCTCCCCATGAAAAAAGAACATACTAAGTTACCTTTTAGTGTAAAATATTAGTATTTTACTAAAATAGTATTTTAGCTCCAGTGCTCAGGGATTAACCTGGTCTTGTTCTCTTGCAATGCAGTGGAACTTGAAGTATTTAACATGCATTTAAGCATTTCAGTAATGAATTATTTTTAAAAAGTAAAATAGCTACAGGTGTTTTATGCCAGATATTTATGACACTGAATTCTTGATCTATTTGAAGGATGATTTTTTAAAATCTGTTTTATGAGAGTAACATTCACCGGCATGAAAGATCTTGCACACAGGTGATGGGGAATTTCTGTGCTTAAACCTCAGGATTACTTTGAATTCACGAACTGAGAATTTAGATTCTTTTGAAATACTGATAATGTGTATTTTTTTACTTGTAGGTACGTCATGGGCATAGTCAGATACATGGTTTTGTACAGTTTGAATGTTATTTACAGTTATTTAATTGCTGCATCAGCCAGAAGTATCATCAAGCCTCCCCAAACCCCTTGGGAAACAACAATTCCTTGTTTTTTCCAAGAATCATGATGTGCATCAGCACTTTTTGGCACTGGGGGGTTCAAGGTGGGTGTTGAAAGCTGAGAGACAGAGAAGGGAGAGATCATAATTTCCATGGGAGAGCATGAACTAATTCCTCCTTGGGTTGTTGAATTCTCCAGGACTGAAATCCTGTTTCATTCCCTAAGGAACAGTACTGGCTCCTTGTCATCAAATACCTTGTGAACAGTTCCAGGGCTCATTATGATTACCATAAAATCACAGTCACTTCCTGTTTTTTGTATATCATTATCACAAAATCAGTCACTTCCTATTTTTCCTGCTTCTCTTTGCCTATTAAAGCCCCAAAATCTTTAAAAACTTCTAATGCTTTTAGAATTTTGAACAGAAAATGGGGAGATTTTATCCTCTGGAGAGGATCAGCCTTAAACACTTAAAGCACCCAGTGCTCTGAAGCAAAGAGAGAAGTTTGCTCTCACTGCTCCCGTGTTAAGCTTCAAGCGACCTTGGCAATTATTGGATTTAGAAGTTTTTCTTTTTGTTTGAAAACACTTTCCCTCTGCATCTCTCACAAGGATTTTCCTTGAAAGACTCTGTAAATCACTGAAATCGTTGGGAGAAAAAAAATATTCTGTTTAGAATCTCTGAAAAAGTTTTCTCTTCTCGAAACAATTCTGAGCATTTTCCAAATCCCAGTGTGATAAAATGACTCTGTGTTTTTCCTCCTGGGACAAAGGCGGCTCTGTGCCCAGGAAGGAGCCAGTTGTGCAGATGGGGTGGCAGAGGGTGACTCCTCCTTTCCCAAAAGTGGGGTGGGGATCACAGCTCCTCTTGTGCTGGGAAAACAACGGCTGCAAAAATTCCCATCCAGCTGCCCTCGGGGGCTTTTGTTTGCTCTGAATTGAAATGATGTTGTAATGGGTTTGGGTTTGGATTTGGGAGGAGCCAAGTTTGATGTTGGAGCTGCCCAGCCACAAAATATCCTTTTTCTTGTCCCATCAAAGCATCTCATTGAATCCCAGAACTGCGCACAGCCTTCTACATGAAAGCAATGAAATTATTTATTTGCTATTAATGAGTTATAAAAATCCGTAATAACACTACATTTTTGGTTATTTAAATGAATTTTTTGGTTCAAGGAACTCTTTATTACCACTCATGGATTTAATTTTGCAAAGTGCTGGTCTGAGTGTATTTATAATGTTGTCTTGGGCTGCAATGCAGGATGTAACCAGCAGTCTGTATTCTATCACCAGCCGTTAAAATCAGGTGGGGAAGTGTTTCTTTATCCCTTCCAGGACCCATCCTCCCTGCAGGGGAGATCTGCTGTTCTTTATCCCTTCCAGGACCCATCCTCCCTCCAGGGGAGATCTGCTGTCCATGGGCCGTCCAGGCTCACTGCAGGGCTGAGACAATTCCATCATCCCATGAGGAGAGGCCCCGCCCAGGGGGAGGAGCCCAGCATTCCCACCTGGATCAAAGCTGGGATTCAGAACAGCAGCACAGCCTGTCTGCACTGGATTCCCAGAGGGAGACCAGACCCATCCCAGCACCACTGGGCCCTTCTCCAGGATCATCTCTGCTCCCACAGAACCACATCTGTCCCTGCAGGAGGGCTGGATTGGGCTGCTCCCAACGCCCTGAACCAACAGGGGGTCAGGTTGTGTTCTGACTCTGTCAACGTTTTCTTTGTTTGTTTCCTGTTTTTGTACTACTACATTTTTATTTTTAATCTTCCTAGTAAGGAACTGTTATTCCTATTCCCATATCTTTGCCTGAAAGACCCTTAACTTCAAAATTACAATAATTCAGAGGGAAAGGGTTTATATTCTCCATTCCAAGGGAGGCTCCTGCCTTCCTTAGCAGACAGCTGTCTTTCCAAACCAGGACAGATGTGCACAAATGTACCAAAATGTCAGACAGCCTCAGGTGTACAAACTGTTTCTTGCCAAGAATAAGGCTTGACACAGTGAGACATCACTGCACAAAAGGGGAGAAGACAGAACCTCACCATGCACAGATCTTCACTGTTCCACCTCACAAGAAAGAAAAAGGGCCCCAGCCTTATTTGGGCCACACGGGGATGATTGTCAGGGCCCACGGTGGCCAAGCATTCCCAGGGACATTTGAAATGGAACCTTTTTGGTCTTTTCCTTTGGAGGAGAAAATCTCCTTGTAAAGAAAAATCAAGCGTAAAGCCCATCAGAGTGATGTCTGTACACAACTGTAAAATGAGAGCACACAGGTGCGTTCAGAGCATCGCCCTCAGCTCCACTGCTATTCGTATAGAAATAAAATCTAACATCAACCCTTGCATCACATTAAATTCTGTTTTCTTCTGGATAACGGCTCACAGAAATATAGATTTATCAATATACAGCAAGATATACTTCAGCAAAGCAGGTATGGATTTAGGCATTAGGATCAATGGCCAGTCGAAGGGAAGATCAGTGTTTAAAGAGCGTTAAAATGATCATTTTAATAAAAAAAAGCAGGGGAAAAAGCAGATTAAGGAAACTGGTGGAGCTCTGTTCCCTTTCTAACTACACTTCAGTATTTGCTTGAGGAGAATGAGTATACCTTGGGGCACGAATGTAAAATCACTTTTTTGGACTGGTAAATCCTAGGGTCAAAAATCAGATTTTTTTTTTCGTCGGTTACAAACTTCTTGCCGTATTGTCCAAAGGAGAATTTTTACATTTGAGAGAATTTTACAGCCAAGGGTGCAGGGTAATTGCAATGAAATCACAGAATCATGGAATGCTTTGAGTGGGAAGAGACCTTAAAGCCCATGCAGGGACACCTTCCACTATGCCAGGGTGCTCCAAGCCCCATCCTTGGACACTTCCAGGGATCCAGGGGCAGGCACAGCTATTTAAGAACCTCTGTAATTAACTTAAAATTCTTCCTCCCACGTCTTTGAACTCGATTCTTATACTCAAAGTCTCATATATATTTATACTTTATAATATGTGCACGCTTATATACATTTATCTCTATAAAATTTATATGTACATTTCCCTAAATATTCAATATTTAAGACCAGAATCAGAGGATAATAACAACTGATGTGGTAAAAGGATGAGGACCAAACTTACCTATTGATCTGCTGGGGATGAGTAAAGTCAGAGTATTGTACCAAAGAGAGGAGAGAATTTTTATACATCTCCATCCTGTTTGTACCAGCTTCCTCAAGCATAATAGACTTTGTAAGAAATTGATTTTTTTGGAAGTAGCTATGTTGAAAAATAACCCATCTTCCTCTCCATGGACTACTTCATTCCCGTAACTTCCTTTGAAAACATTCCTTGCATCAAAACAAGCACTTAAAATACCTGACTACCACCGGGGCTCCCAGCAGCGACTTTGGAGTGCACTCATGTTTGATGGGCAGTGCACTCACTGATTTCAGCAGGGCTTTGGGTAGCTTGGAGTGGTGTTTGACCTTCAACCCCCCAAAATGAGAGGAGTGGAATGATGTAATTACTCTGACCACGTGCCAGTACATATTTCCCTTAGACTATCATCTAACAAAGGGATTCTACAATACTACTGGTCCCTCAACTTTGTTTTTTGGTTGATTGGCCGGTAAGGTTGCACTGCTGAAGGCAAACAAAATGAGATATGAACGTGATACCTGATTTAACTTCATGCTTTTTCTTTGGTTATTTTTTGATTTAAAGCATTTTCTTTTTCATTCTTAATTTCTAAGCAAATCTTTTAGCACATTCCTTTTTAGGTTTTTTTTCCCAAATTTGTTCTGGGACCAACCAAATATAGGGCACTAAATTATTTTGTTCGCATTCGACTCTGCAAATTTGAATTTCTTTTGATTGTCTCAAAAATTCTCTTCTACATTCCTCCCTAAGAATAGGAAGACAGGGGCTATTTTTTTCCAAGTGACTCACTGCAACTGAAAGTTCAATGGCTTTGTACTTTGGGATTCTAAATCCTAACGTGATGTTCACCACACTTGTGGTGACCACGCTTGTGTGCAGCCCTTTGCACCTGGATTCACGTTATTCCCTACTTGGCAGCCTCCAGCTCCTAAAGAAATAATAATTCCTTCCTTGGACAGCTAATCCCAGGGTTTAACCTTTCTTAAGTGTCCCGAATGGGTTTGTTTAGAATCCAGTTATCCGATTTCTTCTGTCATTAGAGATTTCATTCCTCAGCCACCCCAGCAAGGGTCCCTGTGCCCGAGCTGCTGTGATGGAACAGCACTGGGGGCTGTGGGAGCAGCACTGGGTGACTGTGCTCAAGGGCTGCTGCTCATCTGCCAGAGTGACAATCAGTCCCCAGCCAGGCCTGCCATGGAAGTCACTTCTATTTTGGAAACGTTTCCTTCGCGCTCTGCACGGAATTCTAAAAGCTCGTTATGGAAATGAAAAATTAACGCGCGCTTAATTCCGCGCTTTTCGGCCCGGAGCCGGGCCCCACCAGGGACAGCACAGGGCACAGGCAGCAACAGCAGCAGCTTTTTGGGATCCTGGCACACGGATGGAGCCGTGGGAGGAAGATCTTCCCTGGATCATCACTTTGCTCTAAGTGCCGTGACAGAAATATGGGAAGCCACCAGAGGTCCAAAGCTGAGACAACAGACCTGAACTGGTTCCTTGGGATTGGACAGTGGGAAAATGTCTACACAGTGTGCAGTGTGGGGTTTTCAAGTCTTAGGATAAACCTGGTTTGGCTGTAAGGTCCATCTGATCACACACCTGCTTCTCCTTGGTGTGTCAGCCACTGTTTATTTTGCCTACGGCATTTTCTTAATGACCTCTAATGATAATTGAATTTGACCTTCGTTTGGTGCTGAGACCAGACATAGCTGCAATTCTCTTTTCCTCCTTTTAACATTTCTGGAGCTCTCATTCTTCTGTTGTGCCTCACCAAAGCACCCCTTACCCAAACACATGTTCTCATCCAGCTGCAAGGATGTAATTTTGAGAAAAGAGAAGAAATTGGAGTTATCTGTAGAAATTAAAGAGGGAAACTCAGTCTATCAGATAAGCTCACAGAAACTAGCCATGCATTCAAAATCTTCATGGGTCGTTTAATAATTAACTGCATTCCCAAATGCTGGTTGATGTTTTTTAGCTCAAGAACTTGTGCTTATTATAGGCACAGCCCAGCATGTTTGTCTCAGCAGAGGAGAACACAAGAACACAACCTGGAGTTTTTATTCTTCTCTGTGCAAAGAAAAATCATGGAATTATTAAGGTTGGAAGAGACCTCCAGTGGCCACTGCCCTGGGGAGCCTGTTCAGTGCCTGACCACCCTCTGGGGGAAGAATCTTTTCCTCATAAAATTTATTTATAGATTTAGATATGTATTCATATAGATATATATATATATATTAAAAAAATTAGTAACTGGAATAAAAAGATAATTGAAGTTCCAGCATGCCTTTTTCACTTTTTTCCCCCTTTAAATATGGATGTTCCTATTTGTTAAAGGAACCATAAACCATTAAATGTCCTCAAGGAGGAAGAACTCAGACAATATGTTAAGCTGGCTGATGAATTACGCTTAAACCCCTTCTTTTAGATCCTGAGCTAGATTTCTGATCTCTGTGTGCTTAATCTGTGGTCTGTGGCCATACCCCTTGAAGAAAGGTTTCCTTTCACCGTAATCAGCGCTATTGTGGAAGACAAAAAGTGCTAATGAGAAGTAGCTGAGGAAAAGATTTTGCTTTGTAAAAACTCATTTCAGGGAGACCTTCCCTGGCTGTTCTTGGTGAGAGAGGGGCCCATCCCTTCACGCAGCAGGGGCACAGAAAAGCACCATGCACGGGACTGGCTCCAAAACTGAGATATTTACTCCCAAACACTCTTTCCTCATCTTCCTTTGCCTTGCAGGAATCACTTCTCAGTTCCCCAGTTTCCTATTGCAGAAGCATTTAATTCTCTGGGTGCCCAAGAGGAGAAGGAAATCTGCAAATTGCTGTTCCTATTGACAGCCCAGAAATCCAACTGCGCATCCTGGGAACTCCCTTTCCCCACTGGAAACACAGGGATATAGCACAGGGAGACAGCTTTAAATGAGTTCTGCCATTCCATCCTCAGCTTTGCTTGGGAATTCAATGGAATTTATTGGAATGGTCGACACTCCCTGCACCTCTCCACTTGTCTGTGCCTGCCAGAGGAGCATGGAATGGTTTGAGTTGGAAAGGAGCTTAAAACTCATCCAGTGCCACCCCCTGCCATGGACAGGGACACCTCCCACTGTCCCAGGCTGCTCCAAGCCCCAATGTCCAACCTGGCCTTGGGCACTGCCAGGGATCCAGGGGCAGCCACAGCTGCTCTGGGCACCCTGTGCCAGGGTCTCCCAGCCAAAAATCCCATCCCAGTATCCCATGTCTCCCTGCCTTTTGTCAGTTTGAAGCCATTCCCTGTGTCCTGTCCCTTCATCCCTTGTCCCCAGTCCCTCTTCAGCTCTCCTGGAGCCCCTTTAGGCTCTGCAAGGGGCTCTGAGGTGTCCTTGGAGCTTCTCCTCTCCAGGGGAACGTTCCCAGCTCTCCCAGCCTGGCTCCAGACCTTGGAGCATCTCCATGCATCTCCATGGCCTCCTCTGGAATCTCTCCAGCAGCTCCACATCCTTCCCATGCTGAGGACTCCAGAGCTGGATTCAGAGCTCCAGGTGGGGTTACATAATAGCAGAGGAGAGGTGGAGAACCACCCCTCTCATCCTGATTAAATATATATGATATAAAGCTTTGTAGGTCAAATAATTTACAATTTTAAGCTCGTTCTTTGGATTTTGCAAAAAAAAAAAAAAAGGAGAAAATCTACAATTCTAAACACCTAAGTCTACACTCCNCTCCCTGCACCTCTCCACTTGTCTGTGCCTGCCAGAGGAGCATGGAATGGTTTGAGTTGGAAAGGAGCTTAAAACTCAGCTAGTGCCACCCCCTGCCATGGACAGGGACACCTTCCACTGTCCCAGGCTGCTCCAAGCCCCAATGTCCAACCTGGCCTTGGGCACTGCCAGGGATCCAGGGGCAGCCACAGCTGCTCTGGGCACCCTGTGCCAGGGTCTCCCAGCCAAAAATCCCATCCCAGTATCCCATGTCTCCCTGCCTTTTGTCAGTTTGAAGCCATTCCCTGTGTCCTGTCCCTCCATCCCTTGTCCCCAGTCCCTCTTCAGCTCTCCTGGAGCCCCTTTAGGCCCTGCAAGGGGCTCTGAGGTGTCCTTGGAGCCTTCTCCTCTCCAGGGGAACATTCCCAGCTCTCCCAGCCTGGCTCCAGCCCTTGGAGCATCTCCATGGCCTCTGGAATCTCTCCAGCAGCTCCACATCCTTCCCATGCTGAGGACTCCAGAGCTGGATTCAGAGCTCCAGGTGGGGTTACATAATAGCAGAGGAGAGGTGGAGAACCACCCCTCTCATCCTGATTAAATATATATGATATAAAGCTTTGTAGGTCAAATAATTTACAATTTTAAGCTTGTTCTTTGGATTTTGCAAAAAAAAAAAAAAAGGGAGAAAATCTACAATTCTAAACACCTACGTCTACACTCCATGAAAACTTAATGGTTTAACTTTTTTCTCTTATATATCTTTTATAAACTGTCCTCTGAGAGGGGCTCTCTGCCAGATCTCAACAGGACCCTGTGCTGGTCCTCCGGCCCTAAACACGACAGCGCCAGCAGCACCTGTGTCTCCCATGGCCTGCACTGGGAAAAGGGCTTGGAAACATCCTTCTGTCACAAGGAACTGTGCAGTGTGTGTGCCAGGGCAAAACGAGTGACAGTGAGATGTGATTTGGAGGTGTCAGGCTTGGTGGGAAACGATGGAATGAGTGTGTCTCCTCAGGAGAACTCATCACAGCCACGGGTAAGGGAGTGATGAACTGTGCTTTGAAGAAGTCTCATCCTCTCTCTTTTAAATGAATGTGAAAAGGAAGAAAAAAAAATCCTCCCAGAGATCATTCCCTCTCCAGAAGCTGTTTACATAAGAGAAATGCATCAGGAATGAAATTCCAGAGGAAGTTTTTATTCCGGTGGGGATTTTTCTTCTGGGTTAGAAAGCAGGAAGAAATATATAAATATATTTATGTATGTAGAAGAATAATGCAGAAGTTGTACAAACAGTGGTTGAAATGAAGAGGGGATGCCTCCAGAAGCCCCTAATTGAATCTCACAGTTAATTGCACCCTCACTGAACCTCGGGCTTCAGGTTTGCTTCCCTGCATCTGTGAGGGCTTGACCTCTCCAGGCCTGGGAATTCCAGATCATTCCACACTCACAGGGACCAGCCCGAGAGCAAAAACCCCCCAAATCCTTTACCTTGCTCCTGTTTCCCATCTTTTCTCTGGAATGCTGCCCCTAATTCTCATCCTGAGCAGGAAACCCATCCCTGGTCAGGTTTTGTGCTCCAGCACAGAGTTTTTGCTGTTTTCAGGTATTCATAACATGTAAAATATGAGGAAAAGGGAGATTACAGGAAGGTTGGACAAGGGATGGAGGGACAGGAAAGGGGAAATGGCTTCAAACTGACAGAGGGCAGATTTAGGTTGGATTTTGGGCAGGAATTGTTCCCTGGGAGGGTGGGGAGGAGCTGGGATGGAATTCCCAGAGCAGCTGTGGCTGCCCCTGGATCCCTGGCAGTGCCCAAGGCCAGGTTGGACATTGGGGTTTGGAGCAGCCTGGGACAGTGGAAGGTGACCCTGCCCATGGCACTGGATGAGTTTTAAGCTCCTTTCCAACCCAAAGCAGTCTGAGATTCCATGAAAAGCAGTTGCATTGTCCCCCACAAATAATTTAATGGTTTTGGGGTTTTCTTCCACGTAGTGGGTTTTGTCTGAAGCTCTGGAATACTCACTCCAAGGTGGAAAAAAACCCAAAAAAACCCCTGTAATTATTTAAATTACTAATACGGCGAGTGAGGAATATTCAGGTCTATCAACATTTTAGTTTATTCTTATAGACAGTTGTGTATTTGCTACCTCAGACACGTGCTCATGCTTCACTCTAAAACTGTCTTTTGCTGGATTTTCCCAGTTCTCTGCCACTTCCAGCAGTCACCTCTCAATTCAGCAAATACGATTTTATTTTAAGGTATTTTTTGGCTTGTAGTTTATATCCTTTAAATCTATGACATGAATAGTGTGTAGTAGTATTTATAGACAGTGTGTAAATATATATACACTCTGTTTATCTCCTGGGAACGTCCCTGAGCATTCCAGGAGATCCCTTTACTCCATATGCTCAGGAAGAGAGCACAATATTGCACATCGGGCAAAAATACCATTAGGAGAAGTTTCTTTTGAAAACACAGTTCTCTGAAACTTCAGATTCGTCACTTTGTTCCACTTTGCCAAGTAATAAAACAAAAATAATAAAAAAAAGGGTATTTTAAGGTTCTATCACTCGACGCCAGGGGAATAGAGAGGATACAGAGCAAAAGTTATGATCTTTTTTCCTTTGGTGTCCCAGATAATGTACTTTCATATTGCTGACAGTTTTTACCAGACTTTTCTTCCCTGTTTCTTGGGAATGGGCAAAGGCACATCACAGACCGAGGAAGGGCTCCATCATCATCATCTTCCCCTCCTTCCAGCTCTTCCTTTGTTCCCTGGCTCATTGTGTAACAAACCCACTGCAAAATTAGTCTGGGCCTCCAGGCTGCCTCTCTCTGAACCATTAGGAGAAGCTCAGAGAGCCCAATACATCTCATTTTATGAGAAATACTCAAAGCTTTTCTTTTTGTTTTTCGCAGCCTCCACAAGCATTTTATTTTCCTGAGCACCAATTGAAGGAGATAAGGCAGAGTGAAATTGCAAAGGGACGTAAAAATGATTTGGTTTTTTTCCCCTCTGTGCAGCCAGTATTGAGAGGTCCGGGTGTGGGGGACCCTTCCCACTGGGTTTAGGGAATGTGATCCTCATCCCACTTTGTGCTGGTTTGGGCTGGGATGGAGGGAATAATTCTGAGAACACGCTGATATTTTGGACTCAAGGCCTTTTCAGTGGCCCAAGCTCTGCCAGCGAGGAGCTGCCCAAGAATTTAGGATGAGTATGGCCAGGACAGGTGACCTGAAGTGACCAAAGGGACATTCCACACCTTCCACTGCCCAGTTTATAAACTGGGGAAACTGGGAGCCACCCATCACTGCGGGGGGATTGGTGCTGAGCAACTCTTTGGGCATCACTGCTCTGCCTTTGGCTTTATTCCCACCCCCTCTTCTCTCTTCTTCGTTATTATTAAACCATGACACTCTGCAAAATATTTCTGGTTACTCTGAGCGAAAGATCTAAAAGTTATTTTAGCTTTTGTCCTTTAAAATAAATTTTTTAGAGCCTCCGACGTCAGTCAAGCACAGGAATAGTCCCAGTCCTTGCTCACAGTTGATAAGAGCTGAAGCCTGATGGCTTGAGCACGTACATTAGAGAGTCTCCAGCAATTTTATCACTCATTTATCTTTCATTCAGCAGAGTTTGGGCTGCCTGTTCCCCTCCCTGGAAACAGGAAGGAAAAACAGAGCCACCTTAATCACCAAGGTAAGGGGAGATGAATTCTTTATGAATTGCCCTCCATATTTTCTAAGAAGTAAATTATTTCTTACGTTTCAGGCTAAAATAAAAGTTGGCGGAGGGAGGAGAGTTGGCAGAACTTTGGCATTTCCTCTGGAGTTCCTTGGCTGGATTTACATCTGCAGCCTTTGAGCACTGGCCCATGGAATTCCCATGTTTTAGAGGGAATTCATGGATGCTCCCAGCCTTGCCAGCTGGCAGCAAGGCAGCAACCAAGCATGAACAGCCCCCATGCAGCCAAGATTTCCAGTGTCAGTCCATGGAGCAGTTTTAAACCCCTCCTGGAGCAGATCAGGGAAAAGGTTCCATGTCCAGCACATTTATCCATCAGGGATACACAGCCAGTCTGTTTTTTTGGTTGAGTACATCCAGTGGTTCCAAATTATTGTGGACAGGTCTTGTCTTCATGCTGGAAGGATGCAGATCTCAAAGCCACTGGGCAGGAACTGAAGGAAGGAATCAGGGAGAAATCCATGATGGAAAGCCCAGGGCAGATATTCCCAGATTTAATATTAAGTGCAATGAAGTACAATTTCTGCAATTTCTACAGTTTTTCCAGGAAAAAGAAAGAACCCGACAACTTCATCTTCCCCCCCTGTATGCAAAAGAGAGAAAATTTTAGTTATTGTTAAAGGAAAGCAAGAAATGAAGAGAAAGGAGCTGAAGGGACAATTACAGAGAAGCTCAATAGATTCAATACCACAAGAGATTAATTCTCTAGAGAGGAAAATGGAGATCTGATGGGTGATGTTGCTCATTATTCCAGTGGTTCTTTGCTGCTGTTGGATTTTGCCGGAAGAAATTCAACGTGGCTTTTGCAATTCGTTTGTAATGCCTTCCCTCAGTTACAGACTGCAGGGTTAGACCTGATTTTGCAAATATTATCTATAGATGTGATTTCACGAGGTGTTTCACTCTGGGTTTGGGTTTGGATGGAGACGGTATGTAATAAATTTAGAATCTAAAGTAGCAAAACCCTTTTGTGGTGTCGCTGATCCTGGTATTTTATTGCACATGAGCTGGATCCCCGAAGGAGAGGAAGGATCCAAACTTTCTGGAAATCCAGTTCCTCCCTTTGAAAGGGCTTTAAGAGGAAAAGTGTCTGCAAACTTTTCAGAAATGCTTATCGCATTTGATTAAAAAAAAAACAACACAAAAAACCCCCAAACAAACAAACAAAAAACCCCCCAAACAAAACAAGAAAAAACCAAAAATTAAAAAAAACAAACCCAGAAGAGAGATTTTTTTTCCTCTCTTAATCCCTTCAAGTGAGGAGCAATCTTCACAATTAAAAAAAAAAAAAAAGACACATTGCTCTCCACGTGATACCCGAAAACATCTGCCATCTCCTGGGGGCTTGAAGAGAAAGAGAGAAGGAGCTCATGAAATATAAAATGGCCCTGGAATCCATATTAATGACTGCAGATTGTTTCCAGAGGCTCCAGTGTCCCCCTCAGCCTGCGTTCCTGCTCGGCTCCCCTGCCCCCAGGGGCCAGCACAGCTCTCTCCCCTCCATTCCCGGGGAAATCGGCAGCCAGGGAACACCGGGGGAAATTCCAGTTGGCTGCAGCAGGCAGGGAAGGAGTTCCTCCCTGGAAGGGTTTTCCAGGCCTGCACTCTGCTCCTGTGAAACCCCACCTGGAGCTCTGAATCCAGCCCTGGGGTCCTCAGCATGGGAAGGACGTGGAGCTGCTGGAGAGATTCCAGAGGAGGCCATGGAGATGCTCCAAGGGCTGGAGCCAGGCTGGGAGAGCTGGGAATGTTCATCCTGGAGAGGAGAAGGCTCCAAGGACACCTCAGGGCCCCTGGCAGGGCCTAAAGGGGCTCCAGGAGAACTGGAGAGGGACTGGGGACAAGGGATGGAGGGACAGGACACAGGGAATGGCTTTAAACTGGAAGTGGAGAGATTGAGATGGGAGATTGGGCAGGAATTGTTCCCTGGGGGGGTGGGGAGGGGCTGGGATAGAATTCCCAGAACAGCTGTGGCTGCCCCTGGATCCCTGGCAGTGCCCAAGGCCAGGTTGGACACTGGGCTTGGAGCAGCCTGGGACAGTGGGAGGTGTCCCTGCCAAGGATTTAAGATGAGCTTTAAGATCCCTTCCACCCCCAACCATCCTGTAGCTTTATGATTGTGGGTGGAGTTGGTTTGGATTGGATTTGGATTGGATTGGGATTGGATTGGATTTGGATTGGATTTGATTTGGATTGGATTTGGATTAGATTGGATTTGGATTGGATTGGGATTGGATTGGATTTGGATTGGATTGGATTTGGATTGGATTTGGATTAGATTGGATTTGGATTGGATTTGGATTTGGATTGGATTTGGATTGGATTGGATTTGGATTGGATTTGGATTTGGACTGGATTTGGATTGAAGACCCTCTAGCACAGGAGCCAAAACAGCAACGTCCTCCTCAATTTCCAATTCTTGCGCCAGCCCCAGCCCTCCCCAAATTCCAGCGTCCCACCAAGGAAGCTGCAGGTGCAGATGTGCTGCCCCATTTTCCCACCTGGGAGGTGGAATTGTTTTCCATTCGTCTGAAACCTCAGGGAAGTTCCTACTCCCTGGAGGTCCAACCAAACCCAAAGGGAATTGAAAGAATTTCCCCTCATTTAATCTTATTTTGCTGAACCAGCCACAGATGTGGAGCTGGGTGTCCTAAATAGCACATCTATCATTCTGCTTTTGCTTGGATCAAGTTTGCCCTTAGGGACTCCCAGGAAATCTGTCTCAAAATTCCCAATCCTCTGCCATCTGAAATGATGCAGTCTGTGAGCTCCAAATGAGAAAGGAGCTTCAGTTTCCTCCTTGTTTTGCTCCAATTTAGCCAAGGACAAGAAAGATGCTTTGAAAATATTCAGATTCATTTTCTTTCCCATTCAGGCCAAATCCACTTCCACTCATAAAATCATGGAATTACTAAGTTTGGAAAAGACCTGTAAGATCTTTTGAGTCCAGCCATGAACTCAGAACTGTTGAGGCCACCACTTAACCAGGTCCCCAAGTGCCACATCTCATGGCTTTTAAATCCCTCAAGGAATCCATAACTTCCCTGGAAAGCCTGTTCCAGCCTCACAACCCTTCCTGTGAAGAATTATTTCCTAATATCAGATCTATGGATGTCCATGCAGGAACAACAGTGCCTTTCCTTGTCTGTGTCTGGTTTTTTGTGCCTCACAGCCCCAGTGTCCTCTGGGAGGGGTGGGCAGATCTGGGGGCTGATCTGGGCTGTGGGAGGGCTCCTTCCAAGTCTAGTTTTGGATGAGTATTCCCTCATGTTTCACTGGAAAACTGATCTCTACCTGCCTTGCCTTAAATGAGCAAAGGTTACATTCATAACGTTTCACAAAGGATGTAATCTGAAGCAGAATAGATAAGAACGTATAAAACCTCATCAAACAAAAAGGGAAAAAATCCCCAATTTTTTTCTGCCTTCCACTCCACCTTTTATTGATACCACTACAAATAATTTATATGTTTAAGATGCAGGCCGAGGGATGATTCCTGGTCTGCAGGAATCCTTTCATCGGACAGATCTTTGCCCACTAATGTCATAAAATACGAAGAAAAGCATCAGTTATGCTGGTGAACAGCCCCAGACACCATCACCTGTGCTGGGTGGGAACCAGGAGGAAGAAAAGATGGAGAATTACGAGGGCCAGGAGCAGGAAGAGGATTTTCAGGGAACAGCACAATTCGACCCTGCCGAAATTTGACAGATTTATGACTTAATTCCAAGTGACCAGGACAAGGATGCTCATACCAAAGGTCAGAGGGAGGCAGGGCCACGGTACAGGAAAAATACATCCAACAGCCACAGTCTGGCTTGAAGGAAGGAAAAGGGAAAATAAATTCTCCCAGAGAAATGATCTCCTCACATGCCCAAAAGCCACAACTAAAATAAGAGCAGAGAGCATAATACAATTAAAAATATGTTTGTTATGACACGGTGACTGAACCCAGGCCTTGGGAAGCAAACTCCTGAAGGACCAAACCCCTAAATTTCTTTCCATTTCTGAGTGCTTAGTGATTGATGCATTCAGTGTTCAAAATGCAGTTTTAATTTATTCAAATGTCAGAGAAACCACAGAAAATCCAGCCACTGACCTAGATTTATCCATTCCCATGCCTGAAATTTGGCTTTCACTGATAAAAGATAAAAAGCAATTTAATGTTTCTCGAACTTGGCCATATATAATAATAACAACAGATGATTAATTATTTTTGAAAGCATTAAGTTTAAGCACCTTTTCATTCCCCCTGCAGGTCAGGAAGGCTGTCTGTTATGTTGGTGATAGGATACAGAACAAGATACACAAAAACCTCCCTGGCAAAACCACCCCGGGGTTCCTTTCTTTCCAGCTGGAGCCTCTTTCTTTTCCTAAATTGAAAAACCAAAATTAACAGTTGTTTCCCGTTCATCGACACAGGCTATTGGAGGATTTTTTTTAGATTTATTTTTTTATTTTAATTTATTGAAACGAGTTCCTGTGGATCTCTGCTGAAATATCAGCAAGGGTAAGCGCAGATCTTTAGGTTTTTCTAAAGGATAATAAGCCAATTTTCATGGAATAACAGCATTACAGAATTGGTTCTGTCGCTGAACTGGAGGCACAATATTGCCCACGGGAGCAGATAAAGCTCAAGGATTCTCTGGGAAGATCCAGGGTCATCAGCTGGAGTAAGGACAGGCTTTGACATCCGTGGCTGGTACCCCCCAAACCACGGAACACAGGGACCACGTCAGGAAATAACCAGTTCTGGGGACAATCCTTGCCAGGGCTGCTCCTGTGGCACTTCCTGGGGAAGTTCCAGCAGTTTCATGCCACCAAAAATTGGGAGGGATCAGGGAGTTTGGTCCCAGCAGGTAATCCTGAGGATCCCAACACTCCTTATCTGAAAAAGGTCTTGAATTCCTGACTGATGTGGGTGGATTCTGTCTGTACCCTGCTCACCCACCGAGCTGGATTTCCATGGATCCATTAATTGTGGCTGTCCAAGGTGTTGGATGGGGCTTGGAGCAACCTGGGTGAGCAGAAGGGGTCCCTGCCCATGGCAGGGGGTGGAACTGGATGGGCTTTAAGGTCCCTCCCAACCCACTGTCTTGGGCTGCAATGCAGGATGTAACCAGCAGTCTGTATTCCATCACCGGCTGTTAAACCAGCTGGGGCCGTGTTCTTTATCCCTTCCAGGACCCATCCTCCCTGCAGGGGAGATCTGCTGTTCTTTATCCCTTCCAGGACCCATCCTCCCTCCAGGGGAGATCTGCTGTCCATGGGCCGTCCAGGCTCACTGCAGGGCTGAGACAATTCCATCATCCCATGGGGAGAGGCTCCACCCAGGGGGAGGAGCCCAGCATTCCCACCTGGATCAAAGCTGGGATTCAGAACAGCAGCACAGCCTGTCTGCACTGGATTCCCAGAGGGAGCCCAGACCCATCCCAGCACCACTGGACCCTTCTCCAGGATCATCTCTGCTCCCACAGAACCACATCTGTCCCTGCAGGAGGACTGGATTGGACTGACACCAACACCTTGACCAACACGGTGTCAGGTTGTGTTCTGACTCTGTCAACGTTTTCTTTTTTTGTTTGTTTCCTGTTTTTGTACTACTACATTTTTATTTTTAATCTTCCTAGTAAGGAACTGCTATTCCTATTCCCATATCTTTGCCTGAGATCCCCTTAACTTCAAAATTATAATAATTTGAAGGATGGAGGTTTACATTCTCCATTCCAAGGGAGGCTCCAGCCTTCCTTAGCAGACACCTGTCTTTCCAAACCAGGACACCCACACCACTCTGTGCTTCTTAAATCTGCAGGTAAGGAATTGTTATTTTCCTTAGAGGCAAGGGAGAGCGGTTGCAGATGGATGGAATAGGTGGAATCCCTCTTTAAAATGGAAAGGGAAGAGAATCAGGCAAGCATGCAAAATAGGTTCTTAGAACATCTGTGCATCAAATATATTTATCCAAACTGCTACAGTCAATCTTTTCCAGCTGAGTGTTCAGCAGTTCAAATCTCTACAAAACCACAGCAACTGTTCCAGGGAACAAGGGAAATATTCTGTAGTCTAAGAGAAGGAAACTCCAAATCTTGCAGGGAAAAACTCCCTCTCCAGGTAGCACAAACTCACCAACGGAACAAGGACATGAACTGAATTTCTTTCAACACTTTAATGGCTTAATTGAAGCTCCAATATTTCTTACAACTCGTGATGATCTGATGTGTCTGTGGTTTTATATCCACACTCCCATCCCTGATAAATTTTGCTAATTATTGGTCTAAATGGGACTGACTGGCTTGGGGGATGGATGTGTTCAGTGTCACCAGAATAATGAAAAGCTGATAAGAATATCTGAGCTGCTCTGCCCGGCAACTTCAGCTAAATATAGAGGAGTGGGAATGGAATGGAAGCCTGCAAGGGACCAGATCCATGTTCAGCAGTTCCTGGAACTCCACAAACCCAGCCAGGTCTCCTGGACCTTCCCCTGGCATCGCAGCCATGCCAACGAACCTTAATTGACGCATCTCTAATTGTACCTAATTACTGACACTGAATTATTTAGTGTAGCGAGGGGGAGCATAAGCAGAAGTAATGGGATTAAATTAAGACAGGGAAAAATTAGGTTGAATATAAGGGAAAATTCGCTGGCAATGAGATTCATTAGGATGGCTCCCAAGGGAAATGTTGGGCACTGCTTTGCCGCAGACACAGAAAATTAAGTTAAACCCATATTCAGGAAAATTACCTCGATAATTTGGTACGTCTTTTCCACTTTTAAATTATTGAACTCTTCAGGAACTCAAGTGCTGCACAAGTTTTTGCAGGCAGCTCAGGTGCCAGCCCATCCCAACAGCCGATGTCTCTGAGGGGATGATTGCCCTCAAAGCGCTTCCAGGAGAGCAGACCCTGTACTTATTCAAAGCAAGTTGTACTTAAACTTTACTGCAAAGCCAGCAACGCTTAACCCGTGGTTAAGTAGTGCTTAAACGCTCCCCAGGGTGGCAGTGAGGAGGCAGACAGTTATTTTCTCACTCTGAGATTATAATTATCTCCTGCTCTCCCCAGTAGAAATGAGCGATGGCAGGACATGGAGAGATAGGAGAACCCTTTCAGAGGAGGCACCCTCAGCACCTGCTCTTTCATCTCCTTTTATCATTTGACCCAGGAGAAGTTAACTGCAACAAGCTCCAGAAGGAGCCGTGAGCACAGTGAGCCATGAGCAGAGCCAGCTTTTATCGTGACATGATTAATGATGTTTGAGAAGGCCGTGAGTGGCAGGGGAGAGAAGGAATCCAAACCGGGGAGGGAAGACTCATCCCTGCTGCTTACATTGTGTAATGCCACCTCGAGGCAGGCAGGGAGCCGTAAACCTTTACAGGCTTATTCCCTATAAACCCTAAACACGATTCCTTTGGAACTGCCTGAAAACCTCAGCGTGATGACAGGACTCAGGAGATGGGAAAAGCCCAACTGTGCGGCCACTGGGTCTATTTATCTTCATCCGTTTAACAGCTGATGGGGTTTATTTGAGCCTTTCTGGTGTTTAAATTGTACACCAGCAGCCTCAGCAGAAATTTGGGGGGGATTTTGGGGGGAACTCAGCCGGCCTTCACTGGCAGCAGGAGCTCGGCTTCCTCCCAGCTGGTCCCAGGCTGGAGATGAGACGATGCTCACTCCAGGAATCACCAACATCCCAAAACAGCCTTCCCACCCCACAGCACACAGGCTGCTTCCAGAGTTCATGGAATCATGGAGACTGCACCCTGGAATAAAACTCTGATATCCTACAAAGCTGAAAGTAAAGGGAAATTGCCCCTGTTTGGAATAAAACAGGAAGGAACACACACTCAAACCCAAACAGAGCAAACCTCCCTGGGTTTGTGTTCTGCAATGCTGGGAGAAGCTCACATAAAAATAAGGAATGTATTTCCAGGTCTTAAGCACTCACACAAACACTGCTGCAGAATAAATACCTTTATTCCCTGCTAATCTAAAGGTGAGGAGTGCCAGCAAACAAAAGCAATCCTAAACCCCTGTGCATTATTTTGCATCTGGTAATCTTCACAAAAATGAAAGAAAACATCTCGATTGTTGTTACACACTGCACGAGTTACCATTTCCTCCTCCTGAGTCACTGACTTCTGCCTCTCTGGAAGCTGACATCCATCAAGGTGAGTCAGTTTTCCAGAGACATCCTGAATACCTCTTCATTTGCAAAGACAGCCGAGATTTTTCAAGGTCCAGACCGTGCTCACAGACCTCAGCTGCTCCAACCCTTTGCTATCTTTTCTCAGAACTGCTCCTGATCAATTAGAAAGCTAATTCAAAGAGCCTTTTTTAAACCTTTATTGATGAACTTGAGCACGTCTCTGTAATTTATAGCAGCACACTCTCCCAATTAATCCCCAGTAACTCATTTTTCAGCCCCCACCACCAACGTTGCAAAGTTCAGTGATCTATGGCTGTTTCCAGAAGTTATTATTCATTTCTCCTCGTACAGCACCGAGGGCCACGTTACCCCTTCACCAGCAACACCGTGTCCTGTGATTTAATTGCAGTTACCTGGGGTTGGATGCACTTCCAGGGATCTGCTCTCCACTGAATGACTCTGCCTTTCATCTCCTCTGAACGTGGAGTTCTGAACTTCCATCCTCAAATTCCCGATGGGCTGCAGCAGGAAAGACGAGTGGAACATAAAAAGCTTCAAAGACAGCTACTTCAAACTCTTGCAAACTGGCATCTCTCCCTTCCTCACCCGTTTTCTCTCACTCTTTTGGTGTAACTCTTGGTTTAGGTTTAAATTTCCAGCTCATTTTTTCCCCCCCCACTGGTAGAGGAGACCAAGAGTTTTCTGACTCTGCAGTAAGTTCCTCTGTGGTCATGTGGGCAAAATTCCAAGGGAAAAAATAAGTTAATAACCATGTAGAGCAGCTTATGTTGCCTGACAGCTCTAGGCGGGCACTTTCCAAATATCACTGGGTTCTTCAATCCCAGCACTGATCAGATCATATGGGAATGGTGGAATTCAACCAAACCCAGCTTCCTGCAGCTTTGGTTTCTGTTTTTGTTTCCCACTGTGCTCTGGAGGCTGACAAAAGGTGAGGAATGATATCTTACAGCACTGGTTTCCATCGCTGAGCACGTCCCCTTTGGTGACACAGAAATCCTTAGGAAGATTCCTGCTGGATTCAAACTGACACAGGCCAGGGTTAGAGGGGACATTGGGAAGGAATTCCTCCCTGTGAGGGTGAGGAGGGGCTGGGATGGAATTCCCAGAGCAGCTGTGGCTGCCCCTGGATCCCTGGCAGTGCCCAAGGCCAGGTTGGAAACTGGGGCTTGGAGCAGCCTGGGACAGTGGGAGGTGTCCCTGCCCATGGCAGGGGTGACACTGGATGAGTTTTAAGGTCCCTTCCCACCCAAACCATTCCATGAGTCTGTGAAATTATGGTCATGGTGATACTGAGAGCTTTTTCCAAGGGCTGCTCCATGGATCTGTGGGAAATCTCAGGGGGAGATATCACTGGCACCAGTGAAGCCAGAGCCCACTGTCGTTCCTCAGCTCCACTGAAGTTTGTTTAAACAGAGGCAATAAATTGCATCTCTCCTGGTAACCTCTAAAAGAAACTCTGAGTTCAGGTTTAAATTAACTCCATAATTAGAGCGACAACAATTAAAGAGTGCAAATCCTTATTTATTTGCCCAGCTGTTACCAGCAGTGCTCAAACAGGGAGAGTTACAGATACCTTTTATCTGGGTTTGTTTGAACAACATTCTGACTAAACAGTAACAAAGCTGGCAAAGTGTGACATCATCCTGTGTCATTCCTGCAGTGTGTGGGAGGGAGACAAGGGAAATTTGGGAATCCAAAGCCCACAGACTCCACTGATGATGAGGGGATTTGTTCCTTCCATCACTCAGAACGTCACAAAAAAGCAACCGAATATGATGCAGCTATTCTCAATAAACATTTACAATGAATTTAAAGATCTCATTCCAAAATATAGACAATTATCCCTCAAAAGGAGGCAGCCAGGATTTGACAGAGTTAATTTCCCACAGCTGATTGCTCAAATTGACTTTACTTTTACTTTGTACACAATCACGCTCCCCTCCCTCGCATTTTCCCTTTCTCTCCTTCCTGCTGGAATCCAAGGAATGTACTGGGGTCCTAATGGAACCTTCAGAAAAAGTGATGGAATTTTTAAACCCCTCGCTATGTTAAAGCCTCTAAAGGGTGCACGAGGGGGGGTTGTGTGGTGTGTGACACCACTGGTGACCTTTAGGGACAACCACCACATTCCCAGTGGCCCCACAGCCTGGTGGCATCAGAAGAAGCCCCTGATGCTCCCATTCCAGACCTGCCACATGAAGAGGGTTTTTTTTTTTCAGGATCAGAAGAAAATTCTGGACTGTGCTGGCCTTGTGCAGGATGTGAGGGCTGAGATGGAACCCGAGGAATGGATCTCTCATTTGAATGGAGTCAGCTGTTATTAGCCCACGAGAATTGCACCGGCAAAGAAAGATGGGTGAGGAAAGATAAAAAGAGCTCTGCACAAAGTTACAGTTTTCAAATAAAAGAATGTGCTCAAGCACCATTTTCCTGCACACCAGTAAGTCTCTGCTTTGAAGGATCTGTTTAATTATCTCCTTTGTTTAAGCCCTTGAGGGTGCCAATTGAAGAGCATTTTAGGGAAGAGCACTCCCTGAAAAATCAAAAACTTCTGGCAAAAAGTCAATTCCACTTGTATTTTTTCAAATACGACTCTCAACAGTACAGTCACTGGGTTTTGGTTCCCATCAAAACATCCATCCTGAAGGGGAATGGACTGGGGTGAAAACATCACCTCCAGGAGCTTTATTGGGATTTCAGCTCCATAAAGAGCACGGGGCAGGGCAGGAACCCTGGCAGCAATTAAGGAATAATGAATCTACCAGAATAATGGATATTGATTAGGGACATTTATTTCTGATAAAACGAGGAGAGTCAGCAAAAGGCAGAGATGTTCAAACTAATTATGGGATGAGCTGAAACAAAGTCAAAGCAGTCACCTGGACGAAGTAAGCCTGGGACAAGAAGGAGCAGCACCCACCACGTCCAGGGACACTCAGAGGAACTCCAGGGCAGAGGGAAGATCTGTTCAACCTGAATTTTGTCATGGCAAAGGTGGATCAGGCTCACACTCATTGTTCCTTCCCTCCTTCCCCACCAGACTGAACCCACAAAGCGGGGGACACTGAGCTCCTATCCTTGTGCACTATGGGTTTGTTTGGTTTTTTTTTAATAAAAAACAGCCTGGAAATTAAGGCTGGAATTGCAGGGCAGTTTTGCTGTGGAGATTTTGGAACAACGAGCTGAATCCCAGAGGGTTAAAGGGGTCATTACAATGGGAGACTCCTCTGCCCCTGGCAGAAAAGGAGAACTGATGGATGGAAGTGGAAACTTCTGATCCTGAGCAGAGGGAGAGTGAGGACACAGTGACCTGCCCTGGCCAGGTGTGCTGGGGAATGAGGAGATCCTCAACCAGGAGCAGAGAAAATGAAAATGGAGGGAACGCTGTGGTTGTGCTCCCTGGGAACCTCGTGTGACCTTGGCCTCTATCTCTTGCCCCAGATTATATTCAACCATCTAAGACCTAATCCTGAAATGACTATTCCTGAGTATGGGGTGAAATATTCCTTGCAATGTTTTTTTTTACTGTTTTTATAACCAGATCTGCTGTGGGGTGGGCAGGCCCTGGCACAGGGTGCCCAGAGCAGCTGTGGCTGCCCCTGGATCCCTGGAAGTGTCCCAGGCCAGGTTGGACATTGGGGCTTGGAGCAGCCTGGGGGAGGTGTCCCTGCCCATGGCAGGGGTGGAATGGGATGAGCTTCAAGGTCCCTTCCAGCCCAAACCATCCCATAATTCCATAATTCCATAATTCCATAATCCCATAATTCCATAATTAATTCCATAATTCTATGAAAATCCCAAATAAAATACTCTGGAGATTGTTATTCGTATTTTTCCTGTTCTAATCAGACTTTTCAAATACATAAAATACTGCTTTTTACTCCCAAAAAAAAATATATTTTCCACGCTAGCAAATTGTCTTATTTTACACATGGAAAGATATAAAGGCTGTAAGCTTGAAAGGATATTAACCTTGTAGAAAAGAAAAATCTTGATTGCAGTGCATAGTAGAAGAATTTCTTGCATGTTCAATAAATAATAATAATAATAACAAGAATATATGTTGAATTACGTGCAGTGCTGCATTATTTTAATAGTATATTTTTATTATTTTTATATATTTAAATTCTCTATTTTAAAAATTTTTCTCTGGTCCCAAGGAGAGTAATGAAAACACAGAGAAGCTTTTGAAAGGGAAAAGCCCTGGAAGGGAGAACCTGGAGAGAGGAATGTCTGTCCTGGGTGATTTCCATCACTAAACAACCACCAGCTCATTTCATTTGTTCCTTGTAATTCCTCCAAACCATCCTGTATCGGAGCCTCCAGGGGCCCGAGATCTCCTCTCTCCTCCATGGCACAAGGCTCTGTTATCTTATTTTCAGTGAAATCTCACCAGAGAAACAATTGGAACAATTTCAGCGCGGAAACCCCCCTTGGGAAGGCGCCCGTGACACTCCAGTTTCTCGGCTGATGATGAAAAGTTATTTTATTTTCAAATTGCAACAGCTCCACGAGGTTTTGTCACAGGCTCTGAAATCAGAGATGTTGGTGCTTGCCATTAACCCCGTCGCCAGGTCTTGTAATTCCTTCCCTGCTGTAATAAAGGAACGTTCAGGAAACCCCAATTTATTCCCAAAAGGTTCCCTTTTGTACGTGGGCAGGAACAATCTTCCACTTCAGAATTAATGCTTCTGATATCTTTGAAGTTCCAGCTAATTCTCTGCAGATTCTTTCCGAGGCGTTTTTTGGGATGTACTTGCTGCTTGGTGAGAGCCCCCATGGGATAAAGAGACATTATGAGAAATATTAAAAGCACAAAAAAAAAAAAACCAAACCCAAAAACCACTTTTAAGATGAAATAAATCACACAAGGAAAAGAATGAGCCCGTTATCCTTGGGAAGAATCAAGATGCTTTTTCAAACATTTAATCCCCCTGTACTTCCTTGAAAAAGATACCAAGGCTAAAACAAAGAATTGTGATTTTGACCCAAAAAGGCAAAAGAGAAATGAAAAAATAATCCCCTATTTCGCCAGCAGGCACCTTGTGGCTTTTTTGAGGTTAACAAGGACCCTGAAACAATTTAACTGCGTCACAGTTCTGCATATTCATAAAGATATGCTGAGCAGATAACAGAGCAAATGATTTAATTGAAAAATCAGCCAGTGTGAATATTTTTTCCTGTGAATCATGGAAATGCGACAAGATCTGTTAATTAACATAATCTCATTTATTTGACATTATTCTTGTCACCTAATATAATCTTCCTACGAAGAGGGAAAAATGGAAATTACCAAGGGGGAAAAAAATTAAAAAGCAAGGATAAAAATATAAATGGGGAAAAGGAGAATAGAGAGAATGCCCCTGGAAAAGGATGTGGGTTACATTCACCACTAAGAGGGAAAAAGGAATGGAATGAGTAAGGAAAAATGCAAAGGGAAGGCACAGATAAAGAGAAAATGGGGAGGAAAAAAAAACCCCAGAACACTGAGAAAGTGTTTAGGACTTGTAAGAGGGAGGAAGGAGATGGAGAGAGGCTGTTTGGGACCAGATCTGGCCCCAACGAGGAGAAATCCAGCCAAGAGAGGAAACGGAGCCCTGCCTTCCTCTGCTCCGGCAGGAGATTCCCCTGCCTCTGCTCTAGGCTTCATTGGGGTGATTAAAAAGGATGGTTATGGAAATTTGGGGTGTGGAAGAACCCAATCAATATCATTTATCATTTATTTATCATTTACCTTCAGGATTTTGTTCTCTCTGCCACCATTTTTCCCCCTTCACTTCCAGGGAACAAGGGGCAGGACAAGAGGAAATGGCCTCAAGTTGCACCAGGAGAGGTTCAGGTGGGATATTTGGGAAAGCTCCTTCACCAAAGGGTTGTTCACCTGAACCTGTGGTGCTGCATAAATAACAAAAAAAGGAAATAATGCAATTTATCCAAGGCTCAAGGCTGCAAACTCATTTAGCCCTCAATTACTTCTGTTACTATGACCACAGATATTGAAATGGGAGATAAATTCTTATAAAGCCAGTTGTTAATAGACACGATTAAGTAAAATTTCTATTGGTAATTGTAGATATTATTAAGTGTGGGGACTGATAAAAAAAGAGAAGCCTAATTGGAAAATGGAGATTAATTTCATTACAAAGAATGTGTTGATAGGACACGTCTTGTTTGGCTGCTCCAAATAACTGGACTTTAAGGCCAAGCTGTTTGAACATTTTCCTCACGGGTCAGGAAAAGAAATCCCCTGGAATTCAGGAGGAATACAGCTCTAGAAATCCCATTTTTAGTGCCATTGGAAGGAGAGAGGGATGGATGATGGATGGACGGAGTTGTTTTCAAATTGTATGAGAAAATAAGTTTAAAAAAACCGAAGCTGAGTTAAAGAAAACGAAAGAAAAATGAAATAAAATCTCTGCGTGACAGCAGAGCAAACAGACTCCTCTGAAAGCACTAAACAAACCTGAATTCCCCTGATTTATTTTACAAATACTTGTTAGTACAACTGATCAGGATACATAATTTTTCATGGTTGTTTATTACGATAAAATGTTCTTTTAAAATCCACACGAGCAACGTGCAACAAACAAACTGTGAGAGCTTTATGGCTGCTCCCTGCAAAGCCCCATTTATCACCAAGACTGAAGGGAAATAGCTTCAAGAGTGATATCAGAATGAACAGGCAGGGGGAAAAAAAAAATAAAGAATTATTTCTTTATTTTGTTATTTTCCCAAGCAGAGAGGGGAAAAAAAAGCAACAAACCCCAGTCAGGAAATGCTTACAATATTTGTTCTGTCATTGACAAAATCCTCATAAAAGCAAACAGTAACCCACAGGATAAACTGCAGAGCTTTTTCCTTTGCAGCATTTTCACTCCATTGAAAGGGATGCTTGTAAATGTTATGTTCTATTTTTACCAGATTAAAACCTAATTTCGATAAGGGCTGCTTGGAAACTGCTTTCATAGTCCCAGTGTAAAGCCCTTTTACTTTCTTTATTTTATGACTTTGACTCCACCACTCACCTTTTATATTCTCCCTGTGAGACCACCACACATGAAATAGGATTAAAGAGCGAATTTTGGGAAGCCTTGGTGGAACAGAGCCTTCTCCAGCCTGGCCACTGATGCAAGAGAACATCTCAGCGCTGCATTTCATCATCCAAAGGGATGAGAGGGAGCTTTTACAGAGATGTAAAACCTTATTTTTAGCAAATTAGCAAAGCGTCCACTTTTCAGGTTCATTACTCACAACTGTGACAATGCATTGCTGGGTGCTGGTGGCTGCTCGAGCTAGAAATAAAAATGAAGAACACAGGCACATTAAAGCTCCTTCTGCTCCTGATTATGGAACAGCGAGGCAGTGAAATCATTTCAATCCCAGGAATGGCAACATCCACCTGTGTGAGTCAGCCCAGGCCTCTCTCTGCACTTTCCCAGCCCAGACAGCCTCAATTGTGGGCAGCTAGAACACTCCAGGGAATCAGCTCCCCAATCCTAAAACTTTTCCATCAGCCTGGATTACTGGAGTGAAATATATTCATGGGATTGATTGAAATATTCTGGTTAAATGTTCTCCTTTCAGATACAGAAAGCGTTCTCAGCTGGAAGGCTTCTTTCTGCCAGTTTAATACTGGTGGAAAAAAAAAAACCAGGTTGGAGGGGACCTTAAGGATCATCTGGTCCAAACTTGCCCAGCAAAAGCCTGGGAAAGATTTACCCATGAGGAAAAAAAAGAGTATTTTTTTATTCCATAAAAAAAGTTTCAGCTGATTTCTGAAGTTTGATCAGTGGAGTCAAGCCTGCTTGACGTCCAGTGTCCCTCCCTGCCCCAGAGAAGGGGAGAAAGGCAGAATGGATGTGCAGGTAGGACAGAAAATGTTGGGAAAAACCAGCACAGGATGTGGCAGGGGTTCATAGAGTTTCCTGTAAATAAAGCAGAGCTGAGGTGGGTAAGAGGACTGTCAGGTTTGAAGACCTGCCCACAGTCTGGCACAGCAGGCCAGGTTTTATCTGGCAGAAGAAGAGGGGTTTTGTCATTCTGCCTGCATGACCTACCCTGCACATGTTTTAAAATGAGCTGTATGTTATCCTCTCTGCACTGCCTGCTGAGGGAGGCTGGATGAACACACAGGCTAAATATCCACCACTGGAGATATTTTAGGTGAGTGAGCTACACCATGGCCAAACTGTCCTGACAGTCATGGGGAGAACACTCCAGGCCCTTCCTCTCCAATCAGAGGTGCTCCTACAAAGGCTGAGAAATTCCCCTGAAGGAATTCTCTGATAAAATTCCCCTGAAGGACCAAATTCAGCCCTTGGAGCAGAATGAGGGCCTAAAATCCACACCCCATCCCATACTGGCTGCAGCATTTCTTTTTCCACACTGCAACTGATGGAGCTCTTGGATAAACATGCCCAGCTTTCTGTGCTGCGATGCCTGAGCAGTAAGAAAGAGCTGCTGCTTCAATTTCATCTATTTATATATTCCAGAGAGCTGACTTGGGGTTTTTTACATCCCACCTTGCTGATCTAAACACGCTGCATTGGCAGAGCCAAACCCACCACCTCTGCACCTGTGGAAAGCAAAGCAGGATAAAGGGGAAACAGGGACACAACCCCAAATTGCAGCAATTTGCCCTCCCTTTTCAGGGCTGGAACTAAACACAGAAGGTGAATTTGGGAAATGAGCCAATTATTCCTCTCACCCCAGCCTGTGGATTCCTTGATGTGCAGTCCAAGCTCGTGTTTTACTCGGATTTGTGCCTCACAGGGAAGGGAATTGCTCAGTTCACACAGGAACTTGTATTTATTTGTCCTTTTAGCAAGGGAATTTCCTTCTCCTCATGATTAGGGCCATGGGTCACTGGTGGCCTTGGCAGGGCTGGGTGAATGTCTGGACTCAGTGATCTCAGAGGTGTTTTCCAACCCAAATGATTCCGTAATTCCCAGCATCCAGCCAGCAGGGTGAGAAAACCCTGTGCTCTGTGGGTTACTGCTGCCCTGCCACGGGCAGCTGGGATGGTTTCAGTGATGTTTTCACAGGTGAGCTGCCCCAAAAGGTGAGCAGCCCCAAAAGGTGAACAGCCCCAAAAAGTGAACAGCCCCAAAAGGTGAACAGCCCCAAAAGGTGAACAGCCTTGCACAGGAGGTGATGCTGGGCGCCGAAATCCCTCTGCAAATATTTCTCTGTGAGGCAGAGAAATAATTCTGACTCGGGCAAGCTGCAGATGAGTTTGTGATCAGAGCCAGGCTGCTCATTTCTGCTGCCCACCACACCTTCAGCCAGGCAGGAACAGAGGGAAGAACATCCCTCCAACTCCCTGAATCCTCAGCTCTGCCAGGTGCACAACCCCACAAAGCAAGTGGAATTGTTTCTGCAACATTATCCCCACAAACCCCCTTCCTGGGGGTGTAGTGAAATCCCAGTAATGTCCTGTGTGGGCCCAGGGTCGCACTCCCCTGTCGATCATTTCTCCTCAGAACATTCTTTAGCCAATTACTCGGGCTCATAATTGCGTTTCTGCCTAATCCGCTCGGATTCATTTGTCAAACACAATTTTGAGGCAGGCTGTGTCGAATGCTTTAGTAAATTCTAGATGTTTTCCGTGCGCTGCCTCGCCTTCTCCCACTAATTTAGGGTTTAATTAAAAAAGGAGTCATCTTTGCTTGACAGGATTTGTTCTTTACGTACCCACGTAAGCGATACTATTTCAAAAATTAAACACAACTCTGAACCTGACAGAGCCTCCACTGTTTCCTCTGAGGATTCACGACATCTCAGTCAACAGGATTTGCCTGGAGAGGAAGAAAACTTTTAGATCCTGAAAGGCTCACGATGTTCTGTCTATTTTTGGGCTTTCCTGCTGTATTTCTATCACACAGCTCATATCTGAAGCCAAAGAGCAAAATGGTTATTATGACATAGTTTTTATATAGTTTAGATTTTTACTCTCTGTGCCCTGATCTACACAAATCTATAAAGAGTGAGATCAGACTTCTTTTTTTTTTTTTTAATCATGAGGGAATATCTGGTTTATTAAGTATGACAAGCCCGTGGTTTGTCTGAAAGTATCTGAAAATGGGATAATTATCAAGGTGAATTGGATCCACATGGTTATGTCTGTATAACATTTAATATTCCAGCACCAAACTTTAACACCTTCTTGGCATTTTTTGTCCAGAAATTTAAACATTAGCAAACAACTCGTCACCCAAGAGATTCTTTATGCAGAGTTTCGCCAACTTCTGTCAAAATAACTTGCAGTAAATACTTAAAAACCCACAGAATGAAAAAACAATACACGTTATTTGTTCGAAGAGGAGAATCAATAGCATGTAGCAATGGAAGGCCTGGTAAATCATTTCCTGCACACCACTTCATATTTACTCATAATTATAATTCACAGGAGTGCATTCCTGCAATCAAGAGACAGGGGTGCACAGCATGAAGAAACATTTAGCACCGAGCAGACTGCATGAATAATTGCCTGTCAGAGTGGCTTATTAAAGGGAAACTACAATTTTACAAGACAATTCTTGTATCTGCTTGTCTAATCTAAAGACAGAGGGCTGTATAAATGCAGAGAGTTCAAGGAAGAAATATTTCTTGCTCTGCAGCCGAGCTAAAAGTTGGGTTTTTAAAGCACTGAAAGAACAATCAAAGTGTGACAGCTCTGAGATGCAGGAGCTCAGACCTCTCTAAATTGGCAAGTGAATCCTTTGTGTTTAAGGTGGCAGTGCAGGCAGGGAGATGGAGGGGATGGGAGGGTGGCCATGGAAACCACACTCCCTCCTGCAAGCAGAGGTGATGTCATCCACGGAATGTCCTTGGAAATGTCCCAGCAGATGGACCCAGAGGGTGAGAGCAATCCAAGAAGCCTCCCGGAGCTGCTGCCTTCCCCAGCAGCCACCAGCAGGGAACACTGGGACGACTGGAGCCTTGCAAAGTGACATTTTCCCTCTGAATGCTTTGGCAGGTTTGGGAAAGCTCCAAGGAGCACCTGGTGTCCCCTGTCCCCACTGTGTGGAGGGCAGGGACAGCTCTCAGCATCCCCCAAAGCTCCAAATCCTGGAAGGAATCCTTCTGCTTTATTCACCCAATTAAGGAGTTTCACTTCTCCTTCTCGAACCGAATGCAGAAGTTCTCAGACAACAGACTGAATTTACAGAGAATTAAGTTTAAAACAGGAAAATGCTGCAGGGGAAGATTCAAAAATCAACTTACAACGCCCCAGCCACCCAAACCAAGAAAAGGTGCCCTAAAAGAACTCATGGCCCTGGGTGAAAATCCAGCTTCATGCAGCTACTTTGGCTTTTTAAAACCATCCTGGCATTCTTTGTTTAACGGCTTCGAGGTGACTGAGGTGCACACCTGGCAAGTGGAAGAAAATAATACTTCATTAATAAAGAGCATGGAGAAACAAAGGAAAAAGTGATATTATGGGCCTCAGGAAAAGCACCTGCAGCCCTGTGGAAAGCAGGGATATTTTGTCTGTCAGGCTTGCTTGAATGCCTGTGATTGAGAGGTGTAAAACCTGAAAGCTGCTCACTAAAGAGCTGGGCCAGAGCTAAATCCCACCAAAATCACCGTGAGCCTTGCCATTGATTTCAGGGAGCTGGGACCAAGGCCAGGGGCCAGAGGACAAAGGCAGCAGCTTTAAAAATGCTGCACAAAAATATCTTGCCCTTTGTTGCAACAACCACTGCTGAGAATTTAAAGTCATGTCCTGGTCCCTGCCCGGGTGCTGAGGCTGTCCCTGGGTGCTGGGTTTGATAATGGTCATAATTTGGATTTTCCATCCTTTTTTATTTTGTGAAACACGCCCAGGCAATTCATGTTAATAACTCATAGTAAAAATCATTGCATGGAAACATCCTGCAGTCACTGAAAGAAAACTTTGCTTCTTTCCAAGTAATACACTTGATAATGTTTCACTTGCAAAAAAAAACCAACCCCAGAACCTAATAACTTTTTTAATAACAATCTGAGGGAACTTTCAGCTGAGGGTTCTCCCAGAGAACACTCAGACTCCAAGAATAGGGGGCTTGGGTTAGAAAAATTATTACCAGAGTTGAACGTTATAAAACTGACAGAGTTTCCAGAAAAGGTTGTAAACAAATTTATTAGGACCTTTTCTTCCGAGAAATACATTAAAAACAATCAAAGTAAAAAAAAAAAAAATTAAGTTGGCCACTGAGAAATGTGTCTAGACAAAGCTTCCATTATATGATTTAACAATCCCTGGCAAATGCTGCTTAAAGATAAAATTGGATTCCCGTCCAGAATATTAATACTTTTATTGCAGAAATATGTGTATTTTAGAGATAAAAGTACATATTCATAGACAGATAGATGATGAACATTGAAAATGGCCTGGAACACGGTTTATTTTATCAGCGTTTCTCTCTCTGTCAAACAAGTAAATCATTGTTTTTCAGGTGGAGGCTTCTGATGAAGAGGAAGATTTTCTCATTTTCAGACAAGGGCTTCTGTATTTCCATTTCAACCGCTGTCAACAGACGTCGGTGAGTAGTTCCTGTGCCTGACACAAACAACTTTTGATTACAGAATCAGGAGCAGCACTCACAACTTTCCATTTCCAAACAACTCCACCTAAATAGTTTGTAAGCTGAAGTTTGGGCAGAGGCAGAGCAAGCTCAGGAATACAGATATCAGCTTTATTATGTTTGACTCATCTCAGTGCAGGAGCCTGCTGGAAATAAAAATGTGACATTTTTTTCCAACATGACAGGAGAGGATTTTGAGATGTTTCCCTAAGCCAGACAAAAGGAAGGCACAGAGCGTTAGATCAGCTCCTGTCTTTCTTCCAAGGAGGAACGAGGTGCTGTTTCATGTTTGGCAGCCAACTCCAAACAGCTCCGTGCTCCACGTGGAAACTGAGCCCCGTGCAAAGCACAGCAAATACCTGTCCTCACTTTCCAGGAATCCTGGATCTTGCATGAGGGGAAGGAAATATTCACCTGGTTTCATTGAAACATGGAATGGTCTGGGTTGGAAGGAGCTTAAAGCTCATCCAGTTCCATCTGCTACCATGGGCAGGGACACCTTCCACTGTCCCAGGCTGCTCCAACCCCAATGTCCAACCTGGCCTGGGACACTCCAGGGATCCAGGGGCAGCCACAGCTGCTCTGGGCCTCCCCACCCTCACAGAGAAGAATTTACAGAAGATCAAACAAGTGGCCGAGTTCATGGCTTGCTCTTTGTCCCCAGGTGAAGATCACACCTCACTTTGGAGAAGCCAGTTTGAGCTACTTGTTAGCTACAAGGTTAAACAAAATTATTTGGGATTTTCCAAAAGGAACTGGACCTGCCATGGCAACTCAGCTGGAAGGTGGGGAGTTGCCATCCCATCATCTGCCCCGAGAGTGGCTGAACTGAAGACTCCATCCAAAGGCAGAGTAGAGCAAAGGCTTTGTCCTAAGGCACAGCTGATAAAGTCTTTTAAAAGACTCTTCAGGAAGCCAATCCTGCTGGGTAGGAAAGCCTACCAGAGTTTGCAGTGAGAAATCCATTTAGAAAGGCAGTTTTGGAGAGCAGCCAGGGAGAGATACTGGCACCACTTGCCCCCAGAGCCTGCCTGTGCTGCACAATTCCCCGGGCAGGGTTCGCCCACCGCTTTGCATCAATGCGTTGTCAAAAGCCACGTCGGCTTCTTGCACTACAACCATCCTCCTGGGCATCCTCCCATCCCTTCCTAACTTGGTCTTCCAAGGGCTCAGATGGATAAAATTTGGGCAGAGAGTCGATGTGATGTTTTTGTTTTTCCTTCAGAAATTAACATTTTATATGGGGAGGCAGTTTCTGCGAATCCCGCACGGTTCTTTGTTCCCACAAACTCATTTTCCTCGTTGTTTCAGACACTCCATATTCCGGTAATCAGTTTTTCAAACCTTCTAACAGGTGCTGGTACATCACGTTCCCTCTCTGTCATTTCTCATTGTCATCTCGTGTCGTTCATCAAAGCACGAGAGGGAACATTGTCTGCAGGCCGAGGGAATCATCCAATCTAACCCTGCCCCAGCTAACGTGTCACTTTTGGCCTCAGGAAAATCACATCATCAGGAGGTGACACAAGTGGCCTGGCATTCCGAGTTCCTCAATTTCTGAATGCCTGTCACATTTTAAAAAGCTGGCCTTAGAGCTCAGCTGCCTCCCCCTTGCAAATGGAGATCCTGAAAGCTCCCTGGATCGCGAGAGGGAGTTAATATTTGTTCAGTGCTTTCAAAATGTTAAGTGCAACATGAGTGCTGAGTCTCATTACCAGAAATAATGGATGTTTGCAACTCCAGCCTGCACTCTTCTGTGTAATCATTATTTGGCTTCTAATAAGTAACAGCTTTACCAGAATACAGTCCCAGAAAACATCTTTGAAAAGGCTCTTAATTTTTACTGTGAGCTTGAAGACAGATTTAAAATCACAGATCTGCTGGAGCTGATATAGTTAAACTTCACTGACTCTCTGGGAATGATTCATCCCTGACTTGTTACATCCAGCTCTTTGTTTCGCCAGTTATATTTGAATTTGTCAGAGACTTTTGTAAATTGAGTTCATAATCTCATTTTGAGTGTAGATATCAAATATATGAAAAATGTACCAGTAAACACCAACAGAAAAAAACCCACAGCCACATAAACCCTCGTACTGTTGGTTATTCACAGGTTTTGCAAAGAGGAACAGGTTGTCACAACAGTAAACTCTAAGTTAACTTGTATTTTAGATTAATTTGTACAACCCCTTCCCTTAACTGCTTTGGGCTTGACTGTAAAATTTTCAAAGATTTCCCTGAGTCTGTTGCTGTTTATAAGAGTTAAAGGACAGTTTGTGCAAGGAACTGATAAAAAATTAACTTCTGTGTGCTTTTGGAGTCAGCAACATAACACTCACGTGAGTGAAGGTATCTTCCTCCTGTTAGTAACTACTTTAACTGGGAATAAAAAGGTTTATTTAGATTTGGTGAAATTTCTGGCTGCAGAGAGTTGGAGAAACCTGCAATGGCCAAGAGGATTTCAGCTGCCTCAGTCCTGCAGGGATGAACATCCTGGGAAGGGTGAGGGGTAAAAATAACCCTGTGGGGGAAGAGCTCGTGAGCCAACGTCCAAGACATCACATAAAATGTCCTGAAGGTGATACCCGAGATGGTTTTGACAAAAAATCTGCTCTTTATGTAAATGTTATTTATTCAGAGCACACGGTGATAGCACTGACCCACCACAAAATCTCACTGCCCCTTCTCCCTGAAGAAGGTGAAACCTCACACCCTGGCATGGTCAGAAATCAGATTTCCCCCTTTTGTAGACATGAAGCTGCTCCCATTTATTGTGGCATTGTAAACCGCTTTTTATTACAGGATGAAATACCAGGGTGTAAATAAACGAAGGTGTATCCATAATAATCCCATCCTTCCAAAAACACATCACTTTGAGAACCCCTGTGCATTTGTAGAGAGTTACCTGGGAGATGTTCACACGTTTGCATCTAAACATCCAACCCCTCTGAAGATTCCCTGCTCGTTCTATCACTTTCAGCAGCACAGTCTGAAGGAACATAATTTAGGAAACGATCCCTTTCATTACGTACAGGCCCATTTTTTAGGCTAAAACATAAACAGTTTAATAAAATAATATTACTTAATAAATTAGTATCTTCAGCTCCTTTCTGGACTTCTCTCTGAAAGAAATAATTAATCACCCTCTAAATCCCGAATAGCCTCATAATCTCTGAATATAAAAATTCAAATGCAAGAAGGCGGAAACTGCTGATGGAGCCAGAAGGATGGAGAGAGAAATGTCCTCTTTAACCCTTCTCAAAGACCCTAAACCAGTGCAATGACTGCAGTGTACATCCCAGGAGATAAATAAATTCAAACGTTGCCTTTGGACTCTTCTGCTGGCAAACGAAGCCCTGCATGCAGCATGTTGGGCATCCCAAATGTCATCCTGCTGGAAGAAAAGCTGAAGACACAGCCAGAGAGAATCAAAATGCTTCCATGGGAGTGAGAGGAAGAGGAAAGATTACTGAGCACCCTTCAAACGCAGGGCCAAAGCCTGGAAAAACACAGAGCTTCTCTCCAGCTCTTGTCAAACTGGGCAGGTTTGTAAATGCCACACCTTGGCTGACAGCAGCCATCAGGAATGTCAAAGGAAAGGCAGTTTTGGCTTCTTAATTCTCCCTGCAAGTGGCCCACTTTCACCTGCAAGAGACCCCCAAGTTAATCAGACGTGTATCAGCTGTCTGCAAAGCCAAGGCTGAAGTCATTTTTGTAACACAAACACAAATTTAATTTTATTTCCATCCTGATTCATTGCAATACATTGTAAACCAGGGCATTCATTAAAAGCCTCTTCCCACCAGGTGTCAAAACCTCTTGTTTTGTGTATACCCAAACACGGAACGTGCAGCCAGTCACAGACACAGAGGTCATTCACCCCTCATGGAAATCACAGCAGAAATAGATGTTCAGCAGCTGGAATGGCAGCCGTAACATTTCCAACAGAATATCTTTAGTGCAAATAGAAAAGCCAAGAAGTGATTACGTTTTTGTTTTTTGTAAGTCCACCCATCTCCTCCTGGGAGGAATATTTCCAAGAAGAATTTCCACTGTGGGTGTACAAGAACTACTTATGTGGGTTTTTTTTTTTTTCTGAAAATGCTGAATTTACCTACGAGGCCTGTCAATGAAAAGAACTTACTACAAAAACTTGTGATATTTAACTGAGATGGAACAAACATTCCCCTGGTGCAGTCATCTGCAATAACCACGAAACAAATCTTGATTATATCTGTACATTTATGGAATAGCTCTTTTTTTTATTGTAAATCTGTCTGAAGCAGGGCAGCAGCTCTGTTTCCATTCATCCTTTTGAAAAGATGCTGTGACAGGAATTTCAAACATCACTCATGGCCAAATGTTGCATTTGGATTTCTTGGAACTAAGAAATGAAAAGGAATGTTCCTTTGCTCCAAGAGAAGTGTCTCCAGTTCTGTGTGATGCATTAAAAAAAAATCAGATGAGAACCCCAAGAGCTGACATAAGGATGTGATAAAACTTTCAGGTTTTATGGAAAGAAGCATTTTTCAGTTTCCTCTTAATAAATGAAAACCACACACGCACGGTGCAAAGAAATATATTATGCCTAAGCATGTAAAATATGTCAGCTTGAACATTTTACAGTTTAATGAAAAAGTGCTTTTCTTCAGGACAGTTTATATTACATTTGCTGGAGAAAAAATAAAAATCCTTTATTTTCTCCATGTCACAGTCCAAAAATTACCATTTTTTCCTAGCTGTAAAACCCCAGCATTGGGACATTTATGCATTGTGAATTAGAAGCATTTTTTTTTACTGGCTATCAAAATTTTAATGGCATTAGCTCCATTGGTAACACGTTTTCATTAGAACGAGAATGTGGAGAGCAGTAAAATTAATACAGACCCTCATCAGTAGCAGCGAGGCTTTATGGTGGTCACAGCATCAGCTGTGTTTTATTTGTTACAGATCACAATCACACAACAGGACAAAACTCTTCCACTGGCATCAACATCAACCGTGCTATTGAATGGATTGAAGATGTAGAAGTTATAAGTAATTCTTTAACCTTCATTTTATTGAACCTGCTGCTTCCTGCCTTAGGCTTGCACTTGATTTTTGGTGTCCATATAATTCCCATTTAGTGCAGATATAGAGGTAAGCTGGGACTAAGGAGTGCCAAGTTTTGGGAGAATTTAATTTAACTCTTGGTTAACACCCGAAGAAAGCTTGGCAGCAGCACATTTCTCTTCATGAAGGGAAGCAGGAGTGCTCCCTTGGCCTCCCTCAAAACAGAAACAAACACGTTTCAGCTGTGAACCTTGAGGCCCAGAAAGGACAGACTACAGCAATAACTCATTTATTAACTAATTACAGGTTTAAATTAACATTACTATCCTGCTTTATGTCCCCTGCTCACACCCCGGACCTGCAAAGCCACCATGGTTCCACGGAAGCGGTTCCTGGTTATCAGAGATGTAAATGAAAAGTCGATCCAGATTTACAGATTGTTCCAGTCACAGCCTCCAAAACCCCTAAAGCACCTGAGGCCTGAGCAGCTCTGGCAGTTCTGCTGCACAGATTTAAAAATAACACACCAGCTGTATAAAAGGGTGTAACATCCACAGCTGGAAATAAATATTGTTGCTTTTCCCTTTCCCTGGTGTGGAAAACCAAAGGCGACTACAGGCAGGGAGTGAGCACGTGCAGCATTTCAGTCAATTCCCTTTGATTTCCTTATGAAAATAAAGGTGTGAAATCAAAGAGCTCCCCTGTAAGTCGTCTTTGGGAAGGCTCTAAATCATTGATCCATTGGTGCAGGGTAACGAGGACGAGCCATGACTTTGGAAACCTTTTGATGTCCTCCCTCCCGGGCAGAATGAACAAAGGTGCAGGAGCTGGCTCCATCACAGTCCCTTGGCACTCTGCAGGACAGCTCCAATAAAATCTACATTAGTGTGAACATGTTGGTGATGTCCTGGCAAACCAGTCCCCAGAGTGGGAGAAGGGAAGGTACATGGAAAGAGGAGCAGGCTCATTCAGGGGTCTGAGTATTGATCTCAAGACCTGACAGCAAAAATGCTGTTGCAGAAATTGGTCCTTTGCCGTCCACACAACACAAGAAAATAAGGAGAAAAAGGATTCAACTCTGGATCTGTTTTAATCCTTAAATTTGTGCTACAGGGCTTCCCCTTTGGCAGAGGTCTAATCCTACCAAATGAGACAGCCAGTCAGTCATTTCACTTCTCTTTCTTCCTTTCAAGTGTTATCCCCTCTGCTGTTCCTTGACTTTTACACACTTTATCTTCCGTTTCCTAAAGACTTTAATTTTTTTTAAAAAAACCCACCGTCCTAGATGCCTCCATGGCTATAGAGATTGAGAACAGAAGTTCCTTTCCCTTGCTCGTTCTTCTGTAATCATTTATGCCACACTTAATTAGCCAGGAGATGCTAGATTTGGACAGGATTTTGGACTTGGGTCTAGAAATCAGAAGGTTTATAATGTTTATATTCTAAGTGCCATCCAACCTGGCCTTGGACACTTCCAGGGATCCAGGGGCAGCCACAACTTCTCTGGGCACCCTGTGCCAGGGCCTGCCCACCCTCCCAGGGAACAGTTTATCCCTAATATCTCCTGTGGCAGTGGGAAGCCATTCCCTGTGTCCTGTCCCTCCATCCCTTGTCCCCAGTCCCTCTCCAGCTCTCCTGGAGCCCCTTTAGGTCCTGCCAGGTGCTCTGAGCTCTCCCTGGAGCTTCTCCTCTCCAGGTGAACATTCCCAGCCCTCTCAGCCTGGCTCCAGAGGGGCTCCAGCCCTTGGTGAGTATCCATGGCCTGCTCTGGACTGGCTCCAGCAGCTCCACGTTCTTCCCATGTTGGATCCAAAGGCTGGAGGCAGCTGGGCAGGTGGAGCCTCACCTGAGCGGGGCAGAAGGACAGAATTCCCCTCTTTCTACTGCCCATGGTGTGGGATCAGTCCGGGACGCGAGGTACTCTTCCCACATGGCTGGGGCATGTCCAGCTTTGACCAGCAGACCCCCGAGCCCTTCTCCCAGCGCTGCTCCACCAGTTCATCCCCAGCCCGGATCGGTACCGGGGGCTTTTCCCGATCCAGCTACAACACCCGCACTTGGCCTTGTTTAACCCCGTACTATTGTTACAGCCCCACTTCTGCTTGTCCAGCTCCGCATGGCAACCTTCAAACGCGCATCTCGCTCCAACTACTGAACATTTGCAAAAAATCTGTTTGTTTTAATCTCCGGGGAGAACGCAGCCAGAACCCGCCCGGCAGAGCACAACCGGGTGTACCTGGGACACAACCGGGGAGAGGCGGGGAGACACCGGGGACGCGACGGGGTGTAACCGGGACACAAAGGGGGATAGCCGGGGGTGCACAGGGAATAAAGCCGGGGAGACGAGGGTGCTGCCTTTGTGTGGAGCCCTTCCCGTGGCGGGCAGCAGCGGGGCCGGCCCGGGCCGCCGGCCGGGCGCGGAGGGGACGCTGAGGGGCGGCGGGCCGGGCCGGGCTGGCTCCGCCCGCACCACATGACTCCGTGGTCGGGAGAAACTTTTCCCGTCCCGCGGTCGGAAAATGGCGGCGTAGGGAGCGGGGCTCTGGCATCCCGGCGGCTCCCCGGCGCCATGACCCGCTGGGTGCCCACCAAAAGGGAGGAGAAGTACGGCGTAGGTGAGGACGCGCCCGCCCCGCTCCCGCCTGTTGCGCACAGGGGCACCCCCCGGCCGCGGCCTCCCCGTCCCTGCCCGGCTCCCCGCTCCACTCCTCGGCCGGGATGGAGCGCGGTGTTCCCCCGTTCCCCCCGAGTCCCCTCCGGTTCCTGCCTCCCCCGCCCGGCTCCTCCTGGCTCCCAGGAAGTTGAGGAGTTGTCTAGAAGCGCCATGCCCCTCTGGGAGAAGTTGCCTTTCTCCCTCGGCTCCGCTCCGCTGTCGCTCCCGGAGCGCTGCGCGGGGTGAAGCAGCTCCGAGTCGTTTCCACCTCGGGTTCTTTCTCCCGGCGCTGGCGGAGCGGGATGCGCTCCCAGGCCGGCTCCTTTGGGAGCCCAGCCCGTGCCCCGTGTGCCATCCCTCCGTGGGAAGTGTAGGGAGCAGGCTCTCGGCTCTGCCCGGAGTGTGATGCTCATACAGATGAGGGCTTTCCCTGCGCGCTGGGATCCATTTCCTACCCCGCTCCTTCCGTGCCTCTGGAACAGAGGGGGATTGTTCCCGGCCGGTGGCTCAAACATCCCCGCTGGGACTGAACGGGACCGAACCCCGGCGAGGTTTGGGCAGGGATGTGCCGAGAGGGCCCGTCATGAGGTTAAAGATGTTGCGTTTGCAGCACAAGGTTTTATTTCAGGGTTGCGGCGCAGGAAGCTTTATTGGCATGAATGAGCGTTTGTCTGGGGGAAGGAAATAATAAATCCGACTATTCAAATTGGAAACATGAAGTTCAATGCTCACCACAGTTCTTGGGCTGGATTGATTGTGAAGAAGAACTTTTCATAGAAGCCCACAGCTAAACCTCCTACACAAAGCGAGCAGGAAGAAGGGAGTTTTTGGGGCTGAGTAAAACCTAAACAAATTATTTAATTTTAAACTCTGTGTGCATGTGCCTGGAAAACCTCAGCTTGACTTCTAAAACTTGTTAGAAAATCCCAGTTACACCATGTGAGACCTGCGGGTAGTTCCAGTGCTGAGGCTGCAGGACAAACTTGGGGAAGCAGACATGCCACTGATGGCAGTCGGTCCAAAGTTAAGTTTCCAAATTATCTCCCTGATGGTCTGGGATGGGTATTTTGGAATGACCGAATCGTCACGTAGTAGAAGCTGATGTTACAACCCAGTGACCCTGGAAAGCAAGTTCCTCTTTTGCAGGAACCCGGTGGCTGCTGCTGTGCTGGGCCGGCTTTCCAGGAATGTTTTGAAATTGATTTGAAAACGACATGAGAGAAAAAAAAACCCCGTGTGAAATAGACTGGTTGTTTTATAACTTAGTTGAAGATGTATTTGAAGATGTACTTGCATATCCAGTGTGGGGGATTGCACGTGTAGTAAGAAAACTGGATTTAGATATAATTTAAGAATAAAAAACCCTTCCCAGTTTGAAAAAGCACAAGGTGATGTGCTTCATTGGTATTTTTTGTGTCTTCTGCTCTGCAAAGAAGTTTGTAATGGCTTTATAATAGGTGCCTTGTGTTTCTCTGATAGTTTGTTTTCTTTATCCTGCAATGAGGCTGAGATCCTCGCCAAACTGTGGGGTTTCTCTGCTGAATGACAGAGATGTGAGGGTTGAAAATGAATGAAGTGTCGCAAGGAGATAAATCAGATTTAGAGCTGATTAAATATTGAATTCATTGGCCTGTGCCATTTTGTTATAGGCTGCTTTGGGAGGGATGGCTTCTTTTTGGTGTCCTCCTAAAGAAGATGAATATTCAGTTTGGTTCTCTGTGTTTTATGGACCTTTATGTTGTTAATGAAGGGCACTGCGAGTCTTCTGATGTTTTATTTTTTGCTGCTTGTGAAAGCTGGAGGTTGTGTAGTCCCGAACAGAATTGGAGACGGCACTGTCAACCTGAAAATTCGGACTTGACAATATTGTTCTTGCTGTTGTCCTGACCAGGCTGATGTTGACTCAGTATTGTCTGACAGGGAGAAAATCCCTAACTAAGGAGTGCTGATGTGACTTAGTGAAACATAATGTAGGAAGCTTTGTGTGTCTTATGAAGCCATGCAGATATTTCCAGAAGGATGGTGCCAGGCTCATTCCAGCGCTGCTCAGTCACAGGATGAGGAGCAATGGCCATGAGCTAAGCCAGGAGAAGTTCCACCTCCACTTGAGGAAGAACTTCTTTCCATGAAGGGTGGCAGAGCTGCCCAGGCAGGGCGTGGAGTCTCCCCCTCTGGAGACATCCCAACCCACCTGGATGTGTTCCTGTGTCCCGTGCTCCAGGTGATCCAGCATGATCTCCAGAGGTGCCTTCCACCCCTGAATATTTTGGGATTCTATGTGCAGGCTTCCCCAAAGCAGAAGTATCAGGAAGGTGTGTTGTGGTTATGCTCATGTCACAGCGGCGGGAGCTCAGAAATGCACATATGTCTATATATAGAGATGTGTATATATAAAATACACACATGTGCTTATACAATGCATTTATATCCCTTTTCCCTCTCCTCTGGTATATCCCTGTGCACAACAGAGTCTTCTTAACATCTCAAGGCCTGAAGATTTGCTGGCTGTGATGCATCTGGAACAAATTATGCCAAGGAGCCTGTAGTGCCAGCTGGGAGGACACAGGTGTGCCAAGGAGCACTCCCCCCTTGGCACAGTGGGATTTGGGGATGCTGCTGCATGCCCTGCACTCAAGTAAAGGGAATTTGCTGCCCCGAGCCTCTGTGCAGAGGAATTATCTCAGCAGGCAGTTGAGAGAGTGACTCAGCTCCGCTTCCTGAGAGCGTTCGGGGAGGCTGCAGGAGGAATGGGTGTGGATCTAATGGGATAACACGGATATTAGGTTAACATATGGGAAGCCACGTGAAGCAGGGGAATGATCAGCTTCACTGGAGAAGCTTCTCCCTGCTCCCAGTGCTGCGGGTCCTCGTCCTTCATCTCAATCCTGCCTTTCATCCCTCACCCTGAGCCAGTGAGGAGGAGTGTGGTTTGTGTGGAGGGCACCACGTGGGTGTGTGGCTTCCTCCACAGGGACATCAGAGCCTTCCAGAGGGTCCTGGGAGCTGTTTGTGCCCTCTCGGTGTCACAAAGTGGCTGTGGAGCGTGCCTGCTCTGTCTCACATTCCCTGCTCTTAATTTCATGTGAAATTTGTCATTTTGGTGGTTTTCCTTCTTCTGGGGAAAAGAGATGTAAAGAGCTGCTTTGGGAGGTGTGGGAGCCTGACCAGCACCTCTGAGATAGTGCACAGGGGCTGTGGTAGCTTCCAAATCCTGAATTCTGCTGTTCTTTACCCCTTTTCCTTTCTGCTGAGAACTGCAGTGAGAGGTTGAGCCGGTGCTACCGTGCTTAAAAAATACTGTATTTAAAATGCCTCTGTGTCCAAAGGTTTGTGTTCATATGGAGTAATTAGGCCGCTGCTCTGGTAGTTTAATCCCCCTTTTTTTTTTTTTAACTGAATAAATGGTGAAAATTAGTGCCTTGGATGGTCAGATGTAAGAGGAGAACTTCCCAGTTACAGAGCTTGACTCTCCATCCCTGAAGGTGTCCAAGGAAGGACTGGATGTGGCCCTCAGTGCTCTGGGCTGGCTGACAAGGTGGGAATTGGACTTGGCCTTGATGGTCTTGGAGGTCGTTTCCAAATTCAGCGAGCTCCAGTATTTTTGTTTGTTCCTGGTGAGTTTTTGTTGCGTGTCACAACTTGGCAGATAATAACGAGCCTAATTTTAGATGAGGACATTGGCCACACTTGATGGTCAGGGTATTTTAGCCTCTCTGAGATTGGGACAGCTTTCCAAAGGGCTTTGTGGAAGTACTTTCACACCAGGTACATAGAAATATGTGTTTTATTGTTAGGGGATGGCGTGAAGGAGTTGGTGGACAAAGAGGTGATACAATGATCATGGTTTAAAGGTCTTGCAACTGAGTTCTGCTCTTGTAATGTCTCTTTGAATGGGGGAATAAGAATTTGTCAAGAGGAAAACTGGTGAAAACACAGAAAATCCTACAGCCAAGCGTTGCTGCTTCTCTTCTGCTGCTTCAGGGAGGGCTGCGGTGCTTTGGGACGGATTTAAGTTTTTTTGGAACCCTGGAGTTACAGTCCAGGCTGTGGGGAGCTGTGGTGGCACATGGAGACTCTTGTTTAAGGTGATGATCTTGTGCATATTTGTGCCTTAGAGCAGGGAAGAAAACATTTTAAGGAAATTAATAAGAATGCATCTTAGGAGTGCATCTTAGTGATTTTAGTGCTGCTGTGCTGTGAGGTTTGGAGCTGCCTGGCAGGACAGGAGAGGTGACTGCTGTTAGTGACAGCAGGGCCGTGCTGTGACACATCCCAAAGCCGTGGAGTAAAAGTGGAAGTCTAAAATGTCCATGGAAGATTTGCTGCTGCCTTGGTCAGTTCATCGGTGTGAGCACGTGCAGGTTCAGTTTCCTAGAGCAAAAATATCCCACGGACACCCAGGTTAGGGTTTTATTTGTTTGTTTTATTTGTTATATCCCTCTGAGGGAAGGCTGAGAGAATTGGGATTGTTCAGTTTGGTTTGGGCTGACCTCATTGTGGACAGTGCCTGAAGGAACTGACCAGAAAGATGGAGAGAGACCCTGTACAAGGATGGAGGGACAGGACAAGGGGAGATGGCTTTAAAAAGACATGGAACAGGTTTAGGTGGGATATTGGGAAGGAATTCTTCCTGTGAGGGTGGGGAGGGTCTGGGATGGAATTCCCAGAGCAGCTGTGGCTGCCCCTGGATCCCTGGCAGTGCCCAAGGCCAGGCTGGACATTGGGGTTGGAGCAGCCTGGGACAGTGGGAGGTGTCCCTGCCATGGCTGGGTGATGTTTATTATCCTTTTCACCCCAAACCATTCCATGGTTGTATTTTACAATACCCTTTAGTTCTGCTTGCCGAGGGGCTGCATTTCTGTGCTGGCCCATCCCTGGCATCTCCTGAAGGAGCGGGAAGGGGCTGGCAGGTGCCCCACACCTCTCCCCACAGGAATGACCCGAGTTTGACTGCAGGCATGTGCTCGGTTCCTCCCAGTTTGCTCAGCAGCCACTATTGTTCTCTGTCAATAAACACTTGTTGCAAACAGCAGATTGGAGAGGGATAACGATGGCAGATAAGTGGAAGGGACTGTGGGCTCCTGTTTGTTTTCATCCAGGCCAGCAGCAACATTACAAGCTGAGATTGTTCTGAGAAATGATACCTGATGGGATTTTCCAGGAATTATTATTTTTTTTTCTCTCATGGAGAACAAACTGGCTTCAGTAGGTAGGCAGCTGCCTATGGCCATAATACAGAGCTTTTATTTAACTTTGCAAAGGAAGTTTTCAGGCAGTTTAGGGAATTTTCGGCTGGTGATTTTAGCCTTTATCTTAGAAAATAAAAGAGGAGATAGAAAAGTGAGGTTTTACACTTCACATGGTCTGCAGGAATGGCAGTGACAGTGGTCAGGGGACTGGTTAAAGGTGTTTGATTTGGTATTTCCATCCCTGGAAGTGTCCAAGGCCAGGCTGGATGGGGTTGGTGCACCCTGGGATAGTGGCAGGTGTCCCTGCCCGTGGCAGAGGGTGGAAATAGATGAGCTTGAAAGGTCCCTTCAATCCAAACTATTCTGGGATTCTCTGATTTCAAGTAGCACCTTAGTGGGTTTTGTAATAATCTCTTTATCTCTCCTATTGGAAATGCCTGACTTAGGTGCCCTCAAACAATGTGAATTTTGGGCCGTTTGCCATACTTGGCACGGATTTCTTTGTGTTACAAAGGCGTTTTCCTTTCTGCAAAGGCAAAGCTTTCAGGGAAGGGGAAGAAAAAAAAGGAGGCTGCTTAAAGCTAAAGCTTGTTTAGGAAGCCCCTCTGTCAGCTTGCAGCTACAGGAATGAGGGTTGAGATCATTTTTCCTTTAAATATTGGTATTTCTGGCTGTGGAGCACATGGAGGATCCTTTGCTTTGTCTAATCCTTCGGTGTGGTCCTGGCAGGGCTGAAATCCAACACGTCTTGTTGAGCACCTGTGGATGTGTCCAGCTGTAGATAAAAAGCTTTGCTGGCTGCTGCTGAGGAATGGAAGCTCCGACAAGGAACTGCCTCACATCCAGTTTTCAAGTATTTATTCCCTCAAAGGTGTCAGTTTTGCCTCTCTTTGACTTCCTGCAAGTCCAAAACTTCCTCAAGATACTCAGTGGAGCTGCTCCTCCTTATGGGTCTTCTTTGGCAGGGTGGTGGATCACTGACAAGTCAGATTATTTTTTTTTAAATTAAACTTAAAAGCATTTTTAATTCTGTTTTCTAGCCTGTGGTGGCCCCCAAGGCTGTTCTGACAATAGTCATTTTCTGAATAAGGCTTTAATGAACTCCTTGATGAGTTATTGGAATACTTTCCTCCTTTAGCTTGGGGGGGAGGGGAAATTGAAATCATGCCCTGTCTGAACCAAAAAAGATGTTCAATAAGAGATAATTCTTGTAATTCTGAAACTTTCTCTCCCTTTCCAGACTGTAGTTGTGCAAACATTTATATATTTATAGATTATCTGCCCGTGTTTATGTAATTTGTGCATTAAATCTGATTTCTGATGTAAAGATCTGTAACACAAGAAGCAGCAGTTGCTGCATTTCAGTTTCATCAGCAGAAATATGAAATATCTCTGGAAATATTCTTCTGCTCCATATAGCTTTGTAACTAAACTGAAATAATTGCATTGAGAACTATTATGTATAATCACGTCCCGTATCTGTAACAAAACAAACAGATGGATGAAGAACCGAAGCAACCACTGGCTGCCACACACGAATTTGGGGTTTTTTTTGTATGATGTTTTTTAGCACTGCTGCCTTATTTCGAGTGCTGCTTGTATTATTTCAGCACAACCCTTTTTAGAACGCGTTTGCAGACGGTTTTGGTGCCTGATTTTTGCCTGAGGGTGTTGGAGTAGCAAAATGTCTTTGTGTTCCCCAGTAGAAAATACCAACAAGTGAGTGGAACAGGGCTTGCTGTGTAATTTCTGAACGGGAATGGCAGCGAAATTGTAGATAATCAATTTTGTGCTTGTGGGCACTTGGGTTTTTGAGGCTCTCGTAGTAGCTGTGCTGCTTTTATGGACGTGCTGCACAAATTATTGAATATTGAGGTGGAAAACCTGCTGGAGCAGCTGCCTGGCTGAGCAGGTGTGGGGGTTTGGGGGAAATCTTGTTACCCCTGAGGAGTCCCACGTGGGGAGGGCATCAGGAATTATCTTCCTTGCGGAGGAACCTCCTGGCTTGGCCTGGAGAGTTCCTGGCTGGTTCTGACAGAGCTTCCTGGAGTATTTGGAAAATTTGGCAGTGCAGGATGGGCAATTGGAGAGAGCCCAAAGCCTCTGAAATACCTGAGAGGCTCTTCAGGCACGCAGATGCCTTCTGGAAGTGCAGCCTTAGGTGTTTGTGTTTGCTCTGCCTTCCTTCTCCTGCTTATCCAAACAAAGCACGGAAGCGCCGGCGTCACTGGGCTGGGATGGAATAAAATAACATCTCTGGGGGGAATGGGGCCTGGCTGTCCTGGGAGGACAAGGAACAGATGAGGCCACACCATACCCAAACCTCTCTAAGACCTTCAGCTGTGCTGTGTTAGGAGGGTTTTCCCCATTTTCATACGTGGAATAAAAAGGGAAAAAACAGAATTAAGGGAGAACGTGGCAGAGCCCGGTGCCTCTGGGAGTACAGGATTATGGAGAGCTCCACTCTTACCTGTCTCCAGCAGCTTTCCTGCCTCCCAGCTGCTGCTTTAGCCTTGAGCATCCTCCTAACAGTGCCAGCTGGTCTGCAGGAAAAAAAAAATGTTGGCAGCAGGGAATGGTTCAGGGCGTGGAGTTGGGTGCTTTTATTGAGGAGCTGCTTCATGCAGCGTGTGCAGCGTCCGTGTCAGAAATGAAGTGGAAGCAACTGGTAATAGAAAAAAAAAAGTGCTCCTGTAGTAGACCCCGAGACAGGAAATCTCTCAGTGCCGAGCCAGATGGAAGCTGCTGATGAGAATTGGAGTTTCTGAGTCTTGAGGCAGATGGTGAACGATTGAAAGGGACGCTTTGCTTTCAGAAAAATCTGCTGCGCGTATGACTCCGGCGAACAAACCCTGCCCCGGCCACGGCTGCGGATTATCCTGGGAATTATCCCGGCAGTGCCTTGCAGTGCCCTGGAAATGCTGTCCTCTGAAGGAGGGCTGGCACTGCAGTTCCATGGCTGTGCAGGGGTCTGGTGAAATGTGGCACTCGGGCCAGGAAAGTTCGAGATAAGAGCCTGTGGGAACGTGTCTGTTGATAAATACGAGGTTAACCTCTCAAAATGGCAGCGTGTGAGTGAAAACTAACATCAACGTGCCAAGAAATCTTGGACTTTAATTACTGTTTTTTAAGTAATGGGAAGAGCTAAAAGAGGATGTGTCCAGCAGCTCTTGTTTGATTGACTTTGACGTTTTCCTGCTGCTTTGGAGTGCTGTGGGAGAATTACTCATTTTTTTGCCTTCTTTTGCATCAATCTGTGCCTCATTTGTGGCTTTAATATAGAAAATAATGCCCACACTCGAGCCTTTAGTATGCTCTGCCTAACCTGAGGTAGTGGTGATGTTACCTGGTGTCCAGCCTCATTTTTCTTTTTTTTTTTCTCCTTTCTATCTCTTCTTTTGTCCTTACACACAGATTCCCACCAATTTTCTGCAGGCATCACCTTGTCATCCCTGCAGGAATTCCTTCCTTCCTGCTCACCCTTTTCCCCATTATTACACGGCCTGAGTCTTGCTTGTTACATTTTTCTTGCCATTACTGGTAGGTGTTGGTGTTTCCATCAATCCGTCATTTTCTTTGACCAAGAATCTTAGGTGGGGTGGAGAAGACTTGAGAGCCTATTTTATTTCCTTCTGTCTGAGCCTGGTGTGTTTTGTGGGTTTGCTTTTTGTTTTTTGGTGGTTTTTTTTCCCTTCTGTGGATTGATCTCTGAAGTGTACAGTGTGAAGGTGTGACTCAAAAAAGTGGTTTGTGGCATTTTTTAATTTATTTTTTTTTTTAATTTTGGAGGTATTTTGGCTTCTGTTTCACATCAGAGTTGACCTGTAGAAGTTTGGTATGGCAGGATCCAGCTCTGCCAGCAATGTCAGCAATGCCTCTGTAGGTGCTGGCAGTCTGTGTCCCACCTCTCTGTGCCCTGCCCTGGGCTGTTCTGCACTCTTTCGATGCTGCTCACTGACATTTGGGCGTAAAGGAACCAAACTTTTGGTCCAGGCCGTGGCAGGAGTGGGCACAGGAGCAGCTCAGAATTCCTGGAGCACTGGGACTGCCCCACGAACAGCTGGCGTTGACTCCTTTTTAAAATTAATTTAGTGACATGTGACAAAGCAGTGGATAAAGATCCTTTTTCCAGAGATTTCAGTCATTGAGCTTTTTTGGTGAGAAAACAGTTGTCCTTGCAGTGCAGTGCCTGGAGATGAGAACAGATTTTTTTTTTGTGGTGCAGAGATATTTCTTGGCCAGAAGTTTCCGTAGTGTGTGAGTCAAACGGGACAAAACGCCAACCCGAAACTTTTTGATACAGAGCCAAGATATTCTTTTGGCGTTTATTACACTACACTTTGTTTATTTCTGTTTGTTGGTTGTGCTACTTGAGCGTTTGACTGGAACTAAGACTCTAAAAGGATTAAAAAAGCACATTGGATGTTTATCTGGGTACTGGGGACATCTGCAGTTGGATGGGATTGCTTGAACGCTGAGCATCGCTGTCCTGAAGAGCTCAGGAGGTGCTCACAGGTGAGACAATTTTTTTATAAGATCTTGATCTGTCTCTGAAGTGTTGATTGTGGATTTTGGATTCTGTCTGGTCCCTCTCCTGCTCAATCCCAGTTTTGGGATGCTGATGGAGTTGGTGCTTAGGCAAGGTTATGGCAAAGGGTTGGCTAAAGCAGTGCTGGGAGTGGGGTCCCGTCAGGTGGGGCAGTCCCCATCCCTGGAAATGTCCAAAACAGGAATGTGGCATTTGGGGACATGGTTTGGGGGTGACCATGGTGCTGCTGCTGGGTTGACTGTTGGACTGGATCATCTTGGCATCACTAAGGTTGAAAAGGACCTTTAAGATTAGCCAAGTGGTTTTGGGAAAAATATCTCCAACCTTCTTTAAGAATCAGTTGAGTCTTCAAGGAGTGCCTGAAGTGTCTTGCTTTGTGCTCTGTGGGGTGGGAATTCTTATTCCCAAAAAAATAAAGGCTGGATATAGCCAGATAAGCACATTTTAGCAAAGCCTTGAGAGAATGACTCAGTTATGATGCGGCTGACATTGTTGGAAGTTTTGTGTGGGTTCAGCTCTGGTCTGATCTTCTAGTTGAATGTATTCCTGAAGTGATTTATTAACAGATTTTTATCAATCACTTGTGCTGCAGAGGAGGCCTCTGTTTATTTACTGATGAGTGATGGAACTGGTTCAGATTTTTGCCTTAAACACAGAAAGTACAGTTTGGGCTTCCTGCAGCAGCTGCAGTTTCCACAGTTAGAGCACACAAAGGTGAACGTGTTCTTGGCTGAAAACCAGGAGTTTTAATACTTTTAGGGCTTGAATATTTAAAATATTGGCAGAACTGCAGGCTTTTACAGTCTGGGTGTGATACCATCTATAACACAGCGTGCTTAAATCAAGATATAAACTTTAAATACCGGGAGTTAATGTATTATGTTTGTAAAATGCTGTCTGGATGCTTCCATGGGCGCTTACATAAAAAGTGTGGAAAATATAAAATAGTTTTGTGGAGGGGAGCTAGAATAGGTGTGTGCCGGGTTTTCAGGAGATGGGTAGTGACAGCTTTGTGAAATATAAACTTAGTGAAAAGTAAAGTATTGGTGATCGTTAATGATATCGTGAATTCTACGATTATTTCCCCTCTTACAGCATCTGCACATGACAGAGTTTGTGTTGTTACCTTTGCATCAGCAGCTCCCTCTTGCTCTGGGGCCATTCACAGAGTAAGAAATGTTTGGAAAGTTTAAATTGTTTTTTCTCCAGAGCACTGAAGGCTGCTTTGCGAGAGGACTGAGGTAAATTCCTCCAGGAAAATGGCACAAATAGTCTCCCCACCTTTTCCAACACAGGTCCCACGGCTGAGTGCTCCTGGTGTCTCCAAGGATGTTTTCACCAAGCGTAGTCAGGGCAAACATGTGATTGATACATCAAAAATGAGCTGGTTTGCTGGACATGAACTGAGTGCTGGCTGTCATTAATTTGGTTTTTTAATAGTTCTGTTCTGAGGTAGCGGTGCTGCGAGTGGAGACGAGCTGAATAGTTGAGAAAGAAGCACCCATTTTAGATGAATGCAGTATTTTTTCAATGAAGGAAGCAAATGTTGAGGTGAAAGTCAACACTGTCCAATCTAGCACAAACTTCTGCTGCTTGTCGGAGTTTTCCAGAGCCATGGAAGCAGATTTTGGGAATCATGGCAGGGAAATCACCCTTCAGCTGTTGTTTGCAGCAGAGCAGTGCTGGGAGCAGCGGGGATCTGCTCCTTGGCCAGGAGCTGGCTCTGCCCCGGCTGCCAGTGGGCATGTGCTGGGTGCTAATGCCTCACCCCTTTTCAGGGAATTCTCAGAGTGATGCTGGGAAAATAACCTGCCAAAAAAAGGGGGAAAGAATCATCAAAATACTCCCTTTCTCATAGCAGAGGATTAATATTAATTTATTAGTGGCTTACTGCTGGGTTAGTGGCACCTTAATCACCCTCCTGGCATTAATATGTGACCATCAGGAGGGGGTTAAAATACAGTTTCCTTGGATGATTGTGCTTGGGAAGGAAGGAGCTATGGCTGTGAAATATTCTGAATTAACAAGGGCAATTTTGAGGCTCAGGGCAGTGAGGGAAGTAGGTACAAGGATTATTTTTGATATGTTTCAGCAGGCTGAGGGGTGGGAAACCAAATTCTCACCTGGGAATTCCTGTGTACGTCTGGGATCGATTACTGGGCTCCAACAACTTTAAAATATTCATCTATTAGACTATATACATACTCAAAATCATTGATAAGTTTTAATAATATTAATAAATAGTTGGACTTGATCCTTGTAGGTCCTTTCCAGCTCAGAATATTCCGTGATTAGGCTAGAAAGGCTTTAGAATTATTAAATCAACTCATGATAAAGTGAATGATTGTGAATATACAGGTGGGTTCTTATTGTGCCAAAATTGTGGAGCCCATTTTCTGGAAGCAGAGATTTAGGGTGTTCCTCTACTCTGGTTTTCCCCCTTCCCAAAAGTCTGTGAATTTATGGAGTAAAACGTGATGCTGGGTCTTGGACGAATAGTGGGATCATATCAGTTACTTATTTCTTCCAAAATGAATGCAAAAATCGGTGTGGGTGCACAGGAGTGCCCTGAGGTGGGGAAAATGGAATTACAGGGGTGCGAAATCTCTCTGAGAGCTGCCCCAGTGCTGGTGGAAGGGGCTGGTGCAGAGAGGGAGCCGGACAGTGACCCTTTGTTAGGGCCAGTGGCCGAGCCAAGTCCGCTGGAAGCCGCCCGGAGCATGTGATCGCCCCTGGTTTGGAGAAAAACAATTTTTCCCTGTTTGTTGGGGTGGTTTTTTGGGGTTTTTTTTTTTTGGGTGTTGAGGTTTTTTTGTGGGGTTGTTTGTTTGTTTGTTTTTGATGTTTTTGTTTTTGTTTGTTTGTTTTTTCGAAATGCTGCTCTTATCTTTTAATGCATTCAGAGCTGTTCCAGTCGCTCCCGTGGTGACGTTTTCCCCCCTCATTCCGGTGTGAGGTGCAAATGCAGGAAAAGCGTGGCTGGTTTCCCATTGCTGCCGCTTTGGGAGATTTTGGGAGAGAGGGGGAAAGTGTTGCTGAATCAAACTGGGGCTCTCAGCAACTCATTCCTGTCTTTTGGGGAAAGAAGAACAAGTTCCTCGGGGTTTATTTGTCTTGGGGTCTGTACTCTTGCTGTTGGAGCCAGCCTGATGAGGTGATAGCAAAGGAAGAGAAATTGGGGAAGGTTTGATGTGTAAAAAGCCTCAAACTCCTTCATCTTTTTTTCTCCCATTCCAGAGGCTTTCCCGAGGAAGGAACAGAGGGATTTTGGTTTTGTTTGCCCTTGTAGAAATACTGAGGAGGAAGAACAGTAGGAAATGAAAGCATCTTCCCATCACCTCATTTCCTCCTTGCTTTAGGCTTTTTGCTCTGCATCATCAGCTCGGTGTTGCAGTGAATTGTGTCATTTTTTTTTTCCTGTTTGCAGAGCAGTGCAAGAGGAGTTTCAGTGTGTTGGACTTGATTTTTATAGTCATTGAAATGCCTATTAAAATACAGCTAAAATATATAAAAAATAATAGTGCCATCAAGCTCACTGCTGTAGTAATGCTGAGTGAGAGACACCCTCAGCACAATTCTGCTCTGCAACAGGAATTTCCTGCCATGGCACAGGAGGGGCTTGAAGAATTAGGGGGCTGATGCCTCAGGGATGTTCACAGGGAGCTTTGTGGCCTCCTGGAGCATCAAATTTGGCCTAGGGGAGCTTTGGCATCGTTTGTGTGGGTTTAGCCTGGAGCGCTGTGTGGGGAAGGACTTCAAGGTTTCTAAGCCCCTTTCACAGTCTGGATTTGAGGGTGAGCTCGTGATGTTTGGGATGTTGCACCTGTGTGTGTGTTTATGGACACAAGCTCAACCATGAGATGTTTCACCTCAACATGAGGAACTCCTTTCCATGAGAGGAGAGCGCTGGAGCGGCTGCTGGGGCGGGCCTGGAGTCCCCTTCTCTGAGGGACATTCCAAACCCACCTGGATGTGTTCCTGTGTCCCCTGCCCTGGGTGGCCCTGCTTTGGTGGGGGGATCTCCAGAGGTCCCTTCTGTTATAAATAAGGATCGCTTCCAACCCCAGCTGGTTTGGGATTCTTTGGCTGGATTTGGGACTTCTCCTGAGGCTGTCCCTGATGTTGTTTTTCTGGGTTTCTGTGGCTGCTTTTGGAACTTCTCCCAAGGCTGTCCTTGCTGTTGGTGGAGTTGTTGGGATTCTGTGGCTGGATTTGAGACCTCTCCTGAGGCTGTCCTTGCTGTTGATGGAGCTGTTGGGATTTTGTGGCTGGATTTGAGACTTCTTCTGAGGCTGTCCTTGCTGTTGATGGAGTTGTTGGATTTCTGTGGCTGCATTTGGGACTTCTGAGACTGTCCTTGCTGTTGTGTTTCTGGGATTCTGTGGCTGGATTTGGGACTTGTCCTTGCTGTTGCTGGGGTTGCAGCTGTCCCTGAGGTGCTGAGTGGGCTGGCCCCAGGGCAGAGCAGGCTGGGGATGGGGTGGGTGCAGTGCAGGGATTTTGGAGGCCCAGCAGGCAGGAGTGGGTGTGGAGCTGCAGCTCTGCCAGTCCTGGTCACTTCTCGTGTCCTGGGGAAGCTCAGCTGGAGGATCTGGCCTGACTCACCACCAGCCCAGGCACATTTGATGCTCTGCCAGCACTGACCATAAGCTGGACGAGTTTCTCCTCCCCTCCAGCCTTTAACTCTTGTCCTTCTCCTGCCCTGCAGACTCCTGGGGGAGTTTTCCACACAGCAGCGTTGAAGCTTTTGCAAATTTTCTAATACCCGCGTGGGTTTGAATTTTGCTTCATTCCAAGCACTGAGGCACTTTCTTGAGGCACAAATCCTTTCCTGGGTGAGCACAGCTAATGCTCAAATGCTGCCCTTGCCTTCCTGGAGGATGGTGTCAGAGCAAGAGCCAAGTTACAGCTCCTTAGTGGCCCCCAGGGGAATGTAAGAGGTCTGAGGGAACATCAAAACTCACTGACTTTGTGATTCTGAGTTGCCACCAGACAGATGCCAAAACATCTGCCTCTGGATAATGTTTTGTGTTCGTCTAAATCAGCATCTTGCTTTTTCTGCAAGAGCCAGCCTGGAGAGCTCGGGGTGATGTGATTACTCTTTGCATCCAGGGCGTTTCATTTAATGGACTTCTTAATATTAAAAATCAATTTGGATGTTCTTGATTGTGCTTCTTGTTAGCTGTGCATTATGGCACATTAATAATGCTGTTAGAGTCAATAATGATGTATATATATATATATTTAACACTAGTTTTAGCTTTATACCCTCAGTACTTGGTGGTGGAGTCCTCTGAATACAGATTAGCCAGAAGGAGGGGGAAGAGCTATTAAAAAGGTGACTGAGCATCTCACTTAATTAGCTCCCTAAAAATGAAGTGTCTGGCTTGAAAGGGGGGAGGAAGGAAAGCAAGGAACTGAACTTGTTTCTTGGAAATCTTGGCTTCGTCCAGAACCCTTCATTTCACAGGATCTCAGATTTATTCAGGTTGCAAAAGAGCACCAAGGTCTTAAATCCAAGCTGTGCCTGATCCCCAGCTTGTCCCCAGCCCAGAGCACTGAGTGCCACTTCCAGCCCTTCCTTGGCCACCTGCAGGGATGGGGACTCCAAACCTCCCTGGGCAGCCTGTAGGAAAGGTGAGATCTCTTAACATACCATAAAGATGTTACAGAGTAATATTCCCTGGCATTACTTTGCTTTCAAGGCTGTATTAATCATTCCAAACTCATGAAAGAAACCAAATTACATTTAACACATATCCAGCTTTATTTTATGCTGGCTTTAAAAAAAAAAAAAATCCCTAAATCATAACTGGGCTTTTTCAATAAAAGCAGACAAATTGCAGAGGTGAAAGCAAAGTCTTTTGTAAATTCTCTGGTATTAAAAGACATCTGAAGGTTTCCCTATTTTCTCTAAAAATGAAAGTGCTTGATTTGAGTATTCAGGCAGATTCCTCAGTCCTCTGCTACTTCCCCAGGGGAGATTCTCATTTTTACACCTGAGGCTGATAGAGAAGCCCAAGGGAAGAGCAGTGCTGGAGTCAGGAGCTGCACGTGAGAACTGTTCAAGACAATTATTCCATGTGTGCATTAGCCAAGGGTACATCCTCTTGCCTTCTCCCTTTCCCTGGGAGCAGAGCCTGACCCCAGCCTGGCTGTCCCCTCCTGTCAGGGAGTTGTGCAGAGCCACAAGGTCCCCCCTGAACCTCCTTTCCTCCAGGTTTTATTTCTTTCTGTATTTTTTAATCAACGCAGAAAGGACAAGCGAGCATCTTGGTTTTGTCCTACTTGAGCTCTGCCAGCAGGACTCAGCTGGGTGGTCACACTTTGGGAAGGCACCAGGCCTCGAGTTTGGGATTGTTGTGGATTTCTCAAGTCTCCTCAGTGTAATAATTAATTCACGTTGGGTAATGAGTGATGAGACCCCAGACGTGATGCAGAACATGTTGCTGCCCTTGCCATCTGCTGGGAAACCTCAGGTGTGTCTGTGCTTGGAGAAGCTTGGTGGCCTCAGGTGTCTGTGCTTGGAGAGCCTTTCCCTCTTTGTGGCCTCACCCTGGGAGAGGGGAGGCAGGCTGGCATTGCAGGGATTTCAGAGCCTGCTTCAGGATTATTCTCTCACCCTCAACAGATGCCCTGTGTGGTCATGGAGGAGTTTCCAGGTGAACCATTGTGTGTTAGCAGAGAGGAGGAGTGAAAGGAACCGTCTGACCTTTGGAAGGGAAAATGGTGATAAATCCTTTCTATCTAGTTGAACTTGTGGGATTTAGGCTAATCCTGTGATAAAAGTCACGTTGGTGGATTTAATCAATAAGATTAGAGCATCACTGGGCAGGAGGAACCTCGAGCTGCGTTTTCTCCTTTAGCTTGGTGGTAACTGTTCAGATCTGAGAATTTCTCCAGGCTTCTCCTCGCTTCAGGGGATGAATTTTTTGGGGAATGTTTGGATAACAGGATAATTAAAATACTGAGAGCTCTGACTCGAGCTTGGTGAGACCAGGAATGGCAAAAGCCAAGGTGAGGGCGAGAGGATCTACCCTTGGTTAATGCACACATGGAATAATTGTCTTGAACAGTTCTCATGTGCAGCTCCTGACTCCAACACTGCTTTTTCCCTTGGGCTTCTCCATCAGCCTCAGGTGTAAAAATGAGAATCTCCCCTGGGGAAGTAGCAGAGGACTGAGGAATCTACCTGAATACTCAAATCAAGCACTTTCATTTTTAGGGAAAATAGGGAAACCTTCAGATGTCTTTTAATACCAGAGAATTTACAAAAGACTTTGCTTTCACCTCTGCAATTTGTCTGCTTTTATTGAAAAAGCCCAGTTATGATTTAGGGATTTTTTTTTTTTTAAAAGCCAGCATAAAATAAAGCTGGTAATGTGTTAAATGTAATTTGGTTTCTTTCATGAGTTTGGAATGATTAATACAGCCTTGAAAGCAAAGTAATGCCAGGGAATATTACTCTGTAACATCTTTATGGGATCTTAAAGAGATGTCACCTTTCCTACAGTTAGAAAGAAGCTTTTTCAGTATAAATTGATGTTACCTTTCTTTGCTTTTTCCTTTTTTTCCCACCTCAAACTCTTCTAGCGTTGGCCTCCTCATTTTTCTGACGTGTGCAGATTAAGGAGTGCAGCTCACTGGGGAGTTTTTGTTTTCTTGAGCAGTAAATGGGGGTTTGGTGAAATTCCTACAGCTCCCTGTTCATTGTTCCTTACTTTATCAACTCTTAGACTTGAAAAAATGCTTCTTTCTGTGCCCACACGTAATCCTTTGCTTTTGGGACTCTGGTGTGGCTGTTGGATTTTATTAAATTAAGCAAAACACACTTCAGTTCAAAACAAAAAGCAACAAACTTAATCAAAAGTTATACCTCGGGCTTTTAAATATTTTAAATGATAGCTCAGGATACGGTTGATGAGACAAAATGCAAACATCGCAGTTTCATGCTTTACTCCTCCAAATTTTGTCTTTTCCCTTTAATTAAAGCCTTGGCATTTGCTCCAATCAAACATTTTCTGTCACAGCATCTTTTGATGTCACTGTACATAAAAAAAAAACCCTCCTGTGAGGAGGAGTTGTGTGCTTGCAGGGGAGTTTGTGGTGTAGTTCAAGCCTTGCTTTGTCATCACAGGGGTGGAACGCACTTTATAGTTATTTTAGTTGCTTGCTTCACGATCTGTCAGTGCTGCTGGGAGCCAGAAATGTGATTTATTTTCTCTTGCAGACATATTTTCCACACCTATATATATTTTTTTTTTGAAGATAAATCACCCGTCCCTGGCTCCTCAGTCAGTGGAGGTCAGTGGGAGCTGTTGTGGGCAGTAATTACCATTTGATGGCTCTTTGTCATCCCCTGTCACAAGAATTGGTCATTACACTGCAGCTCCTGGTGCCTGACCTTCCTTCTTGTGACAGACACCAGTTTTTGGCACTCTTGGGTATAAATTTTAGTGCCTTTTATTCCTGGCTGCCTTTGATCCGGAGCGTTATTGCGCTGAAATGTCGGGGAAGCGTTGGGCTGAAGTGTGAATTGAGTACAGGACTGGTTTTTAATCTGTTATAATGCAGATTTTTCCTGGCTGGCGTGTCTGCTGTGAGTCAGTGAAGTTGTTGTCGGGGTCCTGGAGGTGGGAGACTGTCCTTGGATTCATTTTTGGATGTGTGAACATCCCTTGATTGAGCTGTGAGCATTGAAGGGATCTGAGTAAACACCCCAATGATTGGTTTTTGGGGGTTTTTTTGTGTTGCACTCCAGCCACACGAGTTTGGAGGAGTTAGGGCTGTGGGACTTTGTTTTCCCTGCTATGCCCAAAGCTGAAATGAGAATATTTCTGGGGAGTTTTTGCAAGCAGACTGTCCCACGTTGTCTGTGCTTACTGCTGCCATCATCCCTCTTCTCAGAGCAGTTTAAAATGCTCATTTTTGTTCATGTGGTTCTCAGAACCCCCTTCTCCTGCAGGGCAGCATTTATGGCTTTCAGCTAGCCCAGATACCCGGGAGGGAGGGTTTGTCTGTCTCTCTAATAATGACAAAATTAAGGAAAACTTTAAAACACTGATAGCTTGGCTTGTTTTGATGTCAGTAGAAACTGTTACTTTCTATAACCTTCATTTAAATCCTGGCCACATTGGTCTCTGCAGTGCACCTGGCCTTTATTCTTTTTACCCTGTAGGGTGTTTTAATTCCATTAATAATCTTCCACCTTTTACACTGTTTTCCAAACTGCTTTTCCATGTTGGTTTTTATTTTTCACTTGTGCACTCAAATTTATTTATTTATTTACCTCTTAACTCTAAAGTTTGTCAAGCCAGAGGAGTTCTGCAGAAACAAGGACCCAGCCAACAATCCTGGGTGGATTATTTATTGGTGATCCAGTAGATTATGGATTTATTTATTGGTGATCGGGTTGTGAGCTGGAATTGCAGGAATTCTGGGGAGAACAGGAATTATATAATAATAGATAATTATCATTAATAACAATAATATTACTAATAATGTAATGATAACAAATACATTATTAACAATATCACAAATAATAATATAATTAATATTATATCAATTAACATTTTATTAACAATATTATAAATAATATAATATAAATAATATTATAATAACATGTAATATTGTCGATATATTATTGATATAATGATTATATTAGTAATAATAATGACAAGAATAGTAATAATAATATAATTAGAGGCTGGAACTGGAGGTAGCAGCAGGCTTTGTGCCCCATCCTCGTGCTGGGATCAGACCTCCCCTCGTGCCCAGTGGATTGTTCCCAGTATGTGACCTCAGGGCTAAAGCCATTCTCAGATTTGGGATCAGAGCAGTGGTTTTTGTGCAGTTCCCTGTTCTTCCAGGTGGAATTTGTGGTGTTGGTGCAGGGGATCTGCTGCTCAGGGCTGCTGGGGGAGGAGAGAGCTGGCCAGGCAAGGCAGGTGTCTCCTGGATTTGTAACTCTGCCATAGGGTTGGAATTTGAGGGGTTTTTTGGGAGTGCTTTGTTACCTGTAATGAGTGTGGAGTGTGTTGTGGATGCTCTGGGAGCTCCTGGTCTGCAAATTTCCTCGTGTCACTTCTCCAGGTCTCTCTGTTCCAATGGAACATCCCTGAGTCCTGCCCTGAAACTGAGGCAGAAAGAAAAGGAGTGGTGGTAATCTGAGGGGTGGTAGGAATTTAGGAGGCAATTGTGATGTTCTAAAAATCATAATTGTTTCCTGAACAGTTACAACAAATGGTGAGAAATTCTGATTTTCAGGTATTATTGATCCTCCTTGGAGGGCGTAGCTGCAGTTGTAAATTGAGGAATCGACTTCTGTGGGTCCACCTTGACTAAAGTTCTTTAATTTCAGTCTTGTGAAATGTTTCAGTCTCTGCCTTCAATCCTCTTTGGTATTGCAAGATTTTTTTTTTCTCTTGCAGAGAGTTTGTATAAAACTTGAAAAATTTGGCTTTAGGAGCTGCAACTGTTTTGTTTTTTCAGATCATGAGATTTTTTTTTTCCCAACCGAACCCGGTTTGTAGAATTCTTTGTCAGATGAATTTGTGGCCATTGCCAATCTCAGTGCTCAAGAAGCGTCCAGATTTTATTTTGGGGGTGGCAGGGAGGAGTGACCTTTGAGTCACTGTTGGATTTGTTGTGGTTTGTTGTACAGTGAGTTGCTGCAGTTGCCTCTGGCGCTCAGTAATTCTGAAACTGTATTTTTTCAACATCCTTGCAGTAAAATGACTGAAGTGGCTGAGAAATCATCCTTTAATGTTAGCCTGGCAATTTGAGTTTTCTAAAGACACTTTGTAGGTTTTCTGTGTATCGAGCTGACAGGGGAAGACAGAGCAGTTCTTTGTAGAACTGTCTAAAATTGACACAAAGTGCTGTGGAAGGCTGGCAAGTACAACAAAAATGGAGTGTATTGCCACGAAGAAGCAAAGCATTATAAACAGTGAGGGACAGCTTTAGCAGGTGAACCTGTGGGTTTGTGGGGTTTTTTTTGTCACAAAGGGAAATATTAATGGATTTAAACTTGGCTGAATTTTAATTTTTTTTTGAATTTTTTTTTTGTGGGTTTGTTATCTTCTGTTAGAGCTGGGATTAAATTCTCGGGAGTTACAGTTTGTGTTCGGACTCAGTTATTGATTCTTATCTGTGTTACAGTCTCACAAACTGTGAGTTCTAACTAACAGAGTGAAAAATAGCTCTGTCTCTATCTCTTTACAAGGCCTTACAAGCACAAATTGTCCAGTTATGAGATGACACCTGAATTATTTTTACTTTTAACCCAATAACCAACCACCCGTGGCCCGCAGTGCAGATTTTTCTACCCAATTACAAAACACCACCCAGACCCATGGAGAAGGTGAAGAAGAAGGACTCAGCCTCAGCCCTAAAACTTTCATCTTGCTTTATATATATTACTATATAGTATAAAACCTTAAACTCTTAAGTTTTCCACCCTGTGATATCACACACTTCTATTCAAGCTACACACCCACAATCCCAGTGCTGTTGTTCAGTTTTGGAAGCGTCTTCCATGGCCTCAGGTCAAATGTGGTGTTTTCTTGAGGGTCAGCACAGAAAGTCTAAAATTCTCAGTGCCCAGGGTTCCAACAGTTTTTTACAAAAAGATTTAGACTGGGAATAATGAGTAATAAAAGCAGCTCCACAACCTGGAGCTGTGTTGCCTTTCCTGTACTAACAGCCGTGTTCCTTCTTGTCCAGCTCTCTACAACTACGATGCCAGGGGACCAGATGAACTTTCCTTACAGATTGGTGACACCGTGCACATCCTGGAAACTTATGAGGGTAAGATGGCAAAAAATTGAACTGAAAAATAGGATTTTTTGGGTGGGGGGAGGATAATTCCTTTTCTGTTTGTGGCTTTTTTATGCTGTCAAAGTGATGAAGTGGAAGTTGAAGCAAATGGAGACACGTGGTTGATGAGCTGGTGGATAAGCACAGGATTTTTTGGGGAAGTAAAATTTTCACACAGCTGGGTTTGTATGGATCAGTCGTAGCATCTCCCCCACGTTAGAGGAATGAGAGATGCTTTTTGGGTACCCTTGGGTAGTGCAAAAAAACCTGCTGCTGCAAGAAGTTTAACCTGTGTTTAAGTGACCCTGCCCTCATCTGAGCACATTCCTGGCCAGACTCAGCACCTCCAGTAGAACCAGTGAGAGCTGCAGGTGCAAACTGGGCTCCTGCACAGCTCCAGGCTGGACACCAGCAGGGAGGAGCCTGGCTGGACCTGCCTGGCCACATCAGCACCTCTGCAAGGAGCAGCCAGTTCTCCAAGGCAGGTTTTGGCTGCTCTCTTCTCCACGATCCCTGGCAGCTCTGGCTGCAAAACTTCCAGAAGCAGAAGTTCGTCCATGGGGAGCTGTCTTTGCCACAGGGCTTTTTATTCCACAGGTGCACTGGGATGTCCTGAGGCAGCACAGGAGGTGGGCTGGGAGAAGAAATGTTGGTTGTTCGTTCTTCAGTTTGTGCAGTGCATCTGATCAGAGCTGAGCAGTTCAGCAGTTTAAACTCCAGGACTCCACAGTATAGTTTGTTCATTTAAACTGTGGGAATTGAGGTTTTTTATTAGGATTGGAGTCTCTGCACGGATTTCAGGCAGGAATGCTTTGCCTCCTTTGCAGCTGAGCAGGACTGGGAGTGCTGATTTCAGGAGCAGTTTGATGTTGCTCTGGCAGCAGTGGGAATGTGGGATGTGAGGCCGTGGCTGCCTCTGTCTGGAGGTGCAGTTGTGGTGGTCACAGACCCCAGATTTTTGGGGTGGCACTAAACCAGCCCCAAGTGCTGCAGGGAGAAGGTGATGAATCAATCCCTTGGGCTTGTGCTGCAGGAGAGCAGACTGCAAAATCCCCTGTGCTTGAGCCTTTAATTTGGATTTCTGGTCCCAGAGTGTGCATAATGAATTTATCAGCATGTGTTGGTTTCATGGAACTTTCTCCTTGTTCTCAGGGCTGGGCCTGCAGTTTTTATTCCAAATCTGCTTTGTGGCCTCCCCTGGACAGGGATGCTTTGCTGTCCAAGCCCTTCTTTGCCAGCCTGGAGGGGTGGATGATGCACCCTGGCTCAGTTTTCCAAAAGGACTCCTTGCTTTTGTGTTTTGATGTGACCCCTAAATTCCAAAGTATTCCTGTTTCCTGGTGAGATGGCTAACAGCTGAAAATATGAATTTATGGAATTTAAGTGGGTTTTGAAATGGAAGTGGTTTATCAATAAATTTGTCAAGTTAATTCTCTTAAGTTGCTTTTGTTTGTGTTGGTGAATTAGTAATTAAAATTAAACGCACAGCAGTTAAACACAACATGTAAACCACCATCTCTGTCCTGTACTTCTCTCCATTATCCCTCTGATTTTGTACCTTCTAGGATGACTTGTTTTATCCAGCATATGTGGAAAATTGAAATTCAGTTGGGCTGTGCAGGGCTGAAGCATGATCAGAAACCACCTTGCAGTGCTGTTGAGCTGGGAAGGAGCAGCTGGGAGGTGCCATAAATGAACTTTTTTAATGTTTTTTCCCCTTTTTTCTCTCCTAGGCTGGTACAGGGGTTACACACTACGGAAGAAGTCCAAGAAGGTGAGCATTGCCAGAGTGGGGTCCTCATTTTTTCTCTTGGATTTTGGCACTGGGTGTGTGGGTTTGCTGGAGCTGGATCCCAGGTGTTCCCTGGTCCCTGCTGCTCTGTGTCCTCAGCCTCTGCTCAGTGGGAATTTTTCAAGTTAATAAAAACTTATTTTAGCAAGGCCTAGGAGATGAGTGGCATATCCTGCTCTGGGGTCCAGAGGGAGGACATGGAGCTGCTGGAGAGAGCCCAGAGCAGGGAGCAGGATGAGCAGAGGATGGAGCAGCTCTGCTGGGAGGAAAGGCTGGCAGAACTGGGATTGTTCAGCCTGTAGAGGAGGAACTTTGGGGTGAGCTCAGGGTGGCCTCCCAGTGCCTGAAGGAGCTTCAGGAAACACGGAGTGACACTTTGGACAAGGGATGGAGGGACAGGACAAAAGGGACTGGCCTTAAGCTGGAGGAGGGGAGATTTAGATGGGACATTGGGAAGAAATTCTTCCCTGTGAGGGTGAGGAGGGGCTGGGATGGAATTCCCAGAGCAGCTGTGGCTGCCCCTGGATCCCTGGCAGTGCCCAAGGCCAGGTTGGAGCAGCCTGGGCCAGTGGAAGGTGTCCCTGCCCACGGCTGGGGTGGCACTGGATGAGCTTTAAGGTCCCTTCCAAGCCAGGCTATTTTCTATTTCTGTAATTTCCAGTTTTAGCAATTTAAAAGGTAAATCAGTCACTAAATCTTGACACCCATCATCTTTTTTTTTGTGCAGTAAGTGCTGCACCAAACCTTTCCTCAGGAAAACGTTCAGACCTTGATGTTCTCCTTGGTCTGAAGAGGCTGACACTGCTGCTGTTAAATAAATACTGCATTCCTGCTGAAATGCAGCCTGCAGCAGTTGTTGCAGCTGGTGAAACGCAGTTGCAAATGGAGCCTGGCCTTGGGAATTTTCAGCGGTTCCCTTTGGAGAGAGGAGGAGGAGGAGGCTCCTCCTGCAGTGGAATTTCAGTGTGTGCACCACGGGCTGCATTTACAGCAGCTTTGCTGAAATGAGAAGAGAGGAAACCACACAAATGCTGGTTGTGGCATCGTGGTTTTATTTTTTGAGCCTTTTGCTTCATAGTAGTAATTAAACAAAATTAAACTTCAGGGCTTGCTGCTGTTTTTTTTCACTGAGACACTGCAAATGCCACGTTTGCCTCCAGAGGTGTGTTTTCAGTTGTTTCCATGTCTAAAAGAAGAGAGTTGGGTGGTTCATCCCACCCATTCCCTTACCAGGCTTGGGTTTTTATTCTATTTTTGTACTTTGCTTTTTTTTGTGTGTGTGTGTGTGTGTATGTGAACACATTGAATTTCTTACAAACCATATTTCATGAATGTGCATTTTACAGTCTGAGAAGCAATTAGACATTTTTCTTGCCTTAAATTAATTTCACGTGTTGCTGCATTTGTCCGACTGCCCCTAAATTTAGTGCTTTTTAAATATTTTTTTTAAATTGGAGTAAAAATGCCCATGCACTGTTTCCCCCAGTGGCTTCCCAAGAATTTCTGTTATTGCATTCCCAGATGATCAGAAAACTGAACTCCTACCTTGAAGGGTGAGATGACGGAATTTGCTTTATCAGCTTGACTTGGATTATTTTAAAAATACCATTTTATTTCTGGCATCTTGATTAATTTAGAATATTTTTTCAGAGCAGCTGTAAGGTTGCAATAACATCTTGAAAGGACAGGCAATGCACAAATTCAATATATATTAAAAAAGTCCCTAACACAGCTCTTCTGGTGCTTGAGAGGGCGAATAGCTCTGCCCACCCAGCAGTGTTTTTGGCATATTTCAGGTAATAAACACAACACATTGTATGCAAATGGTTAAATGAGACCTTTTTTTCCTCTCCAAGGGCATATTCCCTGCCTCCTATATCCATCTTAAAGAAGCAATCGTTGAAGGCAAAGGGTAAGTTGGATTTGAAAAGAGCAAAGCTCCTTTTTCCTGTTTTATCCACATCATTTCAGTGCATTGCCAGGTAAGTTACACTTGTTTCCAGGTCGTTTCCTGCCTCACTGAGAAGTTATTTTGTAATTTTCCTGTTCCTTTCCCTGGTGTGTGCAATAGTTAGAGCTGTGTTGTTCAGCAGCTCTTCAGATCCTTTTGTGTCAAATCAGCTTTGCTGGACCTTCAGGTCAAAGTCTCTAACATGAGTATAAAAGTTGAGTTAAAAGCCAAGGAAAAAACCCCAACCAAATCCCAGAGGAAAAAGGAGGTGGACTGAAATTAATAAATCATTACGCAGGTACGAAATGGAGTGAAACAGGATTAAAATGTTTTATTCCTTTGTGCCCGATTTATTTTTATACTCTGTTAAATATGTAAATGATCAAACTACTAATCATGAGATTGCTGCATAATAACATCTTCCTTGCTGATTGCAAAACTGCCTTTAAGTACAGTTGAAGGCACTTCTGCAATATTCAAAGTTTCTTCTGCAATATTCAAAGATGTGGCTGGTGTTCGTTACCTTCACGGCACCTCATCTCCAAACAAATCAAACAGAAACTTCCTGGTAATGAATTGATTCTTAACGTTTCGTTGCAAGACCAATATTTTGAAAAAAAAAGAACAATTAAAGAGGAGCGTGGTGGCATTGCGGGTTGGGCACATCTGGGTTTTTTTGGTTGTTTCTTGTAAGGTAAATAAGTCAGTAATGAATGTTACAGTGAGGTGTGCCTTGGTATCCTTGGGAGTGCAGAAATGAGGAGAGGGTGGGAAAAATTTTTAAGGGTGTGGAGGGGTAGGATAAGAGGGGATGGTCTTAAACTGAAGGAGGGCAGGGATGGATGGGATTTTGAGAAGGAATTGTTCCCTGTGAGGATGGGCAGGTCCTGGATCCCTGGCAGTGTCCAAGGCCAGGTTGGACACTGGGGCTTGGAGCAGCCTGGGACAGTGGAAAGTGTCCCTGTCCTTGTCAGGGGGTGGAACAAAACCATCTTTGATTCCTTCCAACCTCAACCATTCCATGGTTCCATAATCTGAGCACATCAAAATATCTTTTATGTGCTGTCTAATCTGAGATTCCATAATCTCCACATCAAAACACCTTTCATGTGGTGTAGCTTTACTGGTGTCCTGCGCTTCAATATCCGATAAAGTTTTATTTCTGTTTATAAATTTATACTGAGTGATGCTAATTCCAGCCCAGTTCTATTCAGTCCCCTTTGGAAATGAGCAGTTCTTCCTTAGGAATTATTCTCTAGGTCTGGTGATTCAGATTAGATATCAGCATAAACATTTCCCCAGAGGAGGCTGCTCCGTGCCCTGGTGGCGTCACCATTCCTGGAATTGCTCAGAAATTGTGTGGATGTGGCACTTGGGGACATGGGTTGGTGGTGACCATGGTGGTGCTGTGTGGGGCTGATATTTCTGGGTCTGAGAGGTTTTAACCTGCTAGCAGCTGCTAATTTAAAATCTCTCAGACCCAGAAATATCAGGCCCACAGTGCTGGCCACACTCAGTGACCTTAAAGCTCCTTCCAAACCTTAACAATTCTGTGCTTCTTCCTTCTCACTGAAGCTGCTGCTTAATTCAGCCTCTTTTTTAACTCTTCCTCTTCAGCCAACACGAGACTGTGATCCCCAACGAGCTGCCCCTGATCCAGGAGGTGACCACCACGCTGAGGGAATGGTCCATCATCTGGAGACAGCTCTATGTGGTGAGGACAGCTCAGGAAAACCTTCACACTGGGGGATTTCTGTGGGAAAGGGACAGGGAGAAATAGGAGGGAATTGATATTTATGAAGGAACTCTGTATGAATTTCCCCTTCTGTTGTTGTTGTTCCTAAAGGCTTTCAGTGCTGAACATCCATGTGGCATCATCTCTGTCAAAGCACAGATCTCAGTGGTTTTTTTGTGCTTGTTAAAGAACAAATTTCTTGCCTGTTTTCTCAGATCTCTTTATTTTCTTGTGCAGAATCAGGTTTTTTTACAGTGTTACCACGATCTACCAATAATTTGTTGATCAGTTACAATCCCTTTTATTGTGTAGGTTTTATCATAGAACATGTTTGATTTTTAAGGTGTATACAGATTTGGAGTAATTTAACATGTAATTTTATTAAAGAAATTAAAGAAATGGTTTTCAGGCTGCTTCTTGAGGCTGTTGGTCTCTGTTATGAAATAACTGAGTATTTAATGTTGAATTTGTGGGTGTAAACTGAAAGCTTTGTAAAACTATCAGTGTAGACCTTTAACCTCTCAGTATTCCTTTCCATAAAGTTCATTGTTCCCAAATTTTGACAGCTTAACTTGCATAATTGTTTCTTTTCATACACTCAGGTTTGAGCCACAGAAGAATACATTTTTGAAATTGGTAGTGATAATTATTGATAGTCTCTCTGATGGGAAATTACAAAAACAGAGGTGAATGTGCACACGAGTAGGATCAAGACTTCAAAGTTACATTTAAATAAGTGCAGCTCAGATAAAAAGTAAATTTAAATAAGTTCAGTAAAGCAAGGCCTGCTGTGGGATTTAAGGTACCTGGCCCACACTCGTGATGCTCCTCTCATTGTGCAAGGTCACTGTAACAAGATAATGGGAACACGAAATCCCTTTATTTAAAGCAGGGTTTAATGCAGTCTCTGTTTGCCATAAATATGTTTGAAATCTTGTATCATAAAAGTGCAAGCTGTGTAATGAAGACACCGAGTGGTAATGAAGACGTTTGTGCTGACTAATGTGGCTTTTAATCACACCCATGAAAATAAAGATTAGGAGTAAGAGTGTAATGGAAATGATGTAGGGTGGCAATATAGAAGATGAAGGATAATATCTCCTATGAAAAGAAACAGATAATGTATTAAAGGGAGAGCTTTAAGGAGTTGGAGTAGCAGGGAGTTTGTGTGCTAAGGAGCAGACAGGCAGAAATAGAGGAGGAGGAACAGAATCCCAAGAGGGCACTGGGAAGAGCTTTGCCCTTGGCTCCATTGCTGGGGAATCCCAGAATGGTTTGGGATGGGAGGGACCTTAAATCCCACCGAGTGGCACTCCCTGCCATGGGCAGGGATAAATTTCACTGTGCCAGGCTGTGCCAAGCTCCAACCCCATTTCCCAGCCTGGAAGTGTCCAAGGCCAGGCTGGACAGGGCTTGGAGCACCCTGGGATAGTGGAAGGTGTCCCTGCCCATGGGCTGGGGTTGGGATTTAAGGTCCCTCCCATCCCAAACCATTCTGGGATTCTTCAGCAGCAGAGCCAAGGGCAAAGCTGTTCCCAGTGCCCTCTTGGGATTCTGTTCCTCCTCCTTTATTTCTGCTCCTTCCCTGCTCCTCAGCACACAAACTCCCTGCTACTCCAACTCCTTAAAGCTCTCTCTTTAGTACATTATCTGTTTCTTTTCATAGAAGATATCATCCATACAGTTAAACGATATTTGAGTGCTTGGCTGATAATTTTGGGAGGTTTGGTTTACTGGGGGTAACTGGTTTCAGGCTGGGCAGTCTGCAGATTTAAGGGATATTCCATGCTGTCCCAATCTTGCATATCAAACCCCATTAAATGGCCACATTTATGCCTTGATTCAGTTTGTAATTCGTGTTTGAATCTTGAATGGATGTTGAGGTTTTGTTTGGAGAGAGCAGGGGATGTGGAATGGTTCCCATCTCTCTGGTTTATGATTGCCTGCAGCCTCGAAAATCAGGAACCTCTTCCCCATTTGGATTTGTCTGTATTTAGCTCCCAGCCATATGTGCCTGGTGTGTCTTTCTCTGCTACATTAAAGAGCTTTTAATAATGGGTATTTTCTCTCTGTGAAGGTTCTCCCACTATAATCAAGCCAGCTTTTGGATAATCTGAACAGACTGAAGTCTTTAAGTTTCACAGTTAGATATCCTTTTCCCAGAGTCTTGGAGTCATTATGTTCTTTTCCTGCATCTTCTGCAGTTTTTGGGGTTTTTTTTTTGTTTTTTTTTAGGTGGAGAATTTTACTGTAATTAATTAATTATTCCTAGCATAGCTGAGTGTTGCCAAGGAAAGTTTGTGTATGCTGAGGGCAGTATTTAATATCCACAGTTCCAGGCTTTATAAACAACCAAGGTATTTAACTTCCTATCAAGTTTAGATCTTTCCTGGTGTTTCACTGTCCTTTAAAAGTTACCTGTGGACTTGTATGGCACTGATGTGCACAGTGAGGGATTTTCAAGTGTTATTGTGGAGGTTTAACCAGGGAGAGAAAGGATTCTCCCATCTGTTGCAGGACTGGAGCCTCTTGCTGTTCAAATGCAGCGTTTTCAGTCCTGTTCTGCTCGGTGCAGAGGGTCACTGAACAAAGCTACCCTGGAAATCAATAAAAGGACATTTTCCTCTTGAATGCCTGAAACCAGCACGACCCAGGTTTGAAGATAACATAAACCCAAGCACTTACACTGATTTAGCTCCTTGAAGCTGAGTGCAGCACTCTGAATATTCTGTGCTGTAGGAGGTTAGGCTCCTGTTTCAGAGCTGCCCTTTGAACTCCTATTTATAATTGCAGTTTATCCTGTGTATTCCCAGCCTTCAAATCTGATTTCTCCCCCGTTTTTTTTCCCCCCCAACAACAGCAGGACAACAGGGAAATGTTCCGCAGCGTCCGGCACATGATTTACGACCTGATCGAGTGGAGATCCCAAATCCTCTCCGGGACCCTGCCCCAAGATGAGCTCAAGGAGCTGAAAAAGAAAGTGACTGCCAAAATTGATTATGGCAACAGGTTGGTGAGCAGCGTTTCCCACGTTTTTCTGCCTGAAACCAGATCACTCTGTGGAAGGCACATCAGCTGTCAGTGAATTCTTGGAGGATTCTTCTTTTTTTTCCCCCCTGTAGTTGTAGATGAAATATTTGTGTATTCACTCTCCTGTTGCAGCAAGATAAAGGCTGACGTTGAGGCAGCATCTTCAAAGTATAATATGTAAAGTGGAATCCATCTCTCTCTCTCGATGGTGTCATCAATTTGATCATGGCGTGAAGCTGCAATTTTTTTAAGGCCAATTCAAAAGTGCAAATAGTGCCTGCCTTGAAAACAGAATTTTCAACTCCGCTTGCTTCTGTGGCACAAACAGTTGTCACCCTCTGAGCACCACCAGCTGCCTGTGCCCTCGAGTCACTCAGCTGTAATGTGATGTTGAAGGATTTGGCTCAGAAGCACCATTTAGCTCTTGGTTCCTCTCCTTCCACTGGATCCAGCTGGGTAGCACAAGAGGAACAGGGAGATTTCATAAAAAGAGAAAGGAGCTGTTGAGCACAAGAGAGTGGAATTTGGGAAGGAGATATTGACCCTAAAAGCAGTGCAGGTTGCATGTGTTGGATATTTGAGGGATTCAGATGTATTCTCTCCCCAGGTGGTTGGCTGGGTTTAAAGATATAGATTTTGTAAATACAAGTTTTAGATTATGTTAGATTATTCTGATTATTTTAGATGATTTTATTATTTTAGGTTATTCTAGTTAGATTTTGCATTTTGGTCAAAAATGAGAAATGAAATCTCACCCTCCATCATTTGAAGCAGTGTTTTGAATACGGAGAGACAGTGTTGTTGTTCCTTCAGTCCTGCCCATTTTGTGGGATTCTGTTGTCCTCCACACCTGGGCAGTGAAAAAGTTTGCACTAACCCAATCTTTAAATGCTTTGTGATGCAAATATCTCACCATATTTCAGCTATTTGTGTTTAATTCCTCCAGAGCTGCCAAATTTGCAGTATTTCTGCTGGTGTACTTGAAGAGCAAAAAGTGTGATTAATGAAAAAGAAATTAATTAAAATAATCGGTAACGGCATTCAGTCAGTAATTATCATTTGTAATCTGAGAGATGGACAGTGGTACCTCTGCAGACAATTAACCAGATGTTGGGATTATTTGTTTGGCTACTGGATTTTCACCATCTGCCCAAGGGCTTGGTAAAAGTTGCTCCGAATAACCTCCAGATGCTCAGCCTTCAAATCCAGGGGAACATCTTGTGCTGTGCTTTGTATTTGTAATGTTCTGATGGGCTAATTAAGTGATCAGAATGTTCTCTGGGGAGTGCAGCAGGGAGGTGAATGTGAACTTCTGAGTAAATCCTCAGCACTGAAAAGATAACATATGTTCCTAATAAACCCCTACGTTCACTTGTGCCTAAAAGGAGCATGAATGGGGATTTTAGGATCCAGACAGAATGAATTCATTATCTGCTTTGTAAATACTGGGTGATCTTTGAGGTCCCAACCCAAATAATTCTCCATGTTTTCTGTCCTAATCATATCCAACTTTTCCTGGCTGGTGAAATGCTGATTTGGAAATAAGTTTTTTTTTTCCCTTCTATAAATACAGATAGAAGTTTTGCAGCATATTGTCAGAATAACTGAGGAAGCAAAAATGGCTTTAGGAATCTGTATTTTTAATATCTTTCTGAAATTGGGTCAGGTAATTTTGTTGTGAAAATTTTGTTGCTCCTTTTTTTTGTTCTGTTGCAAATATCTGTAACTGGGACACTTAGGAAAAAAAAATCAGATTTTTTTTTTTCCCAAGCATCATTTGCAAGTTAAAGGCTAAAACAAAGGAATTGAATCAAAGGAGGGTTTGCATCGACTCCTTTGACAGCCTGTGCAAACATGGGTGTGTTGTAGTCTGGGTTATGAGAGTTTCCCTGAATTTCTGAGCCTTTCCTCTGGCCCAGGCAGTTTCTCCCATGGAAGGACTCTGACAGTTCCAGTGCTCTGGGTGTTTCTCCTGCTGTGGCTGCTGTCCAGGGAACAGTAGGAGGGAGGAAAAAAAATCAGCTTTGGCTGCTTTTCTGTTTGTTTTCAGTGATGAAACCATTTTCTCACCAGAACATTCATCTGGGAGTGTGATGTTCTGGGGATGCTGGAGGCTTTTGTGGTGGCTGGGTCCAGCTCCAGAGCAGAGCTTAAAAATCTGCTGCCTCCACTCTGCAGCTTGAGAGATCTTTGTCTCCCCTGCAATTAATGCCGTGCAGTTAATTGGAGGGGTTTGGGTGTTGACCCCACTCAAGGATTAAACACTTCCAGGAGTGGGAGGGGTGAGGAGGAATCCTCCAAATCCATGGAAGTGTCTTTGTGTGCCACAGCTCCAAGTCCTGGCAGGTTCTGCCCAGAGGGAATTTACTTTCAGATAAATCATGAACCCCCTGTGTGACTTATCAGACCCAGCAAATTTGGTTTAAGCTCATTGATCAAACATATTTCAACTCTATAGTTAGAGCAGCTCCCCTGGGAGAGCTGAGCACGGGGTTAGAAGGAAATAGGGACACATTTGTTGGGATGGAGGTGACAAGGACAGTCCTAGGGAAGGGACCTGATTTTTTAACCCTTGGTACTGCTGCCAGCACTGTGGAAAAATGTGAAAGGTTTTTTCCTCAGCCTGGATTGGATTATGGCAGAAAGTTTCCTCTCTGCAGAAGGTAATTATGGATTAACACTCTGCTGACAGAGATCTGGCTTCTGCTTTGAAAAAAAGGAAACAACTTCTGCCTCCTCCTGTGGGGTGTGGGCAAAACATGAATTTGCAGTTGGAGGAGAAGGTGGAGTGGGAGACATGAGCTGCGTGTGGTGGGACTTGGTTCTTCAGACTGTTGGATAAATCAGAGGAGGGACCAAGTCTCCGGCAAATTGATTTGTTTAAGAAGTTGCTTCCCCAGCTGTTGTGCTGTTTCATGTCCATCAGCTCTCCCTCTGCTGTGGGAATGAGTGACTTGGATCTCCAGGCTTGGTGACATGTTGAATTGCATTATCATGGCTCAAATCATTTCTTTTCCATCCCGTGTCAGGTGTGCGGGTTGAACACTTGGCAGGTGTTTTTTAGGTGCTCCTTTGAGCGCTGTTAATCCACAAACATTTTTTTTTTCCTGCCTTGTTTAGAATTCTGGATTTAGATCTGGTGGTTAGAGATGAAGATGGCAACATCTTGGACCCAGAGCAGACCAGCACCATCAGCCTTTTCAGAGCACATGAAATTGCTTCCAAGCAAGTGGAAGAGAGGCTACAGGAGGAAAAAGTAAGAGACTCTGTGGCTTTTCCCTGTGAAACACAAGGCTGTAAACTAATTGGATGACTCTTTGGGATGATTGGATCATTTGGATGATTTTTAGCATTGATAATGAGGGATTTGATGTGTTTACGAAGAATTACCAGACTTAAACATTTTGTTAGAATTTTTATATCTTAGGCTGGTTTTTTTCATCCTTTAAAGGGTTTAGTAGAATTTACGGTTCAGACCTGTTTGGATAAATCAGCTGCATTTGTAGGTTAATGTCAGAGTTGTGCATGTGAGAGGTTTGCAAGTTTGGTTGTCTTCAGAGTTTCTGTTTGAGAATCACAAAGAATAAAATCCTCGTTCTTGTGTGGTTTCTTTATGGTAATCCTAAAATCTTGTCATTGAAATAAAAGGGGCAAATTTAAAGCCCTTCTCAGTCTGGAATTGTCAGCACCTCTGCAGTTCAAAAATCCTTATTTTTAAACAGAACTTTTCTGTTTCTTTTTCTGTTGTGTGTTCCTGGATTTTTTTCAGGTATATTTGAGGCTCTGTTTGTTCTTCGTTTGTGTCTGTCTACTTAATAAGTGAAGACATTTTTCTTTCCTTTTTCTCTTCTTTTTGGTTTTTTTAACTTTTTCCTTATGGTGTGGCACTTGAAGACAGATCCAGCAAATGCTGTCTGTCATAAAACTTAACAGAAAAAAAGATCACAGGAGCAGACACTCAATGGAAACTTCCTCCTTTCTGGAAGTCAGGAAAGTTTTATAGCAGTTGAGTGTCTGTTAGGCTAAGTTCAACTTTATTTTGTTCTTGAATTGCAGTCTCAGAAGCAGAATATTGATATCAACAGACAAGCCAAGTTTGCTGCCACTCCTTCATTTGCTTTATTTGTAAATTTAAAGAACGTGGTGTGTAAAATAGGAGAAGATGCCGAAGTGCTGATGTCCCTGTATGACCCACTGGAATCCAAATTCATCAGGTCAGTGCCATTTTTGTCTGTGCTTACTCAGGGGTGGTAGTCAGGGACTTTTGGGGCTTAGCAAAGTCAAATTGCTGTGAAAGGCAGGGGCAGGTCCCTTCCCTTGGGGCACGTTTCAGGGTTGTGCTGTGCTCGTGGTTCCCCGGGGGCAGGTGGAAGTTCAGAGGTGAACACACCTGCAAGGGCTGTGCCCTTGCTGAGCTGCACAATTCCCACACTGGGTTGCTGAGAAGCTGCTTTCTTTATAAAAACTGTGTGCACTAAGGGAAATGCCAGCTCTCTGCTCAGAGTTTGTTTCCACAGGATAAGGACATTGGGTTGAGAAGTCTCCTGGGAATTCTGAAGTTGATTTTATCTGGTTATGTTAAAGGGCATTCAGTGATGGGATGTGGGGGAATGGCTGTAAGCTGTAAGAGGGTGGATTTGGGTGGGATATTAGAAGAAATCCTTTCCTGGGAGGGTGGTGAGGCACTGGCATGGGTTTCCCAGAGGGGTTGTGGACTCCCAATCCCTGGCAGTGCCCAAGGCCAGGTTGGACAGGGCTTGGAGCAGTCTGGGACAGTGGGAGGTGTCCCTGCCCATGGCAGGGGGTGACACTGGATAATCTTTATGATCCCTTCCAGCCCAAAGCATTCTGTGGTTCTGTTGCTCTATGACTTAAACAAAAAGTCTCCAAAATACTGTTTTTTTCAGTGAGAACTACCTGGTGAGGTGGTCAAGCTGTGGCCTCCCCAAGGACATTGACAGACTGCACAACCTGCGGGCCGTGTTCACCGTGAGTGCCCTGGGAGTCACAGGAGTGACAATGAGCTGGGTGTGACCAGCCTGAGGCACCTCTGCAGGGGGGAAACAGCTGGAGAGGGACTGGGGACAAGGGGTGGAGGGACAGGAGCCAGGGAATGGCTCCTGCTGCCAGAGGGGTAGGGTTAGATGGGATTTTGGGCAGGAATTGTTTTCTGGCAGGGTGGGGAGGAGCTGGGCGGAATTCCCAGAGCAGCTGTGGCTGCCCCTGGATCCCTGTAAGTGTCCAAGGCAAGGTTGGAGCAGCCTGGGACAGTGGAAAGTGTCCTTTCTCATTGCTGGGACTGGAACAAGATGATTTTTCATGTCCCTTCCAACCCAAACCATTCAGTGATTCTGTGCTGCCCAAGGCTCACATGAGACATTTCTCCTGAGTGGCTGCTAAATATTCTCAACACCTGGGAAAAACCAGAGTGAATTTTTGAACTTTTAACTTACTAGAAATAGTTTGGCCTCCTAAGGAATTCATTGACACAGAACTCCAGTAAGTTGTTTAAATATTGTTACAAAAGCTGCTCTGCTCTGAGAGCACTTCTCGTTAGAGGCTTGCACAGCAAAGGCAGATTCTGAGCAGCAAAACCCTCTGCCTGCTGAAATGGAGCTTGAAATTCAGCTATTAGAAAGCAACCTGATGTTACTACTGCTTGTAGGACCTGGGCAGCAAGGACCTGAAGAGAGAGAAGATCAGTTTTGTGTGTCAGATCGTGCGCGTGGGCAGGATGGAGCTGCGGGACAACAACACGAGGAAACTGACTTCGGGGCTGCGCAGACCCTTCGGGGTGGCAGGTACCCCTGGGGTGGATCTCTCCATCTCCTGTTCAGTTCTTCCATGGAAATTGGGTGGTGGAACTGCTGGGGTGGGGTTGTATGAACTCAGGAGTTGTTCCAAATCTGGTTGCTGTGTCCTGTACCTTCCAGGGTTTGTGTTAGCCGGGATGCCAAAGCTCGTTTCACAGTGTTATTCCAGAGACAACTCTGAAATTCCACAGCTGAGCATTCCAACCCTCTTCTGAGTCACTGTGGCTTCAGTTCCCTGGGGGGTTCCCTCTTCCCACGTTGCTCAGTTCATTCAGTGCCCTTGGTTTGTCTTTGCAGTGATGGATGTTACTGACATCATTAACGGGAAGGTTGATGATGAGGACAAGCAGCACTTCATCCCATTCCAGCCGTAAGTAGGGAGCAGTTGCAGGAACAAGCAGGAGTGAAAAAAAACATTTCCAAACCATAGTTAAAATATTTAAACTGATTAAAAAAAAAAAAAAGCTAATATTTTAAGTTAATTTATTTCCATGGGATATTTTCTCCTGAGTAATATTGCTAATATATCTTCCCTGATAATTTGCCACGGCTGCAACAGTGATATCCCCAGAAACTTGGGGGTTTTTGAGTTTAAAGCATGCATTCCCAGTTCTGCAGCCTTGTTTTCTTTTTGTTTAAAGATGTCAGGGGGAGAACGTGTAAGAGATGAAATGCTTAAAATAAGTTCATTGCTGGTTTATCTCTGCCTGAGATCAATAGAGATCATGTTCCATACATGGATCCTAAGCTTTTACTTCCATAAAATGAGGAAAGGTAGAAGGGTTAAGGCAGATAAAAATTTACATGAAATATGGATGCTTAGGTTTCCCATTGTGGGAAATGCTGGACTGCCATCTGTTCCAAAAGGCAAAACATGGTTATGGGAGCTAAATTCCTTGATTAATACACTAATGGATATTCAGATGGTCTTCTAATAATATTAAAAAAAAAAAAAAGCTTGATGTAATAAAATATTAAATTAATTTTGTTTTGAGAAATAGGCATAATTCAGCAAGCCCTTGTGGTTTGAAGGTGTAGGGCTGCACACTGCAAGGTGTTCAGGTCCTGCCGGGGTAGGGGCTGTTAATAACAAAATCAAAGTGCAATTCCATTTTTGAAGGAAAATGGGGTTTGGGGATACGTTTCTTGTGTGGTAAACAACAGCAAAATTGTTTTTTTTAGCCAGTATGCAATGAAAATGAACCTTTCAAAGGGGGTGCTAATGGAACATCCAGTTTTCTGCTCCATTAGCACTGATTCATTTTTCCTGTTACATATACACAGAGCCTTAAAAAGATGCACAATGTGATTTTTCTTTTCCCCCTGTAATAAATGAAAACGTTCTCCTGAAAAAGTCAATCCCAAAGGATATGAATAAGGTGGAAACAAACGCAGGGTGAACGCTGCTGTTGTTATTTCCAGCGTAGACTTGGGCTGTGTATATGAGGCACGTTTTTTTTTCTCCTCATCCCATGCTTTGTTTCTGTTGTACCACATGCAATTCTGTTTTCATATCTTTGTTTGTATTCATTCACTGGCCACCAGCACGATGGCTGTCAAAAGCACTTGGCAAGATTTACTTCGGTGCCACCTAATGCTGCTGTTTATTTATCGTCCCCATCTTCTCATTTATTCACCGAGTTTGGGTTGTCTGCTCTTCTCCTCCTTTTCCCTGTGAGATTGATGGGAGCTTCTCCTTCAGGCGCTCCACCTGTGGAATGGCAGAGGTGACCCTGGAGGTGTTGCAGGGCCAGTCTGCTTGAAATTTTACCTATATTTCAATATTGATATAAAAGAGAACTGCCTGTGTGGGGACTCTCAGGTGGGAGACCTCCCCCTGCTCCCTGAGGGAGCAGAGCCCTCACAGCTGTGCTGGACTCTCTGTGGTAGATCAGCCGTTCTTCTGATTAATGATCTCCCTCTGTCTTTCTTGTTACCTTTCCTGTCCTTTTGTTCTGCGTTGACTAATAAATACTCTTTGTCACGACTGTGATACGATCTTTTGTGTTCCCTTGTCACTGTGACTTCTGGTTTTCTGTGCCCCTTTGTCTCCTGGTGTTGGTCGTCATGTGCATCCTCCAGGCTAGCGTTGGATGACGCCATTCGACACAAGCAGCTGAACATATCATCCCGTTTTTCACCCAGGGTGGCAGGGGAGAATGATTTCCTGCAGACTGTAATAAACAAAGTGATTGCTGCTAAAGAAGTCAACCACAAGGGGCAGGGTAGGTATCGCTCTTCCCGTGAGCCTTGGTTTGTTTCGCACCGTGCCGGGTTTGATTTTGGGATCGAGGAGTCGGTCGTGTGGTTTGTTCCTCCCTTCCCCACTGTTGGATTGTTCCTTTTTCCCGCCCAGAGATGGGGCAACTGAGAGGTGTTTTAAAAATTTTATTTCATTTTCAGCCTCATGTGAAGGGTGAGACAGTACAGATGTTTCAATTCACGCCGTCACCGTCAGAAGCCAAACTATTTCTTAATTGCATAATTACATTATAAGAGTTTTTTGGCCTATCAGCTTTTGCTGAGCAGTGCTGTTAATGCCTTAAAGCAAATCATCTAAAATTACCCCTCGTGAGTCCTACTACAATGCATCTTTCAGTTTTATTTCTCCAAAGTATCTAATCCATTTGCAAAGCCGTTATTTGAAGCTTGTTTCCAGTTCCATTTCTCTCTCAACAATGTCTGTCCTATTCCATGGCATTTCTAAGTCAGCATTTTTAATCTCAGAATTTACATACAGATGCACAAGACTGTGTGAGCCTTCTGTCAGGATTTGAGAATCCTCTACAAATCCGTTTTCCTCACCCCACCCCTCGGGGCTTAGCCTGCTCTTGCCCCTTCCCCATAATTTTTGCCCTGCATGTTGTAGCATTTTTCAGCCTCTTGGATGTGTTTTCATCTCTGCTGGGGAGGGTCCAGGGGAAGCCACAAAGATGATGGAAGGTCTGAACATCTCTCTGATGAGCAGAGGCTGAGGGAGCTGGGGCTGGTTACTCTGGGGAGGAGGAGACTGAGAAGGAATCTCATTATTCCATGTAAAGACATCCAGAGGGTGTCAGAGGACGGGCCCACGCTGTTTTCAGTGGTTCCCCAGGACAGGATGAGGAGCAGTGGTCATAAACTAAAACACAACAAGTTCCACGTCACCATGAGGAAGAGCTTCTTTCCACGAAGGGTGGCAGAGCTCTGGAACAGCTGCCCAGTGGAGTTTCCCTTTCTGCAGACATTCCCAACCCACCTGAGCACGTTCCTGTGTCCCCTGCTCCCCTTGGCAGGACTGGATGATCTCCAGAGGTCCCTTCCAACCCCACCTATCCCATGACTGTGATGCTCTGCTGGAGGTGATGACTCAAGGACTCACCTCTTGTGCCCTTGAGCTGTGGATTTTTGCCTCTCCATGCTGAAGGAAGGGATATTCCTTTCCTTCTTCCTTCCCCTTGTTTTTCCACTCTGCAGCTGCACTTGGAACATTTTTCTCCTTCAGGAGACCTGAGCTCGCAGGAGGTGAGGAGGGAGCCAGAGCCAGGCAACCCCTCTGAAACCTTCCCTGGTACCTTCTCCGGGGCACTGCTCTGGGTTTATTTTTGTGTGAGATCTCATGGTCATGGTGTGTCTGTGCCCAGTTATTCCTCTACTGGCTTCAATTTTTTTCTGGGAATTCAGGATTAACGTGGAGTTACGCTGATTAATACAGACTTTCCACCAAACATTCTGTGACTATCTGTATCACTCCATAGCTGAGCAAACCCCGAGAAAACTACACACTTCTCCTTTATTTTTGCACTAATTAACGGCAAACAAAATTTTACATAAACCTTGTTTTTTAGATTCTCCTTTAGCTAATAAGGAAAAGTTTTACCTGCTTCCCTTCCTTGTTTTCACCTGTGGCCAATGTGTGTCCCATAGGAGGAAACATTTCAGTGTCTTTGATTCATTCCAGATTCTTCCCCTAAAAAAGAAGGCCCAAGCAAACAGAAAAAGGATTTAGGGTTGTTCTTTAGCCAGTCAGTGCAGGTACAGTTGCAGCTCAGTGAAATAGCAGCTGTCAGAACCATCTCTGGCAACAAATCAGCCCAGAAACTCTTGCAGAGATGTCATGGAAGAGACAGGCTGCCAAGTGTACACAAAATGAATGTACAGTTAATTCTCTAACAGGGTAACCCACAATTTATTTCATGGATGAATATTTTTGGGGTGTTTTTCGTCGTGTTTAATTTTAGGATTTTCTTCTGCAAATTGCTGCTGTGATTATTCTGTGCTTAAACTTGATTGCCAGCCACTTCACCAAGTGGAAGGCTTCTTTGGGTTGGGTTGCTTTTTTATTTATTATGTTGTTTTTTTGGTTTTTTTTTTCACTTTGGCATCTTTCTTCTTCCTGTAACAAATGTGCCTGATGTTAGTTGGCAAGCAGCAGCTTTTTAGTGGCTTCTTCTGCTGCTGAGCCGAAAAATATCAGCTGTGTGAAGCTGATGCTGTAGATTTGTGTGCTCAGAGCAGTAAAAACAACTTATGGGGTGATGATCAGTTAGTTTGGGGGTATGGATCTGCTTGGAATCCTTGGGTTTTCCATGCAAATCATCCTTGCTCCTTCTCTTTTTTCCCCCTGGAAGATAAACATCTCATTACAAAGAACATGGAGCATAATCAGAAATAATTCTGTGTGCTGTACTCGTATTTTTGTGTGAAGTGATGAGATCTTTTGAGTGCTTTAAAATATGTTGTACTTTTTTTTTTAGTAAAGGAAGATCAGTTATCTTAACATATGTTAACTACTTTAACCTTCTTACATTTTTCAATTCGTAAAAAGAAATCTGTAGCATCTAAGAATAAATCCCAGCAGTTTCATAATTGTGGGGTTTTTTTTACACAACAGGTCTGTGGGTGACTTTGAAACTTCTTCCAGGAGATATCCATCAGATTAGGAAAGAGTTTCCACACTTAGTGGACAGGTCAACAGCAGTGGCTCGGAAAATGGGCTTTCCTGAGATTATCATGCCTGGTAAGGCACTTAATTAATGCTGCTTTGTTACATTTTAACCTGCTTTAAATGGCCGCGTGTATGGAATGTTTTGGAGGAATTAATAATTGCAGATGAATTTAAGGTATGTGTGGTATGCATTAAAAAAAAAAGGATCATCAAAAGGTGTTGTCTCATTGAAAATAAATATAAAATACTTGGGCAGTACCTGCATCAGTCAATAAAGCTCCCACCCCCATCATGAAGACAGGAAATCCCAGTGAGAGTGGAAATTCTGGTTTTTTTTCCCCCAGTTAAAAGGATGTACACAAAGTACACACTTTGTATTATCCCCATGACAAGGGCATATGTAAAACTTCCCTCCTGTGCTGAATCCAAAGCAGATTTTTGAGGCACAGGCTTGATGTAGAGATAGCAGCTCACCTGAGGGTTTGTACCAGGTTTGGATAATGCATTTGAAAGAGAGCTTACATCATCTTTTCTTAAATACATTTATTCTGTGCATGTCCAGTTCAGGTGTTTACAAAGAAAAAACCCAAACCCATAAAAACTAAGCCAAAAACGTGATGTTTCTCAAAATAAAAACTGCCATGAGCAAGAGCAGAACCTGCAGTGTCCTTTGCAGATTGATGGGCTCTGGAGGATCCATGATATGTTTCCAGGGCCCATCCCAGTTCCAGGTTTCCCTGTGGCTGCTGACAGATGTCTGTCTGATGTTTTACAGTCTGTTCTCCAAGTGTGAGTGCCTCAGCACCTTGTTTGCATCCTGGATCATAAAATTGTTGGAAATCCCTTGTTTTCCCAGCTCGTTTTCAAAATTTCAGAATTGAATTGAGGTGGGACTGAGGAGCATTTTAAGACCCAAATCTCGATACAACCCTCCCCTGCAACCCCCAAGCCACCAAAAACATCAAACCTCTTCCTGCTGTAACAAATTAAGAGACCTCTTGTAGGCTGTTAAAATATTTTAAATTGCAAAATACCTTTGTGTGGGATAAATGACCGTGTTGAAACATTTCCCTTCAAGTGAATACAGAAAGCAGTTGTGTAAAAATAAAATAAATGGAAGCGTGGTGTTTTAAAACGTTTTGCCATTGCTTCTGTGTGCCACTGGCTTCACAAATCCTTGGGTTTGCTTTGAGAATTGTGGGTTATTTTGTGCTTTGCTTTGCCCTTGTAGGAGATGTTCGTAACGACATCTACGTCACCTTGGTTCAGGGAGATTTTGACAAAGGCAGTAAAACCACGGCGAAGAACGTGGAAGTCACAGTGTCTGTTTATGATGAAGATGGCAAAAGATTAGAGGTATTTAAAGTATTTAATGCCTGGGGGGCTTTTTGATTTTGATATGTATCGTGTTAAGCCTTTTCAACAGCTGTATTTGTGAGCTCAAGGTCCCAGTTTTTATTTTCCACCAAACTTTTGTCACGGTTAAATACATCTTTCCTTTTTAATGCATGCATTTTGATATCAGTTTCATGAGGACCATTCTCTCTTATTCTGACCTACTTCACTGATTTATTTTTTCTTTCTTTGACTGAAAAAGTGGAATTTAAGCGGCACAGACGTTTCCCCTTCTGTTTGTTTTTGCAGAGTGTGATTTTTCCCGGCGCTGGTGATGAAGCCATCTCAGAGTACAAGTCAGTGATCTATTACCAAGTAAAGCAGCCTCGCTGGTTTGAGACTGTGAAGGTATTTAAACTGTTAAAATTACTTCTCTGGGTGTTAATGTGCCATTAATACAGCTTTCAGTGGGAGACAAAACTGTGGAAATCCAGGGCCTGTGTTCAGCAGGGCAAGGAATAGCTCAGCCAAGAAAGGCTTTGACTTTTATTGCATATTGGATTTTATTTCAGCCATTGCTCAGGATGACTGTTGTGGGGAAACTCCAGCATCTCTTCAGGAATGGTTTGCTCTATTTCCTTGAGGCTGACCTAGAGGGGAGCAGGATATTAAAGCTAAAACATATTTGCCATAGTGTTGGACTCATCACTGTTCGGGGAGCTGGCTGTGCTTTAAGCCTGCTCATTTTGCTGGGGTAATAACCTCTCCACTGCCAAGTCTGGAGGTTGATGGTGGCTTTCTGGAATCCATTCAGCTTCTGCAGCAGTGGGAGCAGGGGCTGTGTGCTCACAGGGGCCTTGGAGCTGCTCCTCACACCAGAATTTTCCCTCCAGAGGTGCCCTCGTTGTGCCCACAGACAGAAAGGGGCTGCTGAGGATGGATGTGCTGCTGGGAGTGTCACTCCTTGATCATTTATAAGTGCTGGGAGATGTCTGGGTGGGGTTGGGGAGGCTGGAGGTGCTGCCCTGACCTTTTCCTTCCTCTCCCCTGGTGCCAGGTCGCGATCCCCATCGAGGACGTGAACCGCAGCCACCTGAGGTTCACCTTCCGCCACCGCTCCTCCCAGGACTGTGAGTGACTCGGTGTCCTGATTTGGGAAGACACGTGTCTGCCAGGGGAAAGCCAGAGCTTCCCTTGGAATGGAGAGTGTAAACCCCCTCCCTCCAAATTAGAATTTTGAAGTTAAGGGGCTCTCAGGCAAAGATATGGGAATAGGAATAACAGTTCTTTTACTAGGGATATTAAAAATGTAGTGGTACAAAAAAGAAAGCAAGTGAACAAAAAAAGAAATCACTGACAGTGTCAGAACACAACCTGACCCCCTGTTGGTCAGGGCGTTGGGAGCAGCCCAATCCAGTCCTCCTGCAGGGACAGATGTGGTTCTGTTGGAGCAGAGATGATCCTGGAGAAGGGTCCAGTGGTGCTGGGATGGGTCTGGGCTCCCTCTGGGAATCCAGTGCAGACAGGCTGTGCTGCTGTTCTGAATCCCAGCTTTGATCCAGGTGGGAATGCTGGGCTCCTCCCCCTGGGCGGAGCCTCTCCCCATGGGATGATGGAATTGTCTCAGCCCTGCAGTGAGCCTGGACGGCCGATGAACAGCAGATCTCCCCTGGAGCGAGGATGGGCCCTGGAAGGGATAAAGAAACACTTCCCCAACTGATTTTAACAGCTGCCCATTAACAGAAGACACCCATCCCCTTGCCCCCTTCCCCCCTGGAGCCATGAGGAATGGGTCACAGGAGAGATAAAGAAAGAAGCACCTCCCCAGCAGGTTTCAACAGATGGGAATAGAATACATCTTGCATTGAGGCCAAGACACTCAGCCTCTCCTTAGGAATTCCTGCAGTGCCTGCTGCCACAGTCCCCTGGAGCAGGGATGCCATTCCCACATTCTCAATCCAGAACTGATTATTGGCATTGCTTTTAGTGCAGGATTAAATTTGTGACGTTTTACTTTGTCACATCTCAGCTCCTTTTTCCCTTTACATCTTCCTGACTCTTACCTATCCTGATGGAGTTTTTCCTTCCCTGCCCAGTTGTTTTCTTCAAAGGGAATAAATGGAATTTTTTACTGGGTTAGTAGTGGAGTAAACCTTTCCATTAGTAACTCAGAAGGTTGTGATATTCTGTGTCTTAGAGGTAGGGGAGTAGTAAAGATCCTCAACAAATGGGAACATGGAAGTTTACAGTTGCCTTAGCATCAGTAATTGAAGACTTTAGGATTCAGAAAATTAATAAAATAATCTAGAGACTGAACTTTTTGAGGAAAGCAATGTTCTAAAAGTCAGTGTCATTATTATCAGAATTATGATTGCTTGCTACAAATTATTAAGAGTCAGAAATGCTTTTATGATGACTCGAGTATTTAGGTTGGCCACAGCCTAAATATTTAAAAATGGTCATCCCTAAATAGTAAAAAGAGCCCCTTCCAGGGCTTTCTCCCAGGCTCCTTGGGCTGTCTCAAGGTGATGGTGCTTTGCTTCTGGCTTCACTTCTCAGCTTCCTTTGTGATCTCTCCTTCAACTGTTGCTTTGTTTTCTTAAACTTTTGCCAACAGTTTTGAGCAAGAACAAGCCAAACGCATTTTCTAGTTCCTTGGCTGCAGAATGGGTCGGATTTCAAAAAACTGAGGCGCTTCATCTGCAATTATGGACCCAGTTTCTGTTTTGCTTCTAATGTTCCCCCTCCAAATGTGTGTCCTCAGGGCTCTGTGCTCTGATGAGATCCTCAGTGCTGGTGTTTAATCTTTATTCCAGCTCCCAAACGCTGCCATTCTGCTAAAAACTCGGCCTTTCTCCATGCATCGCATCGCTGTTTTGTTTTTAAAATTTGCCTTTGTTAAGCTTTTCAAAAAGGAACAGACAGAATATGGAAATATGAAGCATCTGGTTGCTGCTGATGTGTTCATTTGGCTTTTTTTTTTATTTTTTGGTTCTGTCTTGCTTCTAGAAGACTTCCCCAGTTTTTTGTGCACTTAATTTCCATGAGACTCTTCGCCGTGGTCGCTCACTGACAGGTTGTCCATGTTGGTGAGATTTAGGTGTCCTGACTGTAAAAATCATTGTGATGATTCGTGGTTTTTTTTTTTTTTGGTAACAGCCAAAGATAAATCTGAGAAAATATTCGCTCTGGCATTTGTGAAGCTCATGAGATACGATGGGACAACTCTGAGGGATGGAGAGCACGACCTTATCGTTTACAAGGTAGAATTTTGACTTCCCAGCAGGGAAGCTCCACTGACTGACTTGTGGGGAATTCTGTTCCAGAATTGCACTGGAAAATGTGCTTCTGTTAAATCAAACTGAGCAGCAAATCCTGAGCAGTTGGTTTATTTGGGAGATTGAGTGTTGAACCTTTAATATGTTTTAATTTCAAAGGCATTTGTTGTTGAGCTTTGGGTTGGGAAAAGTGAATTCTGTAGCCTTTTAAATAATCCCATTTTGGCTCTAATGTAGACAGATTAGTGCTAAATTATTGTTGTTAAAGATGCATTTGATAGCTCCAAACCGAAGACAATCCAGGATAAATGTCAACATTTTCTTATTACTGAGGTTTTGACTGGATATTTTCTCCTGCTGTGTTTCAAACATCCCTGTAGGCAGAAGCCAAGAAGCTGGAGGATGCCTCGACCTATCTCAGCCTACCATCCACAAAAATCGAGCTGGAGGAAAAGGGACACTCAGCCACAGGCAAGAGCATGCAGAACCTTGGGAGCTGCACCATCAGCAAAGACTCTTTCCAGATTTCCACTCTGGTCTGTTCAACAAAACTGACCCAGAACGGTGAGTTCCCAGAATTGCTGCTCACAGTGAGACTGGGATCTGGGTGCTGACTTTGCTGCCTTCCCCAGCCCCATTCCATGGGCCTGGCTGGTGGCTGTTTGCTGGATTGGGTTGTGTGGGTGAGTGTGTGAACCATCCAGCCTTTTCTCTGTTTTGCTCCAGAGCAGTTGATGTCTCAGAAAAACCACAAGAATCCCAAGTTAAGTGGAACCAGGGAGGTTGTTTCCCATAGAGTTGAGACTCTTCCCCTGAAGTGCATTGACAGGTTCTGTGGCATTTCACTTTTCGTTGGAAAACAGCGCTGAGGAAGGGGATGAGTTTACTCTCAGGAGTAGGTGATATCAGGGCTCTGCTCCCAGACAGGCTGGTTTATGGGATTCCAAGGTGCAATAACCATATCTCGGGGCTGAGGACAGCTCTGATGTTTTCTCCTGGTGTGCAGGAGGGATGGTAGGGGAAGATGTGTTGCCTGGAGGTCACTCTCCTCTTCACAAACCTTCCCAGGAGCAACCTTGGCTTGGTTCCTTTGAAACCTTGCATTCCATGCCTTTTTCCTGTTTTGTCAGCTGGCTGAGTGCATCCCAAGGCTGTGGCAAGCTGGTGGCAGCCACCAAAGCAAATATTTCAGCTTTGCAGGCTGTGCCCTGTGTGTAATTCCTGCGCTCGGTTGCCATGGAGCGATCCCTTGTTCTCCTGGCTGCACCAGCAGTGAGTGGGGAGTGTGGGAGGGTCATTCCACGGGGAGTGAGTCATTCCAGGGAGCTGCTGTGACTCAGGATGGTCTGTGGGGAGCTGGATGGGGAGGGGAGGTGCTGGGAATCACGATGACACTGCCACACTCACCAGTCCCCCCTGGCCAGGGGGATGTCCCTGCTCGGGTGGCCGGGGTTGGCTGCGGTGTTTTCCAGTGGCATCTCCCGCCTCATCCCGGGTGTTTCACATGCTGAGCACATCGGATCCGCTGCAGTCTGGCAGCCTTGGAGCCTGCCAGGGCGTTCAGCAGAAAAAACTGGGATGTGCTTGTAGGATTTCCCGCCAAAGATGGGATCTCAGCTCAGCAGCAGCACAGTGGGGCCGGGGCTTGGAGGGCAGGAGCCAACATCTGGAATTAAACTGCTTTTTGTTGGAAAATCTCTGCTGTTTTTCCCTTCAGCCTTCCCTAGTGCTCGTTAGCGGTTAAAAGTATTTCCCAGTGATCAATATATTGATGTGGCTTTCACAGAACTGCTATTAAAATTAAGCCTGAGCATTGTTTGGTGCTTAATTTACATATTGTTTGCTTTGAAGGCCTGATCTTTATTTAATGCTGCTGTTAATTATGTTGTCTGGGAAACTTTTCCTCGGAGTTGCCAAAGTCTTTTTCTCTCTCTTCAAAGTACTGTGACATTATTAAGCAAGATCACCATGTCTCGTTGAGCGGAAAAGAAACAAAACAAAAAAATCATCATTAAATTCCTCCCTCAAGTATCAGTTTTCATCTAAAACTTGGCAGTGCTTTTCAGATGGTGATTTCCGAAGCTGATTTTCAGTTTTGTAAAATGGTTGGTTAATAGTCTTCCTTTAACTTTCTTAAAACCAAGTAAATAAAAATCCATTATTGCCTCCACTTACAAAAACGTTGAGCCAAAGCAGATATTTCTCCTTCTGGTTACCCAGATTAGTTCTTTCTTTTACCCTCCATAACTATCTTAGGACTGGTTTTGAGACTTATTTTTAGTAATTCTGAAAGTATGTGAATAAGTCATCTGGCTTTTTCCTCCTGGTGTTTGATGGTGCAGAGACTTTTTTGTGTCTGAGCTCTTTGAACACTCCCTCGACTTCAGTTCTCTATGGACTGTGAGTTTTTAAATGTTGCTTTTCTATCAGTAATCGATGTCCTTAGCATGGAAAAGTTTTCAAAATAGCAAACTTGGCCACTGCTGAGACTTTAAGTATCTACTTAGTTAACACTTGAGCGGTTTTTAGTGATTCGAGGAGGATTTATGAAAGCAGGACATTCCCTGTCCTTTTCCTGGACTTTGCAGTTGATTTTGAGGAAGATTGGTGACGTAAGACAAAGAGGAGGAGGAAAAACCCTCGGTGCCTGTGGAAGTAAATCCTCCTGGTGCTTCTTCCCACACTTCCAGGATGTCCTTTTGTTATCAGGGTGATGGGAACAGAGCTGGAATTGCATTAATGGCCTTGCTGGGAAAATATTCAGTTATCAGGAGGCAGAGAGGTGGCTGGTGCTGTCCCCGTGGATTTGTTGGTGGAAGCATCCAGGGCACCTCTAAGGCTTATTCCAAGAATTTCTCTGTTTTCTGCCTGAAGGACTCAAATCTCTGCATAATAGTGGCCGTTCCTTCACTGGAATCAGGACTTGGAGGAAGCAGGGAGATCAGAATTTGGGAGAACAGTTGGGAGGAATTTGACTTAGCACAGCTGATAATTAAAAAAAAACCCAACACACACATATGACAAATGGAAGTGCTACAGTGGCATAAAAAGTGAAGCCGTAAGCACAGAATTCAAATAAAAATCGTACAGACTGGGAAATGAAATGTTAAAGTCCAGAAGGCAGAGGATTTCAAAGAACAGATGGGAATTTAGTTAGAGGGGAAATATTATCTAACTGAATTCAGTGGCTGGGCTTTGAGGAAAGTTTGGGTGTTTCTATAGGGAAGCTTTTGCATGGATATAGGTTAAGGAAAGCAGATTAGGCAGGAACTTGGGGTGTTTCCTTCCTCATGTTAAATACCCTGTAAAAGAAAATCTTCCTACGTGCAGAATAATAAATGTATAGAGTATGTATGTACATAAATTCCTATGTATAGAATAATAAATCACATTAACAAAGCCAAGTTGCTGTTGGGGACTTTGCAGTCTGGGTGTTTAAACCTTTTGCAGTGGGAAGTCACAGAATCCCAGACTGCTTTGGGTTGGAAATGACCTTAATGATCAGCCAGTGCCACCCCCTGACGTGGCAGGGACACCTCCCGCTGTCACACGTTGCTCCAACCTGGCCTTGGACCCTTCCAGGGATCCAGGAGCTGCCACAGCTTCTCTGGACAACCTCATTCTGCCTTCCTCCTGATGTTTTCTAACCTCACATTTCACTTGACCTAGGCTGACTCCGACATTCCTGTTTCCTGTAGGCTAAAATACTGTTTTCCATCCTTGTAGTGCATTATTTTCCACACGGCCCTGTGAAAAGAGTGGGATTAAGTGCCTGACTGGTGTTTTGCTGGGGTTAATTAATGCTTGCACTACCAGCCAGTGCCCATTTTTCCGTAGCCTGTAAGTTATTTTTCCCTTTCAGCTGGCCTGCACTGACATTTTGTGCTCACAAATGTATATTCATTTAGCATTTGCTCTGCCATCACGCTGCGAGTCCACGTGGGTTTGTTTTCTTGGGGCAATCCATGATGCTGTTCCGAGCTCGTCTGTGGGCTGGCTTTTGTTCAGATCATTTCTTCTGTCAAGCTGATGCCTTGTTAGAAGTCAGACTGCAGCCAAATTCAGGGGTGGAAAGCTGATATAAATATATCCGTGAAACACTTTGGATAACTCATGGAGGCATCTTTGCTTTGCTTCCAGAAGCAATTTTTTTTTTGGTGTTTTTTTTTTTGTTAAAACTGAGTTTCTAAGACTTTGGGTTCAGGCTGTAGACTTCTTGTAGGATGTATTAAAAGGAGTGGAGGACTTGAATCCAAGTCTTTCAAAGCTTGAATGTAGTAAAGCTCTCTTGATTTCTCCTCACAAAGAGATGATGAGAAGGCTTGGTTTGAGTGCTGCTCAGAGGGGAACCTTTGCAAGGAGTACTGGAGTCCTTTCCACTAGAAATAATTTCATTTATTACTTAGAATGAAAGCTTTTTGAGAAAAGCACGGCAGCTGCTTTGAGTCTCTGCAGGTAATTTCCAGAATAAACACTGCAGATTCCTGCCTTGAAAAACGTTGGGGTGGTTGCTTTGAAGGTGTGAATAGCAAAGTGGAAAGGGGCTATTTGTTGGGAGAAAGTGCCTGTTTTGAGTTATTTTGGGCAGAATTCACTTGGTGTGAATTATGTGGGGAGGTGGGTAAGGTGCAGTAGTGGGCCAAGGGCCAAACTGAAGGTAATGAGTCTTTAAATTAGTCATAACATCATTTAAGTTGGAGAAGACCTTTGAGATCATCAAGTTCGGTTTTTTATCGAAGGCTTCTCCTGGGCAAGAGTTGCTGTGAGTTTTGTTTTGTGCTGAAAAGTGACTTTTCCTGGGGAAGAATTTCCCCTGAGGCAGGAGGGGTGTGGGTTTGGGGTCTGTGGGCAGTGCTGGATTCCAGTGCTGACTTTGGGATTTACCAGGGAGCTGCAGGGGAACCGCACTGGGAGCTCCTCCCCAGGAATTTTCCCTCAAGGAAGCTTTGCAGTGACTGATGGGGAGAGCTGGCCTTGTGCATTCCTTTATTCATCAGGGAATGCTGGATGACACCATCTCCAGGGTGCAGGATTTGGGGATGGGACCATTTGCATGATCCGGGCTGTGCCCTGAGGGTGCATCCCTTGAGAGCAGCCGAGCTGAGTGGGCACTGGAGATATTCATCACCCGATTTTCCCCCACTCTCATTTAGTTTGCACCTCCTTGTGCTTCACTGGGCTTTGTTTTCTACTCAGTTTATGCAGTGGGAGCAAAGAAGCTGGAAACATTAATGCTGGGGGAGTCACTGCCCTGTAGATACGACTGTGTTGGTGGCTGACTAATTTCATTTTGGCATCTTTTTCTAAACACACAACCGTTGTGTAGAGCAAATTAAAATCCTAGGGACCAGGCTCCCTTGGCCTAGATTTTCCTGCTGATATTTCAAAAGCTGGCTGCTTTTCTGAAAGCCTCTCAGAGTTCTGTCAAGGGTAGAAGGATTGTCCGAGGTTTCTGCAGCGTCAGAGGGAACCAGGAATACGTTCTCGTCCAGGGAAAAAGGCTGAAGTGAGGAAATAAAACTTCGTGTCCTGCATATGGTGATGGAGTTGAGGAAAAGGAAATAGCCTGCATGAGATAATTACTGGGTTTTTTTTTTAATTATTCCTAGTTGATCTCTTGGGGCTGCTGAAGTGGAGATCCAACACGAGCCTGTTGCACCAGAACTTGAAGCAGCTGATGAAAGTTGATGGTGGTGAAGTGGTCAAGGTAAGGAGTTCGTGTCTGTGAAAGTCACAGATCTTGAGGTGTCTTTTTTGGCTCCCCACAGTCTCCCCCTCAACCTCACTGCACTCACACATTAAATTGCAACCAGGAATCTCAAACTTCAGGATGCTGATGCTCCTCTCCCTGCCCTCCAAGAACATTTCAGATGTCACTGATAAAATGCACATTTCTGTAAATGAGCTTGTTTTTTCCATGCACTTTGGGGAATTTTTATATACAGGTACATGAGGAAAAGGTGTTTTCCTTCGCAAGTTTAGACCATCTCAGAAGTCTTACTGGTGATATTAAATAGATTTTTAATCTATGGATGTGGAATGCAATCCCAGTGTGTGCTGGCTGTTGTTTTCTTTCAAAAAAAATACTTCTGGAAACATTTAGCTGAGCCAAGTTATTTACATTTGCCAAGGCCACTGAGTGATTGCAGAGAGCTACATAAAGACAGATTTAGCTGTGCAGAAGGGGAGGCTGGGACTTTATTGAAGGTGTTGTAATAAATCAAATCTAAAGGAGTGTCAGAAGATGTGCTTGGGGACAGGTGACCCTGGAGAGTTGTTTCCTTATTTCAGGGGATTTTTAGTTGGTTCATAGAAGCACAATGAAGCCTCAGCTTGGAGTAACTGAAGGCACCTGGAAATGCTGATTTTTGTCATCCTTGGAGGGTGGGGAAGGTGGGGTCCCCACAGATTTGTGTTTTGGGAAGGTTCTGCTCGCTGTGGTTTTGTCCTGGGGTGTTTGAGAGCAGAATCTGGCCAGTGGTGGTGGCTCCTGCCGTGGCTCTGTCACTTGGAATTCCCCCTCCTGTCCAAATGTGACATCCCAGAGTGGTGTGGCACATCCCTGCTGGGCGGGGATCAGGGATTCCCTCGGGATGCACAAATGGGTTTGGGTCAAGGGAGTTTTGGAGGGAGTTCTCCAGCTGGCTCAGGGCTCAGTGAGATTCCCTCCTCCCTGAGCACAACTGGAACCATGCAGGGAGCACAAGAGGGAGTGTTTCATATTGCTTCCACCACCAGTTTTAGCCTTTTTTCAGAGGGCCAGTGTTTACATTCTCCATCTGTTGCAGCAGTTTTCCATCTTTGTGGAGCCTGCTCCGTTGCAGGATCTGGTTTGTGACTCTTCCTTTCTGTCCTTCCAGCTTTCTTTGGCCTTTGTGTTTTTAACTACGATACCCAGTGCAGTCTGGAGATCTGTAAAAAAAGAGTTCATGTGATAAAACACATCCATATTTTCAGTTAAGCCATTGCCTGTTTTTAAAACTCCCAGTAAAAGGCCTGGGTCTACTGGTATTCATTTATTTGAGTGGAGGTGAGCCCAGATACCCATTGTGTGCCTGTTCTCAGGGTGTGTGGAAGCTGTAAATGTTATCTCCCTTCCCCAGAGGCTCTGGCTCCATTTGTGCAGAGTCTGTGGAGCATGAGGATATAAACTAATAGTGTAGGAATTATTCATGCTACCTGAGAAACGTCCTGCCCCTTCACACAGCAGCAGCAGCAGCAGCTCTGCTCTGCTCCTCCTGCTTGCTCCACCAAGTCCTGGTGAACAATTTAAAACCTGAACTCTGCTAATGAAAGTCAGGCTGAGGTGCCTGAATGTGAAATCAAGGCTTGATCAGCCTCCCAACCATCCTTTGGCTGCCAGAGGAGTCAGTGTGTGGCACCCAAGGGTGCAACTTCTCCTCAGACCAAGAGAGAAACTTCTCCTGTCAAGGCTCGGAGCTGTGCTTTGCACTTCCCTCCCTGCCAGCTGGCAGCAGGCACAGGAGCATTTGGAATTACAGAACCATTTAGGTCGGAAAAGACCTCTGAGATCGCCGAGTTCAACCTTTAGAACATCAAGTCCAGCCTTTAATGTGCTTTATTTGCACATCTTCTTTAATGGGATGAGTAAGGCTGGGAGAAGGTGATGTTTTTCTTTTGCCCCTGTAGTGGAATTATGAGCTGGCTCTTCCCCAGGGCTGGGCTAAGATCAGCTGCAAGAATTCTGCCTTTTCTGTTTTTTCATCTCAGCAGCACAAACTGTGACTCTGCGTTCACTTGGTTTAAGGAGTTTGACATTCAGCTGTGAATGGGGGTTAATTCCTGACATTTGACTGTAGATTTAGGAGATCAGGTGAATCAGGCTGGAGCCAGGGGAGACTCGTTGCCCAGCTAAACATTTTTAAAGGAGGAAGGTGGGACTCAAGCTGCTTTTCCATCCCTCTCACAGCATGTGGAATCTCAGGATCAGTTCCCTTCTGCTTGTTGAGGTGTTCTTTCCCAGTTACACTGGGAAAAGGCAAAAACTTTTTTATTCATTTTCTTTCCCTGGCAGGGTGGGCAGGCCCTGGCACAGGGTGCCCAGAGCAGCTGTGGCTGCCCCTGGATCCCTGGAATTGTCCAAGGCTGCTTTGGACACTGGGGCTTGGAGCAGCCTGGGACAGTGGAAGGTGTCCCTCCCCATGGCAGGGGTGGCACTGGGTGGGATTTAAGGTCCCTCCCAACCCAAACCATTGTGGGATGATTTGAGACAGATGTGCTGGAACCATCCACATTTAACCCCTTCTTTCTCAACCCAAACTGAGCTGTGATCCAGCCTGGCTGTGCCCTGGAGGAACCCCTGTGTGTCTGTGCCAGCTGGAGGAAGGAGCTGCTCAGACACAATCCCATTCCAGCAGAAGTGATGAGTATCTCTGACAGTGCATGGATTCCTGGCTGTCCCTGGGAAGAACAACTGGAATTTAGGAAGCTTTTATCCCTGTGCTTGACTGGCAGCCCCTGGCACTGCTTTTCCTCTTGTGCTGCCCAGCCAGGGAGGAATTCAGCCCTTCCTGTGTAGGTTTGGGGCTGGGGCAGCAGTTGGGGTGCTCTGTTCCCATGGCTGCATGAGTGATCCCACCTGGGATTGTGGATGTGAGCAGGGATGTTCTGGGTGCCTCCCACGCCTCACCTCCCACTTTTCTTGGCATGAGACTCAGTTGCTTGTGTGGTTTGTGCTCTGGGACACCCAAGTTTTCAGCAGTGCATGGGCCTGGTGACCGTGTGGTGGATCTGCAGTTTGGGAATTCTTGTTGTTGGAGCGCTGTCATAGATTGAAGTCCTCGTCCAGGTGTGCCAAGTGTGATTTCTGGCTTCATTTTTTTTTTTCTGTTGGAGTGATAACCTGTGTATGGATAATCAACTTCACTAAAAATCATCTGCTGAAAAGAAAGTGTTGAGTTTTCCATTTTTCGGCTAACTTTTAAAATGCCTTTACTCCAGCAAAAATATTTATAGAAACCTGTGCGGAATCTAAATTTAATTTTCCTCTGGAAAACATGATGAGCTGTGTTGTTTCTTTATAGTTTCTTCAAGATACCCTGGATGCCCTTTTTAACATCATGATGGAGAACTCAGAGAGTGAGACCTTTGACACTTTGGTGTTTGATGCTTTGGTGAGTTTGCAGCGGGGAGGGTCTGAAATGTATGTGACAGTGGGGAATAAATGATAGAAAGGAGTTTATTAAAGGAAAAGATCTGAGCTGAGAGTTACTATTTAATTTAAAAGTTGTATTTAAAGGTTCAGATCCAGAGGGAGTTGGATTGTATCATGTCATCCTCTTAGAAAATCAGGAAGCACTGAAATCCGGTCATTTTAATGGATTAACTGCAGAATTTAGGGCAGAAGCAGAGCAGAAATTTTAATGTCGGTCACCTGTCTTCTCTGAGGAGAAAGGGGAATGGACAAAAATTAAAGATTTTTTGAGAACAGCACACTAATGGTGCTGGTTTTTTTCAGGTGTTTATCATTGGGCTGATTGCTGACAGAAAATTCCAGCATTTCAACCCTGTCTTGGAGACCTACATCAAGAAGCATTTCAGTGCTACCTTGGCCTACACGTAAGTTGGAAAATTGATTTTTTTCTAATGTGACTTGGAGGATTTTTCCAGGTAATGTTATTTAATCGTTTATGTAGCTTAATTAGGAACGTGCCCATGAGCTTGGGAGGGTCTCGAAGAAGACTGGGGATAGTCTTTGTTTCTTTCTGGAGATGAAGGGGTAAAACTTTCATTCCTGTGTAAGGAGAAGTCTTGATTGTGCTGTAATGAAGAGGAGGATGATTTGACAATTTCAGGAGTTGTTCTGTAAGGAAAACAAAAGCAATTCTCACTCATATTGGAAGAAAATCGTGTCCATTTAAGGTGCTTCAAATACTGTTTTTTTTGGTGCATTAAATGACATTGTACCCTCGATTATCCACATTACTGTCAATGTAATGTGGAAGAAGCAGTGAAGGACAAAAGAACAAAGGCCCATTGTTTTTGTTGTCTTAAGTATTTTTTGACAGTTGGAATCTTTGCTGCTGAGTTAGATTTTTGGTGTTGGAGGAAAATTATCTCATGGATGTCTTAGCAGTGCTGGGGGGAGGGCAAACCCAGAGCAGGAAAGCTGGGCTGCCCTTTGCTGGTGCAGAGTCTCTCATCAAGGGACATGAAAATGTTTGAAAATATTGATTTAAAATTCGTGAAAAATCATAAAATCATAGAATATCTTGAGCTGGAAGGGACCCACAGGGATCATCAGTCCAGCTCCTGTCCCTGCACAGACACCCCAACAATCCCACCCTGGGCATCCCTGGGAGCTTTGTCCAAACTCTCCTGGAGCTCTGGCAGCCTCGGGGCTGTGCCCATTCCCTGGGGAGCCTGGGCAGTGCCAGCACCCTCTGGGGAAGAACCTTTCCCTAATCCTCCTTTAATTCCCAAAGAAGATTTGATCCTTCAGCCTCAATGCTGATATTTTGATCCCTGAGTTGCTGTTGCAGCTCCGTGTGGAGCCTCCTGGATCACTGGATTTCTCAGGAAAAGCTGAAGGGTGCTCCTTTCATTCTTGGCATGGAGAGCATCCTTCCCTTCCTCAAATGCAGGGAGGCAGAACCGGGGAAAAGCTGAATTGTGGCTTGAGGTGTCCCCATGGACGTGACACATCCCTGCCCTCTCCCTGCCTTTCTCTCATGGAGCATCCAGCATGGAAAAAAGCTCCAAGATCATCCAGCCCAACCTCCAGCTGTTGTCCTGAAGTAAAGAGAGGTGGCCTTGGCAATATTTAAGTGGTTACTCAAAATTCTCAGGCAGTTTGCTCCTGCTCCAGCAAATCCCCAGGCAGCAGGAGCTCTGGGAGCCGGGGGTTGTTTTCTGTTCGTGGGGAATTGCGTGGAGTTGTTTACTCAGAGTGGGGATGTTGGATGGTGCACTGGAGCTGGGATGATTTAAAATGGAATTGCTCGTGGTCGCATTAAAGCCCTGATTTATATTCATTGGAAGGGAGGGAGCTGAAATGGGATTATTTTGAAAATTGTTTCACTTTCGAGTTCGATCGGCTTTAAAATGGGGAAGAGGAGAATTTCCAGCTGGTGGTCTGTACTTTGAGAAATAAATTTTACAAATTTCAGCCCAAAATCCACAGGAGAGTTTTCTAAAGGGGGAGCCTTGTTGAATGGAGAAACTCATATTTTGTGTTAATTCTAACAACATCCTTGTATTTAATTTAATTATTATTCTGATTATTATCAGTAGTGCATCTTCCTCAGAGCCTAAATCTGAATATCCATCTGGACATCCAGCAGAAAATCAGCCTTACTGAGATATGCTGTATTGCTTGTGTGTTAAATGGGGTTGTGGTCTGTGATTTTTCATTTTTTGCTCAAGAACAAGTCACAGCTACTTATCAGCAAAACAAAACCACGAGGAGCTTATTGGTTGAAGAATGAACTTTGCAGATCTGTGGGCACGTAATTTTTTCTTTAAACTTTTCAAAATGGAAATTCTGTGAGAATACCTGTAACTTGTATGTGGGGTTTTTTTTTTTTTTTTGTATTTAAACAGAAAACTGACCAAGGTTTTAAAAACATACGTGGACAATGCTGAGAAGTGTGGGATCACTGACCAGCTCTTCAAAGCCATGAAAGCCTTGGAATACATCTTCAAGTTCATCGTCCGCTCCAGGATATTGTTCAACCAGTGAGTACAAGCAGTGCTCGAACCTCCCGTTGCCAAAAGTGCCCCCAAACTGCCAAAATTTTACAGTCCAGCAGTTCAAATAGCTCAATATCACACTCTTTTAGAAATCCTTGATACTGTGAGAAGTTGTTTCAGGAGAAGGGTTTTCCCTCTCCAGCAGAGAGCTGGGTTTTCAGTAGCAGTGAAACGATGATAGTTTAGGTCTCTGGACAATTAAAGCTTGGCACTGTCTGGGGAAAACTTCTGTTCCTGTGTTGTGTTTTATACACAAGATGTTATAAAGCAAGCTGATGAGTCCTTCACTTAGATTGAGTCCTTTTACTGCTTGTTAGCCCTGGTAACAACCTTATTACAAGGGATTTATGTAGAGCTCTTCAGTTACCATCTCTACCACCCTTTTCTCTAATTTAAAGCTTGGAATTTATTTCTGTAGGAGCCCTGCTGCAAGATCCATAAAATACTGGATGGCACTGGGGCTGGAGCAGGCCCTACAAATCACTTGAAAACAGAAAAAAAAACAAAAAAAAAAAACCCTCTCTGGCTGCAGATTGGATTTACAGTTTGACCCTCCAGGACAGGCTGTGGGATTTCCTTGTGGGAAGCACAAATCCCCAGCCCTTCAGTGTTGGGAAACCCCAACTGTCCCATGCCAAGGGATTAATCAGCAAAATTGCTGCATGCAGAAGGAGCCTGTGATTTGTTGTGCTGCAGGACTGAAGGCCTGCCCGGGGGGTGGGATTTGGAGTGATTAAAATGCAGGACTGTGGCAGGGTTTGGAGTCACTGCTGCTGCTCTGCTGAGGAGTCACAAGCAGCAAGCTGAAGCTTTTATTCCAAAATATGGTTTATTTTTAACTTCAGGAAGAGGGTGGTGGGCTGGCTGGATGCATGGAGCATTTTAGCAGTTGAGTTCTGGGTAAATGCATGGAAGTTCATCCACTTAAAGCGTGGTGGCACATCTGTTTGTTCACTACAGCAAAGGTTGATAAAGGCAAAATACTGCAAGAGACCTTTAGAAATATCTTTATTTGATTTCCTCAGTAATGATCCCAAGTGCTTGTGGTGTATTTACTACAGTTCCAAAATCCTCCAGGCAGCGCTGGAAGGACCAGCCTGGTGTAAACCTTGTTTTCTCACAGCTGCAGAGATTTTCTGCTTTATCAGATATATTAAATAAATAGATGTTATTAACTGACAGTGGGAACACATTCGTGACTAACTTGTTTATTTTCGTTATAACTTCCTTTTTGAACAGCAGAGCTTTTTGTCTGAAGCAGTTTTGATTTATTGGGCTGTCAAGTTCAGTTACTCTTTCTGTTGGTATAAGTTTCACCTCTCTAATCTGTTCAGGGGGACGCTGAAATCCATTATGGAAATGGGGACTTAACAAGTTTTTTATCCTGCATAACCCCCTGTTTTAGCCTAAAAGGGGAGTAGAAGTGTGCACAGCAAAATAACACAATTTAGTGGTTTGGGGTTTTTTTTTTCTGTGGTTTTTTTTCCTCTGTGTCCAGGTTAAAATAAACATTTTTCATATCTGGGGCTTCCAAAGGTTTATGAGCACAGCATTAAAAATGCTACACTTTAACTTCAGTGTAAAGCAGCAGGAACTCTGTGTTTATTCCAGAAAAAGCCCATTTCCAGGTGCAGTGTGTGATCCATCATGGTGTAGCTTTAGACTGGATATTGGGAAGGAATTCCTGGCTGGGAGGGTGGGCAGGCCCTGGCACAGGGTGCCCAGAGCAGTTGTGGCTGCCCCTGGATCCCTGGCAGTGCCCAAGGCCAGGCTGGAGCACTCTGAGGTAGTGGAAAATGCCCATGGTAGGAGTGGGACTTGATGGGATTTAAAATCCCTTCCCACCTAAACCATTCCATGATTCTGCGATCCTGGAACGTGAACCAGTTGTACAAAGACTGCACATAGCAAATTTCTGGATGAAATTCTCTTTCTGAGCTGCAGATTTACATCCAAGACCTTCCTACTGAGTTTAATTCCAGGGGAAAATGGAGCAAAGTAGAAGGGAGTTGAACTCTTGCTGGGAGCTGCTCTGATGGGTCTGTTTGGGGACATCAGAGCCAGTGGGACCAGGGAGGGCTTTGGCAGCCCAGATGTTGTTGTTGGATGAGGCTCTTGGAGGCAATCAGAGCTGACTGATGGGTAAAGTTGGGTTTAACTGGGGGAAGGAGTCTTGAAATGGTTTAGGTGGGAAGGGACCTTAAACTCATCCCATTCCACCCCTGCCCAGAGCAGGGACACCTCCCACTGTCCCAGGCTGCTCCCAGCCCTGTCCAGCCTGGCCTGGAGGTCCTCATGGGATGTTTAGAACTCCCCCTGGTTAGATTTAATCTGGATTCCATATCTCATTTTTTTTGGTCATGTTCAGTCTGAACATCCCTGATGTAGATGCTGCCTGAGGAGGGGAAAGTTTCCAAGGATGATGTGGAGCCAGTGCTCGTGTCCCCCTGGTTTTCCGGCGAGGATTGTGCCATCCCACACCTGGGGCAGGGCTGGTTCTGCATTTAAACCCCTCCAGAGAATTCCAGGAGCACTCATTCTACCAGTGGCCCAAGTTCTTCACCTTGGCTGCATTTTTTTTGGCCTCTGGTGTCTCTCAGGTGCCTCTGAGCAGTTTTTACCCCCCTGAAAGCATCTGAGAGAGAGAGAGAGAGGGGAGGATCCCAGTGGGCACCTCAGCTCTGAGGGATCTGCCTGAAGGCACAGGGACCTTGCTGGGACTGAGTCACTGCTCTGTGTCAGCTGTGCTGACTCCACGGGAAACTGAGCCCGAAATTAGTGCTGAAACACAGTTTAACCTCAGTGCCTCCTTCCCACAGAAAAAAAAACCAAACTACTTTAGCAAAAAGAGGGTCGATGGGTTCTTTGTTTCGTTTTTTCCCCGGAGTTTAAGGCCACTCACCTGAGGCCCCTGGTGGATTTGAATGATTGCTGGCAAGTTGTCTGGCTGCTTTGTGGCTTCATCAGCACAGAGCTGCCTGCCAAGGGTCCTGCCAGAAATGTGCAGGGTGGAGAGGCTGTCCCAGGGAGCTGGGGCACAGCTCAGGGATTCACCAGAGACTGGAGCAGCACTGCTGCACGTGGCATTTCACACAGACAGCTTCACAATAAAAATCTCTTCCTCTTGCTGACCCAGCCTGGCCAGCCTGTCTTGTCTTGAGGTTTTTTTATTTTGTGGAAGAAAGCTCTTGACTCGGTGAAGAAAATTGTAGAAATTCCTGCAAAGACAGCAAATGGCCATCTGTCATTTGGCTGTCAAAAAAGCCACCAGATTTTTTTTTTAAAACAGCATTTTCACTGTGGTTTGTGCTGATGAAACCTAATTTTTTTTTCAGGCTGTATGAAAACAAAGGAGAAGCAGACTTCAGGGAGTCTCTGCTGCAGCTCTTTAAGTCCATCAATGAGATGATGAGCAGCAACTCTGACCAGACTGTCATAGTGAAGGTTGGTGCTTTCCACATCTCCAGTTTTGCATCCTGAACCACAACAAGGCAGCCAGTGAAGTATTTGCTTGTGTTTGTGCTCAAAAGCTGACTTTGCTTCAACAAGGTTAATACTTGGTGCTTCTGCTGAGGGGTTTGTGACTGTCAAGAACTTTTTTCGAACGTTTATAGAATCCTAGAATTGTTTAAGTTGGAAGAGACATCCAAGATCATTGAGTCCAACCTTTAATTGCTTCAAAAACCTCTCTTTGATTTTAAAAAAAGGACTTAATTTGGGTTCAGTGATACTTAGCTTTCTAAACTTGTATAACCTTAAAGTTCAGGTGTTTTCAAGGCATTATATTTAAGATGCTGATGACAGTAAAATCCTCATATTTTAATGCATTTATTTATATCTGAGGCTCTTCAGGGACTTCAGTATAGGATCTTAAGCCCTAGTATATATTTTTAAAAGAAATTCATTAGTGAGTGAGACTGGAAGCTCCACCTTTCATCCCTTAGACCTTTTCTTGTGTCCCTTTGAAATCAGCATCTGCTTTTGGTAATGTTGCCTCGTGCAGTTGGGACGGGGATCTGTGCCCTCAGATGGTGCTGATATCAAAGAGCAAAAGCTCTGAATTACAGGACTGGTGGATTTCAGTGTGCAGAGGAGGCTGAATACAGAAGTTAGTGGATCTTTTTCATCATGGAAAACTACAGAGAGTGCCCTAAATGTTTGTTGGATAAACTGCACCTTGAACTTCTCCTTGTGCTTCCAACTCGAGTTGAGAAAAAAAGATGAAACCCCTGACCCAGCCCTGCTGAATCTGTTGAGAGGTGATCCGAGGGCTGAGATCTGGGGACAGTTGGACTCTTCCTGCTCAGGTGGCTGCAAAGAGTCAGTGGGGAATCCCAGTGGCAGTGGGAGAAGTTCCTGGAGGAGTCCAGCAGGAAAAGTCCTGAGTCAGAAAAAAGTCCTGAAGCTCCTGATGCCATGCCGAGCACACAGCAAAAAGAGATTGTGGGGATAAAGCAGCTGAGGAGGGATATTTTAGGCAGAGAGGCCCAGGCTGGATCATCTGATAACAAAATAGGGATATTACACATCTCAGGAAAGCTGTATTTTCATTTCACTGCCAAAGCATCTGTCCTGGATGGAAATGGGCACTTGGAGGCCGTGGCTCAGATTGTGCTGTCCGGGCTTTTACAAACAGGGAGTTTGCAGATCACAGGAGTGGAATGTGATGGTTCTTTTCCTCAGACTCCTGCCTCAGAGAGGCAGATGAACATGAGCTTTTCTTCTTTAACAGTTTATACCTCAGGGGGAAAAAATGATTAAAAAAAAAATATATATAAAAATTGGTTTGGTTGTGTTCACCTGAGCCTGCAGGAAGGAAAACTTCCTGGCAGGAACTGAAGAGATGCCACCAGCAGTGGTTCAGGGTCAGAGCTCTGCAGGCCTGGGGACAGCACAGCTGCTGTCTGTGTTTGTGGGGTGGCAGATGAAGCTCCGAGGGATGAGCCAGGGTGGGGTTAAGTGTGCTTGAGGATGCCTTTACAGAAGCCTTGACAACCTTTCATTCATTATTTATTGCTTTCATCTCCTCTGGACTCTAATTACTGAGCTCTCAGAACATGTAATTGTTACTATTGGCTTTTTGCAGCTTGGGAAATTGCTTTTATGATGCTCAGGTATCCACTGGAGCTCTGCAGTGTGAGAAATGTGTGTACAGAGAACAGAACTATGGAATGGGTGGATAAATGTGGAAGTTTTCAGAGGGAGTGAGTGGATTCTCTGCATCCTGCCTGGCAGAAATGTGTGCTTGTGTTACAGAGAACAAAATATGGAATGGGTGAATAAATGTGGGGGTTTTTTGGAGTGTGGATTCTGTGCTCCTGTTACAGGGAACAAAACTATGGAATGGGTGGATAAAAGGGGGTTTTTTTTGGAGTGTGGGTTCTGTGCATCCTGCCTGGCAGAAATGTATGCTCCTGTTACAGGGAACAAAATATGGAATGAGTGGATAAATGTGGAAGTTTTCAGAGGGAGTGAGTGAATTCTGTGCATCCTGCCTGGCAGAAATGTGTGCTCCTGTTACAGGGAACAAAATATGGAATGGGTGAATAAATGTGGGGGTTTTTTGGAGTGTGGGTTCTGTGCTCCTGTTACAGAGAACAAAACTGTTGACTCGGTGGATAAATGTGGGGTTTCTGGGAGTGTGGGTTGTGTGCATCCTGCCTGGCAGAGCTGCAGGAGTGCTGGGAGGTGTCAGTGACACTGTCAGGGTGACATCAGGGGCCTCATTCAGCATCCCCAGCAGTGACTGAGCTGTACCTCAGTCTCTGGATCTCCCAGAGCTGGGGGTTGCAATGTGAGAGGTGCGAGGCACTGCTGAGAGGAGGAGTGGATGTTGGTGCTCCATGTGGAGCTGGCACCTTGGAGCCATCAGTGGCAGCTCCTCAGAGCCATCAGCAGGGTGCTGGGGGTGGCAGGGCTGTCACCTCACTGTCACAGAGCCTGGGAGCAGCCACTTTGTGCCTGCTGGGTGCTGTGCTGGTGCCAAAGCTCAGGAAGGGGTTAAAGAGGTGCAGAGAAAAATGCTGCACCTTCCCAGCAGGTGAAGCACTGATTTCCTCTTGTAGGACACAAAAGAAAGGTGAGAGACTTTAAATATTTCAGAAGGCAAAGAGCATAGAAAAAAAAAGGTTTAAAGGTTTTCTTGTTTAATTTTTGCAACTTTTTAGAAGGTGTTTTGATACAGACTTAACATGGTTGGTGAATAGGAACGACACCTCTCTGGTCCCGTTGGTTAATCTGGAGAAACAGCAAAATACCAGCTGGAGAAAGATTGTTTGCAGAAAGGAGAGTTGTTTGCCAAGATTGTTTTGAGAAGAAGCTTCCTTGAGAATTTTTTCCTTGGGGAAAAGTTAGCAGCTGCTAGCAGGCTAAAATCTCTCAGAGCCAGAAATACCAGGCCCACACTCTGGGCTTTGTGCAAAGCACTTGCTGATGTCCTTAGGAGGGGAGTGAAAAGGAAATAAAGGAATTTTTTATCTTTTCAATGAAGTTTGTCGTTGCAGGGGGTTGTGGAGGCAGCCAAGGCAGCAGAGGGACAGAGCTCAGCCCCAGGGATGTGCTGGGAGAGCCGGGAGGGGAAGGGAGCATGGAAAGCACAGCTGGGATCTCCTGTGGGCACTGCTGGTGTGGGCTGGGCACACCAGGGTGGGGCTCAGGGCAGGATTCTGAAGGCAAGGAGATGCTCCAAAGGCTGGAGTGAAAAAAAAAAAGCATGGAGCCCCTCTGGAGCCAGGCTGGGAGAGCTGGGGGTGCTCACCTGGAGAAGAAAAGGCTCCAGGGAGAGCTCAGAGCCTCTTCCAGGGCCTAAAGAGGCTCCAGGAGAGCTGGAGAGGGACTGGGGACAAGGGATGGAGGGACAGGACACAGGGAATGGATCCCACTGGCAGAGGGCAGGGCTGGATGGGAGATTGGGCAGGAATTCTTGGTTTTGAGGATGAGGAGGAGCTGGGATGGGATTCCCAGATTTTCTGTGGCTGCCCCTGGATCCTTGGCAGTGCCCAAGGCCAGGCTGGACAGGGCTGGGAGCAGCCTGGGACAGTGGGAGGTGTCCCTGCCCATGGCAGGGGGTGGAAAAAGATCGTTTTTGAGTCCCTCCCAATCCAAACCAGGCTGGAATTCTGGTGCTGTTGGATACTTTGCTGAAGTTTTGTGGGAAACCAATGATTTTAAAATGCTAAATCCCCAGGTGTTGTGCAGGAAGATCAGCAGATCTTGCTGGAGCTGTTTTAGGCTTTTTTCACTGATTTTTACTGGGGAAGCTAAATAAGTGTAGACAAAGTGTATTTGGAGAGAGATAAGAAGTTGCAAAGACCTACAGAGAAAATGAAGGTGCTTTACATGAAACGAGGCAGATTCTTCTTTCACACATCCCAGTGTTTCCATTTCTCCTTGCAAAAACTGGAATCTCCCTTTGTAGTTTATCACCACGGAGCAGAACTGCCACTGGAAATTTTCTCTGCGATATTCCCAACTTTTCGGGCTGGATATGCTGGATTTTTTTTTTTCCTTGTCTGCTGGGGGAGTAGCCTTCAAGCTGACACAGAATGAAAAACTGCAGTTCTTGTGTTCTTAGCAAGATTTCCTCTTTGTCTAGTCAAATATTTATGTCCTCGTGGAAGCTGATGAGCTGCTGTTGACTGTAGGTCTTCAGTTGTTTAGTATTTTGCATTTAAATTGATGCTTCTTTTTTTTTTAAATTTGAATTTTTCAAGGCTGTGGGTACATGTGTGGGGGGAAAAAAAAGTTTTCTCAAAAGAAAACTCTCAGAATTGTACCAGGATTTAAGGTTGTAGAGGACAGAAAGAAGTTTGGAACTTGTACCTTTTTTAGGATTACGGATATTTAAAAAGTCTTGGGTAGGGGAGAATTTATAGGGTTTATAAATATATATATATATTACATTAAAAGGTTATTTTTAAATTGACTGGTGCTACTTCAGCTATGAATTTTTGCAATAAGTAGGTAAAATTCCATAAAATCTTGGAGTGTGGTTTGAGCAGAGCTTTACTAGAACTTAAACTCCTTACAGCACTCTACTGGTAGAGCATGTACCTCATTTCTTAAACCTCATTTCTTTTGCCTTTTATATACTCAGATGTGTTGGAATTAAAATGTTAAGGTACAAGAACAAATAAAACCCACTTTTCACCCCAGGCTGTGATCAGTCCTGTAGGTTTGAATTTGAGAAGGTGAACTGGTAAATTTACAGTGTTCAGAACAACACAGAACTTGGGGTTTTTGGTTTTTTTTAGTTAATGAAATAACATTTTTTGGTGTTTTTTGATGTTTCAGTGTTTTCTGCAGCAGGGACAGACATTTCAGGGCTGCCTTTTCCAATTTTTTGAAAGGTGTGAGGTTGTTCAAGCCGGAGAGGGAAATCCAAGCAGTGATCTGGGCTGACATGCTGTGCCTGTTTGCTGAGTAACAAAAAATTCTCCCCTCCTGCTGGGTGGCAGTGGGGCTGCAGCAGCAGCTTGGCAAGGGGAGGAGGTTCCAGTTTGTTTCCCAAGCACCACTTTGCCTTTGAGGGTTAAACCTGATGAAATCAGGTGAGCAGCATCTGGCTATGCGTGCATGCATTTTTCATGGTTACAAGTGTGCTGAGCCTTCCTGGGTTGATTCCTGTTTTCTGCTAATTGGTGCATGATAATTATTTCCTCAACCTTCTCCTGCTGAAGCAGGAGCTCAGCTGGAGCCTGAGAGTGATGTTTCAAGTGTGGATAAAAATGCAGATATTCCTTAGTCAGGGATTCCTGCGGCTCTTGGGAGGCAGAGAAGCTCCTCCTGCAGTGGAGCCCCTCTGATATTTGCTGCTCTGATTTTATTTAGGATGGCTGGGAGCTCAGAAATGATCTGAATTGAGGAGGTTGTGAGCACTTTGTGTGTATAAAATCATCCTGAGTGTGGCCACAGAGAGCTGGGGTGGAAGATGAGGTCGTTTTTTAATGTGAATTCTCCTGTGCCTGTGGGTTCTTAATAATTCTGCTGGCTTCTAACCCATTTCTCAGTGTCCACTCTGTGCTTTAATACTCAGCATTTATTGCTAAAGCCACAGAAAAGTATTTAAATGAAGGCAGGGAAATATAAGGTGCTCGAGAAGAAAACTGTGTTAATGTGCAGGGCTTTTCCAACAGGTGGGATTCTTAATAAACATCACTTCAGATTAGCTGAGTAACAAAAATGCAACTGTGGACTGAAGTTTTTGGGTCTCTTAGAATCCGTGTAGGAAATATCTCCAGAAGATATTTATTTGTGATGATTCTTTGGGCTGGTTGGCACTAAATTTGGGCTGGTTCACACTGAATTTGGGCTGGTTCACACTGAATTTGGACTGGTTCACACTGAATTTGGACTGGTTTACACTACATTTGGGCAGGTTTACGCTACATTTGGGCAGGTTTACACTGAATTTGGGCTGATTTACACTGAATTTCGGCTGAATTTGGGCTGATTTACACTGAGTTTGGGCTGGTTTACACTGAATTTGGGCTGGTTTGCACTGAATTTCGGGTGAATTTGGGCTGGTTCACACTGAGTTTGGGCTGGTTCACACTGAATTTGGGCTGAATTTGGGCTAGTTTACACTGAATTTGGACAGGTTTACACTGAATTTGGGCTGGTTTACACTGAATTTGAGCTGAATTTGGGCTGTTTTACACTGAATTTCGGGTGAATTTGGGCTGGTTCACACTGAATTTGGGCTGGTTCACACTGAATTTGGGCTGTCTGAGTTTGGGCTGGTTTACACTGAATTTGGGCAGGTTTACACTGAATTTGGGCAGGTTTACACTGAGTTTGGGCAGGTTTACACTGAATTTGGGCAGGTTTACACTGAGTTTGGGCAGGTTTACACTGAGTTTGGGCAGGTTTACACTGAATTTGGGCTGGTTTACACTGAATTTGGGCTGAATTTGGGCTGTTTTACACTGAATTTAGTGCCAGAGGTGCTGCTTTGCAACTGGGATAAAAACTGCTTTAGTTTGTGGGCTGAATGACTGCCCTAGGCCGGGGCAAATCTAAAATGGGGTTTAGGTGTTCCTGGATATTGTTTGATCCAGCTGCTGCCTGAAGTTAATTTGGTTGGGATGAGTTCAATGGAATGGCACCCAAGATAATGCTGGGGTGGCAGGGAAGTGCTTTGTTGAACGGCACAAAAGACAAAAATTAACATTAAAATAGCATTCTCAAATGGACTTGGGTAAAACAAATTTATTGCTTTGTCAAACAAAAGAGTTCAGGAGGATATCCCGTATTTGGCACCGAGTTTTTGTGCTTAATTTGGAGGCCAGGCGTGCTGGTGGAAACAAATGGCTTTGGAAAATGACGGTTTTAAATTAAGGAATTTTTTTTTTTTGCTTTTATGGACTACAAAGAGCTGAACTTAAACCCCACAAAAAAGCAGTGGTGTTCTGCTCAGAATACATTTTGTTTAATGCTTTGCAAATGTCATTTGGTCAATCTAATGACAACCTTAAGTTAGGTTTTTTTCTTTTTAACAGCTACTGCGAAAGAAGCTTTTGTGACAGTTTTTTTTTTGGTCATTCCATTTATAAACCCAAGGATGGGATAATTTTCCATTGTTGCAAGATTCTTTTTCCGTCCTGCTTTCTTTTCACTCACCAGTGACCTGCTGCAATTATCGCAGAGGTGATTTCACTTTTGTATTAATTAAAGACATCTCTCCATATTCTCAACTGTGTAACAAACAAAAGTAAAGGAGTAAAACTCATTTTTCTGTCTGTTATTCAAAATTATATCAGAAATACTTGAAGGTGCTTAGCAAGGTTGCCCTGTCTTATTTTAACGTGCTTTTATTTGCCCGATGACACAAAGAAAAGGCTTTTACTTATCCTCTCGTCCTTTTGTGAAGAAATAAAAAACTCCAGGAGTTTCCTTGAAAAGCAGCTCCTCCTGGCAGTTTTAGCAGTTGGGCTGCTTTTTGTCCCAATAAATAAATAAATGAAGCTTACTGTTATTTAAATATTCAAGTGTCAGAGTGAAATTATTTGAGGTTGGAGGTTTTTCCCCACCCAGCAAAAAAAATCCCCACCTGCAGAAAAAAAATCAGAGAGTGAAGATCAATAATTCAGATCAACTTTTAGTCATAGAAGCTCCTTGAACTTTGAGATCTGGCTGATCTTTTAATTTTGCTCGTGGTGTAGATCCCATTCTTTACCCATTTTTGTCTCACTGAACCTGTCTGGAAATGAACTATCAGTGGGAAAAGAGCAGCATGGGCAGTGCAGGGCACTCTTCATTGATGTTCAGGGCGGCCACTGTTGGGAATAACAATTCCATTGCTCCTGATCTTATTTATTCTGGCCTTTGTTAGGGTTTTGTCCCCTCAAATGATCTTTTGGTACCAACACTGAGTTTGTTCCTTTCACACAAACGTGATTTCGCTGCCAGCTCTGGACAAGTTTAGGAGAACACAATTAATTAGGTGTTTAATTAATTGATGTTCAGAGGGGCCACTGTTGGGAATAACAATTCCATTGCACCTGATCTTACTTATTTTGGCTTTTTTACCACATCTGAAGGTTTTGGGGTTTTTTTTCACTCCATTGATCCTTTTTGATACCCACGCTGCGTTTGTTCCTTCCACACCAACCTGATTTGGCTGCCGGTGATGGAGAAGTTTGGGAGAACACAATTAGCTGTGAAGTCATTAGAAGCCCATCAATGAATTTATCTGAAAGGTTGCAAAGGGTCCTGCTCCAGCCAGAGCTGGTTGGGATGATTTAGGGAATGAGTTGCAATTAGTCCGTGGAAGGATAAATCCTGGGAATTGCCATCCCCTCTGTTGGCTGTGCAGAGAGCTCTGGCCATCAATTATTGCTTAATTTTATTCCATTTAAGGCAAAGCTTTGACTTCTCTGGCCCTGATTGTTTTCAATAAGTGAGCTGAGCTTCTTGGCCCAGTTAATTGCCTTTTTTTTCACAGTTTTTAAAGGTCTCCTTGAGGCACTGAGCAGCTCCATGGCTTCTCTTGGCACCTCCTGCTTGGAGGGAGTGTCAGCTCACGGTTCTTCCCATCCTTTCTGAGGAATAACTCCTTTTACATGCAGCTCTGGTGTTCATGAAGGGAGATTAATGTGTATTTGTGTGTTTGGGATGTGGAGGATGAGCCACAAGAGTGCTCAGAGTTGGCTGCAGTCTGCCATGGCCTGGCTGGTGTCACCCTGAGCCACGTGAATCACAGGCTGGGCAAAAAAAATAAAACCCCCAAAACACCCCACAGCAGAACAGTGAGTGTAGGAAGAAATTCAGTTCAGGGAGAATATATCCATTATTCATGCCACACACTGGCTCATTGCTGCTTTCCCTGCTTTAATCCTTCCCCTTTGCTGCTTTATTTGTGTGCTTTGTAGTACTGGAAATGACTGATTTTGTAACTTGATAAGGGCGGGAATAATTTGTCACTGGTTTTGCACAAAGAGAGGAGCCCCCTCGGGCAGTCAGGTTTTTATTGCAGCCCAGCTTGAAACTCTGTGTAATTATTGAGTGTGTGTGTGAGGCTGATCTTGGCCAGCTTCGGGTGTGCTCCTCGTGTGATCACAGGGAAATTGCTGCAGAAACCTGTTTGATTCAGCATTAAGGTTCCTCTCACTACTGTGGTTCTTTAATGCTGGTTGGAATTTTCAAGTGGTTAAGGCATCCCTGTGTGTAACCCTGGAATGAAGATTTTTTTTTTGGGCTTAGTTTGCCGTGTGCTTCTTGTGGAAATGAGGAATTGGAGCCTTTGTCCAGTGCTGATCAAGAGTGAAAAGTAATTAATTTAATTTCTTTAAATGGAAGAAAAAAAAAAACCCACAAACCCAAACCAGATGCTTATTTGTTTTTTCCTGATGTTACATGGAAAGACAAGAGCAGGTGGTTTTTTTTATCTGCTGAATTTCATATTCCTCATTTATGCCTTGCAGTGTCCTGGGAATAACCAGCATTGCAATGGAGCTACTGCTCACAGAAAATCTACTGCAGCTTGAACAGAGTAAGATCTACAGCGAGAGCTGCTCTTCTACATGATTTAATACCAATAAAGAATTATTTCAGTAGCCCTTTGGTTTAGACAGATCCAGATTTAATCACGGGGCTGCACAGCCTCATGGCCTGATCATCTCGTCACATAATCAAGCCAGCTGAGGTGGGAAATTGGGAAATATACTTCCACAGTCTTCTTTAAATCTCCAGAATTAAACTTTAATTGGTTTATCCATAAAGCAGACCCTCGGTTGCTGCTAATTGTTGCAGCTACAAGCTGTAAATGGCTGTTGTAAATAGTTTTACCCCACAGTAGTTCATGGGAGCCGTTCAAGTGTTGATTTTTACGCTGGGTGTGAAATTTTAATTCAAGATATAAAATGCCAGCTCTCTTTTTAAGACGTGTTACTAAACATTTATGGCTGCATGCATGTGAATGATCAGCAAATAAACCCCCGGTGCTGCCTGTGCTTCCTCACTGGTCATTAGAGCCCTCGTCCATCACTGCTCCATTTGCATAATTCCGGAGTCCCCAGCTCGGGAGTCCTTTCAGCAGATGTGGGGAATGTTTGATGATCCAGCTTCAGTGGATTGTGGCTGAAAATTGGATGCTCTGAAATCTTCATCCAGCCCAGGGACAGGCTGGGGGTTCCCTTTGGAGAGGGGTCTCGGCCTTGGTGGGCTCTGGAGGTTCTCCTTGGGTGTCACCAAAGCATTGATTTGTGGCTGTCAAGAGCTCTGGGGTTGGGTGCGAAGTGACGGGGATTGTGGCAGAAAAGGGGAGTTCTTGGAGAAGAAAGGAGTGGCTTTGTGTTTGCTCCTCGAGACTCTTCTCCTCTGGCTTTTCTACCTGTAGAACCCCCTGGGGATGGAAAATGTCTGTGTCCAGCCTGGGGAGTGTAGATGACAATCATTTCTCACATCACAGAGGGGGTTGGGTTGGAAAGATCTTAAAATTCATCCAGTGCCACCCCTGCCATGGCAGGGACACCTCCCACTGTCCCAGGCTGCTCCAAGCCCCAGTGTCCAACCTGGCCTTGGGCACTGCCAGGGATCCAGGGGCAGCCACAGCTGCTCTGGGAATTCCATCCCACGTCCTCCCCACCCTCCCAGGGAACAATTCCTTCCCAATATCCCATCCAACCCTGCCTCTTTTCAGGCAAAAATACACCTGTTATCAAACCATTTGATTTAATCGATAAAACACAAGGTAAGGCAGACAAGTCTGGCTGTTCTGGTTTATATTTCAATTACTCTGAGATTTTTTTCCTAGTCTGGTGCTCAGTGCATGCAATAACTACGAATTGTTCCAAAGAAAAAGATAAGACGAGTAAAAATTCCTACAAACAGTTAAAATATTAAAAATCTGTTTGTATCTTCCGAGCTCTTTCATGTGCTGTGCAGTGGCAGCTGCGAGTTCAAGGGGAATTGGGAAGAGCCAGGGTTTCACGAGTGGCTACCAAGAATTTACTGCAGGGAAAAAAATGCTAATTAGGTTTTTTGTTTAATTTTTTAGCGGAGTGAAAATTAAACTCCAGCCTGGCTGAGGAGGAGGATGGGAAAGTGCTCAGCAGAAGATGGGGATAAAGGGATTAGAGGAACCAAAAGGTTTCTATAAAATGTTGGAAGGAGCTTATAAATCTCTAATTTTGGTCTAAGTTCCCCCAGTTTATGAACATTTCATGCCTCTGTCTTACTTTAAATCAGTTTAAAAGTTTAATTTTTGCTGAGTTTCAGCTCAGGTGCCACAGAAAATGGTGAAAGCAAAGCCAACTCCTCCGATTCTCTTCTTGCAGTCTTTGCATCACCTTTAAACACATTGATTTTGTTAATTTGGGTTTTCTGGTTTTTTGGGTTTTTTTTAGGGGGCAGCACTTAAATACTTGCCAGCAATTGTCAACGATGTGAAATTAGTGTTTGATCCAAAGGAACTCAGGTGAGTAGAGTTAATTAAATGTGAAGTGTTGATTTTATATAAATCTTTATTTATAAATATATATATGTATAAAATATACACACAAATATAAAAATATATATTATATATATAAATATGGCAACATACACTATATATTTGTATTTTTATATGTTACTGCTATCTATATATGCTATATCTAAAGATGCAAAAATATGTTAAAAATGTAGAAATATCTACTGAGGCTGAGTAACCCTTAAAAATACCTGCAAGGGACCAAAAAAATGTAATAAAACCAAAGTGATGAAACCTCTCAGGTGATCCATATTTCACTAAGGGTCTGTTTTTTAAAAATAATGTCTAACAAATGCCTGACAAACTTTGCAGTACAAACAATTAGCGAGAATTAATAATCAGGCAAATGCCATCAAAACTCTTCAGCTGGACCATGATGCTTCACTCTTTCGAGTATAAATTTCATGTAATAATAAAATAATAAATAATTCAGTGAAGCCTATTGCTGGATCGATGTCTCAGTAGCTCATAAGCACGGCGGTGTTGTTTGTAAATTAAAAGGACAGAAAGAGGATGTTTAAGAAAAAAAGTATTTCAAAATTCAACTAAAAACTGGTATTTTAGAAGTACTTTTAGCTTAAAGAGAAAAAATTTTATTTTATTTTCCATGATGCTGTTACAAACTGAAAAACCCCACATTTTAAATCTGATTTTACTGCACGAACCCTTCTAACTTTTGTCTGGTTTTATTTCTATGGTCTCGATGTGCCAGAAGAAGGAAAAGAGATAAAGTAGGGGTAAAAGAGTTAAATATAATCTAGTCTAATGTTCCAGTGGCCTGAGAAACCTGGCATTTACCTTCTGCTTGACAGGACTGTGAAGGGTTTTACATCTTCACTTCCCTGGGCTTAGGAAGTCCAGATTTGTAGAGTTTCTGGAGTGAATAATAATTTTGGTATATGACAGCAAAATTCCTGGGAATAGAGAAAGGAAAATGCAGGATTTGGCCAGTTTTATCCTAAATACTACATTTTTTCTTTGGTATTACCAATACAAATTGGAATGAAATACTGGGAGTATTTAAAATGAGGTTGATTTCTAATTAGAAGTTAAGTCTCAATAGGAAAAGCAAAGAACCCACGATTTTAGGAAGGGATTCAAAATTATTGAAAAGCCTTTGTCAATATTAGGTGGGAGCCCAGCTGATGAGTGTGATGGTACCTTATCCTAAAATGTCCATTTCTGCGATTTTTAATGATTAATTTTTTGTTGGTAGCTTACTATGTTAATTATCACATTGTTGGCATCCATCCTCACGAACGTGAAGCACAGGCAAGGAAAACTTGAAACCCAAAACCTTAAATGAAACACAGATGAAGAGTCTAAAACTGAGACAGTTTTCACAAGGGAGGGGACAAAAGAAATTACACTAAAAACTAAAGAAATTTGTGGAAAATTATTCATGATTCTCTGGTGGGGTTTTTGTACGCCTCAAAAAAATTGAGTTTGCTCATCCAAAAGCATGAAGTTGTGTGTCCGATTCTTTATTCCTGGATGTTTTTTCTGTGAGGGGGGGGGGGGAGTTTAATGGATTTATGGATTTTAAATTTAATTTTAATGGATTTTTGCTTTCCCTCTGTGTGTGTGCAGCAAGCTCTTCACCGAGTTCATCCTGAATGTGCCCGTGAGCCGCCTGACTGTCCAGAAGCTCTACTGCCTCATCGAGATCGTGCACAGTGACCTCTTCACCCAGCACGGTGAGCAGGCAGAGCTCCAGGGGCTGGAATTCCTGGAATTCCCTGTCCCAGCCCTCTGCTTTGTCCCTCATCCCATCCCTGTGTTTCATTGGAAGGACAGAATTTAAAATCGAAACCCAAGAGTGGTTTGGGTAGGAAGGGACCTTAAAGCCCATCCAATGCTGCCCTTGTGCTTGGTGGGCACCTTCCACTATCCCAGGCTGGTCCAGTCCCAATGCAGCCTGGCCTTAGGCACGTGGAAAATCCTAATGGACACTGCAGGTTGCAAATGGTAAGGAAGTGGAAGTGCAAAATGACAGAAAAACCCCTTTGTAGTGGTTTGAAAGCAAAACCAGTGGGAGACTCCAAGTCAGAAATATAATTTAATATGAAGAGGAAATAAAAGAAATAAAATAAGTGCAATAACGCAAAAGACCACTGACAGAATCAGAACAGAACCTGACAGCCTGTTAGTGAGGGTGTTGGAAACAGTCCAAAGTAAGCTCTTCTGGAGTGGCAGATGTGGTCCTGTTGGAAGTAGAGATGGTCCTGTAGAGAAAAGGGTCCAGCGATGGGTCCAGTCTTCCTTTGGGTGTCCTGTGGGAACACTGGATGTCTGGTGACACTTGTGGCTCCTTTTTATCTACATGGAAATGGTTTGGCTCCTCCTCCCAGGGTGGAGCATCTCACAATGGAATGATGTAAGGTGTGATGTCATTGGTGAGCTTTAATGGCCCATTAACAGGAGATACCCCCATGGAGGAGATAAGGAACACTGGGATGATATGTGTCATGTCATTGGTGAGCTTTTAATGGCCCATTAACAGGAGATAAGGATCACTGGGATGATGTAATGTGTCATGTCATTGGTGAGCTTTAATGGCCCATTAACAGAAGATATCCCCACGGAAGTAATGGGAGGGTGAGCAGAGATAAGAAACAATGCCCCACCCAGTTTTAGCAGCTGGTTTGTTATCAGAAAGGCAGCCGCCCCCTCCCTCCTGGAGTTACAACCGATAAAGAAAAAACACCTCCCCACTTGGGTTTCAACAGATGGAATAGAATAAAGTGTTTTTTTTGGTTACATAAACCAAGACACCATTCAATCTGTTATTTTAAAAGGGCATGAAGCAGCCATGTGATTGTTGTAACTTTGTGTTGGAGTTTATCAAAAATTATTAATTCAGCTTTTGTGCTCAGTGGCCTCGTGTGGAGGAAGTGGAGGTTTTTGATGTCCTCTCTGCCTTGAAGCTGCTCCCTGGCTGCAGGAAAACAGCACAGAAACCTTTCAGAGGGTGCTGTTCATCCATGCCTTATTATTTGCTGATTTCCCATTAATGAGCCAGTGAAAGATGAGTTCAGGCACTTGTCCTGCAGATTTCCTGCTTTGGGGTGAAACACTTGGTTCTTTTTCAGGCTGGCTGCAGGTTAAACTGAGCCAAACAAAGTGTTTGTGTGCTGTCAGGGAAGGTAATGAGGGAGCAAATAGGCACCAGTTCAGTGGGAAAGGAGGTTTGGGAGGATTCTGCTCTCAAATCACAAAAGCTGAGAGTGCTGAGTGCTGATAAAACAAATTTTAATGGTTTTAGTTTAAAAAATCTTGGTGGATTGGCATTGTGGTGGTTTGATGCCACTCTTACAGTCTCTGAGAAACAGTTTACCACCTGTGTCACCATGTGCAGGAATTCAGTAGGAACAGCAGCTCCAGACTTTATCTTCACTTGTGAAATGATTTGAAATTATTCAGCCCTTAAGTGCTGGATTTTCAGGAACTAAAAGGAGGAATCCAGATGGAGTTGCTGGTGTTGGGCCTGGGTAAAATGGTGTCCCCAAGAATAATTTAATGCTTCCTGGGTAGGCCTGTGCATCAGTGTTATTCATCTTCTTTCTTTCTCAGCTCACTGTCAGTGTAATAATTTCCCATTCTCCTGGCTGCTCCCAGGTTGCCAGGCCTTTGGGGCAGAAGTCAGTAATATCAGGGATCATCCTTTACTCTCCTGGGGAGGAAGAAATGGAGATAACTCAGATGAAACAAGAAATGGAGTGTAAAACACACTCCTGAGAAAGGCTAAAGGGGCAAGTGGTGCATTTACCATATTAATCTTCACCTTCCTTTATTGAAGCAGTTCCATTTTCAGAGGGGGAGGTAGGAACTGTGTGTGGCTGGTTTGTTTTTTAAATCTGACTCCCAAACTCAGCCCTGCAGGGTGCAGGGAATGGTGTAGTCCAACATTATTGAGCTGCTGAGACATATAAAAGGATCAGTTTTAATGGGAGGGTGATTAATCAGGGCCGGGGCCAGGTTTGCTGACAGAACAGCGCTGCTTAATGGCTCTGAGATCTTATCAGGAGGCTCCTGAGCAGGGTTTAGCTGTCACTGCCTGTTAGGAATGTCCTAAATCCAACAGCCTTTGGTCTGGCTGGGATGGGGATTCCAGGCACAGCACTGACCCAAAGCACTCTGGCATTTCCATGGATGTCTGGGGGGTTTTTATTCAGTAAACAAAGTGTGGCTTTAAAATTTTCCTCTTGCTGTTGGTATCACAGACTCCCAAACCAAAATCCCATCCAGTGCCACCCCTGCCATGGGCAGGGATGCCTCCCTTTATCCCACGCTCCTCCAAGCCCCAATGTCCAACCTGGCCTTGGACACCTCTAGGGATCCAGGGATCTAGGGATCCTGTGCCCCGCCTCATCATCCTCCCAGGGAACAATTCCTGCCCAAAATCCCATCTAAATCTATCCACTGTCAGCTTAAAGCCATTCACTGTGTCCTGTCCCTCCATCCCTTGTCCCCAGTCCCTCTCCAGCTCTCCTGGAGCCCCTTTAGGTCCTGGCAGGGGCTCTGGGGTGTCCCTGGAGCTTCTCCTCTCCGGGTGAGCACCTCCAGCTGTCCCAGCTTTTCCTCACAGCCGAGAGGCTCCATCCCTCTGATCTTTTCACTGTAATTCTACGTCATCATCATTCTGTGAAGTTCGTGTTTGAAGCCTCAGTTGTGCTGGGAGCCTTTCAGAAACATTCAAATTCACTTGAAAATAAATCAAACCGCTGTCCACAGCCTTTTCAAGATTTAGGTTTTCCTGTCCCTTGCTCTGTGGGTTGAAGTTCATTGCTAAAATGTCCTTGCCTGCCCTTCCTGCTTCTCCCTGATTCAGGATTTTCAAACTGATAGGGAATACTTTCATATAAGCTGTCAGCTGATCCCGGATCCTGTTGCACAAATGAGATTTTCCTTTCTGAAAGCAATATGCACTACAGCATTGTGGACTTAGGGAAGACTGGCAAATGCACAGAAAATTTCATCAGCTTGTTTCTGGTGGAGAAAAAAAGGCTCCAATTCTGTGCTTTGAGAGGTCAAGGAAGATTTATTTGTGTCTCCAGAGGAATTAAAATTCAAAATAAATGAATTTGTGAAGCTTGAAGGATTTGGGGGTGAGAGGGGTGGATGTGTGAAGCAGTTTGCTGAAGCATTTTGCTTTAGTGATGTTGTTGAGTGATGGATGATTCAGTGGGAAATCTGGAGAGTTCAGGACCTTGGATCGGAATGGAGTCTGGTGGTGGGGTTTCTGTATCTTTAAAAGAAAAATGTAAAATATAGTTGTGAAATGTATTTTATTCATATTTATAAACACAAATATGAATATGTTGTAATTATATAAATATGTTTCCATATAGAAGTAAATGCATATATAAATAAATAACATTTATCCCTACCACCATATATATAACTTAATGCATATAATCTTACATATAATTTTCACTCCACTACTTAAAAATTAACCAAAAAGACATAAATATAAATTTTTCCCTGAGTGTGGAGCAGCTTAATAATAATTTGGTGGATATTTCCAGTGCTCATGGTTGGGACTTAAATGGAGTGTCCTATCCTTGCAAAGGTCGAGGTTTTGGTTTGTGTAAACAGTGATTTGTCTGATTTGTTTTGTCCTATGGAGTTGTTTGGATTCGCTGTTGCTTTGTTTTCCAAATGACTTCCAGCTGATTGCCAAGTGAGCTGTGGAGCTGCTGTAGTTTGAAAGAGAAAATCCAGGGATTTTTCCATGAGGAATTGGAATCTATTGAATGTTAGTAGACACCACCCAGCATTTATGGGAGTTTTTATTGTTCAGTTATGACTCAACTCACGAGCTCTGTAGTGGAAACAGTTACTGAGCACAGGTTAAATTTTTTTGGCCGCATGAGCTAAACGAACCATAAAATAAATGGATTTATCAGTGTCCCAAGAAACAAAATGTTTTTATTGACACAGATTTATGGTGTGCATTGACCTGTGCTCATTGAAGGCTTTTGTTGGGTGCTGCTAATTGACAATTCCCGCTGAGCATCCTTTGGTGCAGATGAATATTTGGTTTCTCTGTGACATTACATCACCACAGGCTGGACTTTTGCTCTAGAACAGACGTGGAATTATCATCTGTGATCATTGTGCAGCAGGTCCTGAGCTGGCTTGGGAGCAGGAACTGAAGTTCTGGAGCATGAATGTTCCCCACTGATCAGGGCTCGAGCTGTTTGTGGCAGGCAGGGTGATGAGGTTTCACCTTTCCTCCTCTGTGCTCCTGAGTAATCAGTGCAGGGTCGATCAGCTCCGTGTTTTCCAAAACAGTTCATAGCAAAGGTGCACTGAAAATCTCATCTCCCTGTAGGGGATGTTACCACAGCACTGGGGTGGTTGAAACATCACAGAACCACGGAATGGTTTGGGTTGGAAGGGATCTTGAAATCCATCCCATTCCACCCCTGCCATGGCAGGGACACCTCCCACTGTCCCAGGCTGCTCCAAGCCCAATGTCCAACCTGGCCTTAGGCACTGCCAGAGATCCAGGGGCAGCCACAGCTGCTCTGGGAATTCCATCCCAGCCCCTCCCCACCCTGCCAGGGAACAATTCCTGCCCAAAATCCCATCCAGCCCTGCCCTCTGGCAGTGGGAAGCCATTCCCTGTGTCTTTCACTCAATATTCTCTCCTGTCAGGGAGTTGTGCAGAGCCAGAAGGTTTCCCCTGAGCCTCCTTTTCTCCTGACTGAGTCCCCTCAGCTCCTTCAGCTGCTCCTCATCACCTTTGGGATGATTCTGTAGAATTCCCAGCCCATTTTGTTTCCCCCCCATGTTTATCACCACCCCCAGGTGGGAACTGGGGAGCCCTGGCATCTTCACCCAAGGGGATGGAGTGCTCTGTGCTGGTTCTGTAATTCCAGACCAAGCACTGGGACAAATCAATTTGTTTTCCTTTTCTCAGAAATCTGTCCTGGCTGCCTCCCCCATTGATCAGAGTCATTCCAGCCAGTGGAACTCAGAGGTGACTCAGATATTAAACTTGATCTTTGCCCTTCCCTACCAGTGGGGCTTAGCAGGGCTGTGGAACATTCTCAACCCTCTAATTAGGGGCCTTTAAAGTTATTAAAGGCTGATTCACCTGGCAGGCTTTGCAAAGACACGTTCTGTGCCTTTCCTGGAGTGCTCAGCACGGGGCTTTGGGGTTCTTCCCCTCCCCTGCATTTGGGGACAGTTCACATTGCACAACCCTTCTGCCCTGGGGGGTTTAACAGCTTAATCTGCTGTTTCCTGGCCATTTTAGTCCAAAATTCAGGGAACAACGTTTCCTGAAGTTTCCCAGATGCAGAGACACAAGGCTGTGATCTCTGAGCATCTCAGGGGAAAATCTGCAGAGCCAAGCTGTTCACTGGGCTGACATTTATATGGATAATTAGTAATTAATTTTGACCTGGTGATTCCCTCCATGTAGGAACAGTCTGAGTGCTTGAACAAGGAAGGGGATTTTAAATTTTTTTTTAATAGGAGCAAATGGTCAAAGGTTGGAGCAGCTCAGAGGCAGAAGTTGGTGAGGTGAGGTTTTGGTTGAAAAGCTGGAAGTTGATCTATTTTTCCTGATTTTTTTTTTTTTGTGTGTGTGTCTTATGTAAGCACTGAAGCACATCAGCCTGCAGGCCCTGAAAGCTGTGTTTGTAACCTCGTGTTTTGTGTGCAGACTGCAGGGAAATCTTGCTGCCAACAATGACAGACCAGCTCAAGTATCACTTGGAGAGACAAGAAGATTTGGAGGCTTGCTGCCAGTTGCTGAGTAACATCCTGGAAGTGCTCTACAAGAAAGACGTGGTGAGTGCAGGGTGGCTCTGTGATCAGGAACACTTCACAGAAATTGTTTTAGTAAAGTAAATTAAGCAGGTAACTCCTGAAGCTTTAGATTTATTTTTTTTTAAATTTTTTCTTTTATATAACCTCCTAAGCAGCCTTTTCTAACTCTTAATTTTCCAGTGATGAGGATGTGTTGTGTGGCATCTCACACATCACACCTGGCACAGCACTTGTTGTTTCTGAGGCACATCCAGTCCAGCTTTTCTGCTGAGATAGTGAATAAATAAATAAATATCCTTAGGAGTTAAACCTGCCTCATTTACTGGGCCTGGCCTCTTCCAGGTGAAAAATGTTTTGTTTTGGTGCTTTTTCTTTTCTCCCGTGGGCATTTTGGGCACTGTGCATTTGAGTTGTATCGTTGCTGACATGGTTCCCAGACGTGCAGCATGTATAATATCCCTTTTTATTGTGTAATAGTCTCTTTTTTGCTTTCTCTCGACCTCAACAAACGTACAAATATTGGTGCTTTGCCAGAGAGCTGCAGTGATTTGATGCTCTCCGAAAAATTTGGGCTGCTGCTGCTGCCTGAACCTTCAGTGCTGTGTAGAATCATACACTAATTCAGCTGGAAAGGACCTCAGGGGTCAGCTACTCACATCCTCTCTGGCATCTTATTTAATCATGGTTTTTTGGGTTTTGCTCTGGTTTTGTTTGTTTTTGGAAGTAGCTCTGTGTGGCTGCTTCAGAGAGGGGGTTGTCACACCGGAGGAGTTTGGTTCTGGCTGCTCCTGTCACTCTTTGCTTTTCTCTCTGTGGTGGGAACTCACCTGCAGCTCCACCCTCTCCCAGGCTGATCTGGCAGCAGGGCCAGTTCCTGGGTGAGTTTGTGCTGGTGGTGGATCGTCCTTCCACTATGCAAATCTATTTTCCATCCATAAAGTAAAAGATGGGAGCAAAGCTCATCTGTTTCTCCTTGTTGTGTTTTTGGCTTTTGTTTTTTTGCCCATCATTCTGTGTGAAATTTCTGGAATTGTTCTGGAAAGCTGCTTGGAAGAAATATTTCATTTTAACTCTTTCAAAAGTAGCGGTAGGTTGTTTCTAATACTGACTGAAATTGGCAGTTTCTTAATGAGAGTTTTGCTTTTCTCTTCCTTTTAATTGAGCTGTGGCAGAACAGCTCCTCCCTCCCCCCCATCTGGTAGTGCCCGTGGGGGGTTTGATGTTGGAAAAATGACTTGGGGGAAGAAAATTAATGGATGACTAAATGTCATAGGCTGCATTTCCAGGGTCTTGGCTTTTCACTGACATTGCAACAGCACATTTTTAATTTATCAGTAACGTGTATGACCAGAGTAACACTTTGTTAAAGTGGGAGACTCCTTTGGATCAACAGCAAGTGATGTTTTAGTGAATTTTCAGCAGACAGGTGGGTCGAAAGGCAACACAAACGTTGTGTTGGTGCCTGTTGTTTGTAGTTATCACTGATTTATTCCTTGTCCTCAGGGCCCCACACAGCGCCATGTCCAGATCATCATGGAGAACCTGCTGAGGACAGTGAACAGAACTGTGATTTCCATGGGACGGGACTCCGAGCTCATTGTGAGTAAACTCAAACACCTCTGTCACATCTTCCTGGACCTGCCTGTAATAGGATTGCAGTCCCAGGTGACCCAAAGCAATCAAAACCTCCTCTCTCTCACTCTCTGTGTGTGCTCAGGAAGCTGGAAAGCACTGCCTGGTAATTTTGCTGTGGTTGACACAGAGGAAGAGCAGAATAACAACAACAAAAAAAAGCTTGAAAAATATCTGTGAGCAGGTGATTAGGCAGGATTGATATCTGTGTGCACCAAAATCGTGTAGTATTGGTAATTAACCAGCTGAGAAGTGTGGAAATGAGACTTGGCTGTTGTTACTGCATTACAAGCATTTACTTGTCTTTTTGACTTAAATTGAGATAACCAAGGTAAGTGTTCAAATGACTGAAGAACAGAGCCCAGAACTGTGTTTAGAGGAAGGATTGATGTAAGCGACCCTCTGGACTTAACACTGGGATTTTTAAAGCCTTACAGTTGAACTTTTCCACTGTTAATTAATATTGGACTAAATAATGAAAAAAATAGTGAGGCCTGCTGATATCTGAGATGGGGATAGATCTGAGTGTGGTTTTGGGGGTCTCTGTGTGTTTTTGGAAGTCTCTGTGTATTCTTTCTCAGCTGTCTGCACCTGGCAGCTGGTGTCTCCAGAAAACTGGTCACAGTGGGCCAGGTTTGTGCTGTGTCTGAGCACTTGTCCCTCAGTTCTGCATCAATTTGGGTCAGTTTGGTTCAATGCACTGATTTCTTAAAATGGGGTTAATTGTTAGTCAGATAGATGAGTCCATCAGCAGTTTGGTCTTTTGACCTCCTCTTTCCTCCCAGTTTAAACTCTCCCTGTAATTGCACGCAGAGATATTTGACTTTTACAGGGCTCTGTGTCCTCAGCACATTCTCCTTCCCTCCTGCTGCCCATTTCCTTGGCATTTTGGGGGTGCTCGTGTTGGCAGATCTGCTGCAATTTTTTCATTTCACCTTTGGTGCATCTTCCACTGGCTAAGTTTTGGTCTTCCACTTGTATCACTTCAGATTTTGTTGTAAGGAAAGGACAGTGGATCTCCAGATCAATTGTTGGAGCAAGAAGTCACAGAATCCCAGGATGGTTTGGGTTGGAGGGACCTTAAAATTCATTTTATTCCACCCCTGCCATGGGCAGGGACAAATTCCAGTGTCCCACGTTGCTCCAAGCCCTGTCCAGCCTGGCTTTGGACACTTCCAGGGATGGGAATCCACAACCTCTGTGGGGAGATGGTTCCAAGCAGATCATTCCTACAGAATATTCCAGTGCTGGGCTGCAGTAACAGTGCAAAGAAGTCGAAAGCCTCGTGTGTTATTTTAACTTCCTCAGTTGCAGGCTGAATGTGAGTTAATTATTGTTTTGATGAACGCGATTCAGGTGATATTTAAAAATGTTAATTATGCCTTTTGCAGTTAGCTGAGTGGATTTGAAAACTTGTGTGTGTGTGTGTTTGAACTGAGAACAGTGATATCAAAGATCTGCATTGTGCTGGTGAGCACAGCCTGGAATCCCTCCCTGCACAGCCTCTATAATCAGCTAATGAACACTGAGCTTTCAGGCTATTTTTAATGAGTACTTACTCCTACCTCACAATGCAGCCTTTGCTGAAGAGATTCCCCTGTTAAATAACCAGCCACAACTCATTTTTGTGGTGTCAGCAGAGTAGGAGGAGTAAAATGAATAATAATAATAATAATTAGCAAGCACAGGCTGACCTGTCTTTGATCAGATTTGGGTTGAAACGATGCGGTGACTTTTCTTTTTTAGTTTTACCTGTAGTAGAGAATTAACCCCACAGGGTGACTGGAAGGAAGGGATTTGAAATATCTGACAGAGTTCAAGTAATGATAATTTCTTTAAAAGAAGTAAAATACAGGACGTAACCAATTTTTTATTCTATAAATATAACTGTGTTGGTGTGCTAAAGCTGGCATGTTTTCTCCTTGGAAAAATGCTTTGTGACACCATCTCCATCCAAAAGCTGATGTTGCATAATGCAGTTTATGAGCAGTGGAGGAATGTTAAGGATTTAAGTGCTCAGGTGAGAAGTTTTAATTACAGGATGAGCCTTTTCTACAGCGTTGAACTGGAAGGATTCTCCAATGGTCGCCTTTGGCTTTGCACATTTGGTTTTCATTTTTTACCTCCTTAAATGGGAGTTCCTTGATAAAAATCAAAAACAAGTTTTGTCCTGTACCTTCAAAAGAGAATTACCTTGAAATAAGACACCACTTGCAAGGACAAGAACCAGATATTAAGTAAAATGAAATATAAATGATAAGTTTAAAATCCGATAATTTTGGTAGCAAAAGGATTTTTAATCCTCGTTGGTTTGGACCATTTTTCCCCTCTAAATCTCATTGGTGGTTTTTACTTGATCCATTTGCTCAGTAGAAGATTCTATTATTATATTATATTATTATTATTGATATTTATTCTATATAATGATTCTGTTGTTAGTACAGGATGCAGCCTGAGGGTGCTGAGCTGTGTCCTGCTCCTCCAAACTGCCTGGTTGAGGTTCATTTTGCTCCTGCCTCGAGCTGCTGCTGCTGCTCCCGGCACAGTGAGAAGTCACCTGGAAAACAAACCACAAAACCTTTCTGACTGAAGAACAAACACGTTGCCTGAAGAAAAAGTAAATTGAGCAAACTTCCTTGAGCCTTAGGAATGGTGGTTTTAAACCATCTCTTGCCTTTCCTGGTGGCTTTTGGGCAACGTTGGGTTCCACGTGAGGCAACATCTCGGCCTCCTCTAGTAGATCAGGACAGAGCAGCCTCGGTGGCAGCTCCAGAATGATCCATGGCTGTTCCTTCTCCTCATGTCAGCAGCTTGGGATGTGCCTCATTTCCAAAGCCAGGGAAACCAAGCTCTTCAGTATCTGAAAGGAAATCTCCTGGCCTAGGGGAAGGTTGGGGTTGGATGAGATGGTCTTTCAGGTCCCTTCCAACCCAAACCATTCCATGCTCCTGTGGTTTTAACTTCCAAGAGCGTGTCCTTAAGGAGAGTGGTTCTGGAGAACATCCAGAGGTGTGTGGGGAACAGAATCAGTGCTGTGAGCAGGGAAAATGGATTATTTTGGATATTGGGGTGTGTGAGTAGGAAGCACTGGACAGGACCTCGTGGTGTTGCTGACGGATGAAATCTTCTCCGCTTTGCTGCTTTCCCCTCTGTGCTTTGGGGTGAGGGTGAGGTGAAGCCAGAACAGAAATGATGCAGGAGCCGTCAGAAGGAGAAAAAGGGCTTTATGGGATCTGTCTGAGGTTTCTGGAAGGAGACTGAGGAGGGGAATCTCTGTGGAGTGCAGGTGACACCTGCCACAAGGAGAGTGACAAGAGTCATGTAGGGCAGAGTGGCACTGATGGGGGAACTCTGGNTCAATCAATCAATCAATCAATCACCGTGGTCAATTGTCCATCTCTCAGCACTTCCAGGCTGGAGGCCTCTCCAAAAGGCTGTAAAATACAAGTGCAAGCCTGAAGTAAGAATTATTGATGGTCACAGGAGACTTCTGGGGCTGCAGTTACTTATTCAGGAGTTGAGTCTGGATGTAAATTATCTTCCTGTGCCTTAAAATCTGTCCGGGTCAGGCTTCATGGATTCCAAAACGTTGGGGAGAAAACTTCTTTTTCTTCACCAGATTTCTTCCATGTAAAAATACTTTGCTTTATTGTGTCACGTGTTTTCTTCTCTTTCAAAATCATCAGAAATTACATATTGCAAGCTAATTTCACTGAAACTGAAGTGATATTTGGATGGTGGCCATGATTTTATTCCATCACTAAATCTGAGCTTTTTTCGTGGTGTCAAACCATCCCTGTTGGATTCCCTACCAACATTTATGGGAACGAGCTGCACTCACCTAAACAAATGGACACATTTGCAGCACTCCAGTTATTTTAATGAACCACAGATGGCTTTTATGGAATGTTAAAAATCTTCATGTAGTCCCTTTTCTTCTCCCAGACAGAATGGTGTTGGTGCAGTTGGATTTTTAGTGGCAATCTGGTTCAATTCCAGCTCAATTCCAGCAGCAATATATAATATGTGGTAATACGCAGGTCTTGGTATAATCTAACAGCTGACTTGGTTGGGAAGTTCATGAAAAATTACCCTGTTTGATTGGAAAAAGCGATTTAACCTTTAAAACATCGAGTGGAATTAAAGGCATGAACAGTGGTTTTGCATTTTAGGCAAGAAAAAGCAAACACTTTGTACCCATGGTAGGATTTTCCAGTTTTAATCACGTTTTTTTTTTAATTTTATCCTGTTTTTTTAAAAGTATTTTTACAGTTATTTTTGTTTTTATTCTTTAAGAAACCAAGTGCTACTCACAGGAATAGTGTTTTCCTCATAGTTCTAAACCAAAGAATGCAACTGTTGCTGTGTGGTAATCATAAGGACTCAGCAAAGAGCAAGGGATATAAAATCGCTGCAGTATTTATTGGCTAAAAAGTATTTTGAAGCAGGAGATGGGAGAAGTTCAACTAGAAAATCAGTGTGTGAAGTGCAGGGGACTGCCAGTGAATCCAGCAAAGCCACATTGAAAATAAAAACGCATTTTCCTCATTAGAACCTCCAAGATCTTCTACATGAGGGTGAAAATAGCTCTGTCACATTGAACTAAAAGCTCTAAAGAATTAGTTTTGTGGTTTTTTTTTTTCTCTTGGTGTCTATCTAACCTGAGCCTGAGTGATTCTAAAGGCAATACAATTATGATACATTTTACACACTTGCAAAAACATTTTATTACAAAGTACATCGGAGGGTAGGGGAGAACACCAGATGTCAGTTGGAAGAAGCAAGACTCTATGGTAATGTCAGCTTTCCCCAGGTTTAAAAAAATGTAAAAAATTAAAAACTTTGCAACTTCTTAAGAAAATAGCCTGGACATGTACAGAACACACCGTGAGAACTTTCCCTTGGAGCTCTTTGTTTCTCCAGTAGGAGTTTCCTCCCTCTTCTCCCGTGATTCCAGGAGCTCTGGATCAGTCAGGAACCACAGACAGGTCGGGTTTGTGGCAGGGTCCCTGCACACACAAAGCTACTGAGGATTTGGGAACTGATTGCCATGGGGAGATGCTTGGTTTCATTTCTTTAAAAAACCCCAAACACTAGGCCTGTTAGCATGGAGGAGTGCATTAGTTATTGATGTTATTTTAATAACGAAAACTGCTGTATTTTATGTCGATTTTTGAGATTCCTTTCTGCTAAGAAAAGAAAAAGTATTTTTTTGTTCGTCTGGAAATATTTGGGTTTTTTAAGCCATGTCACGTGGGCTGTCTTGTAAAGAGTTCTATATTTTAGTTAAAAACAATATAAAATACATGAAACGTGGGGTTTTTTCCACATGAAACAATGGCACTTCCTTCCTGATGTACAGGATCACTTTCCTTTATCCTCCAACTCTCGCCAGGGGGTTTCAGGATTTGCTTCTGTGCAAGAGCTCGTTGCCCCCTTGAAGGTTTACTGCAAATATTGAGCTGGCCAGAGGCATCTTCTGCATCTCCTTTCCCATTTTAACTTGCTTTTCTTGCTCTTTGGAGGAAAAAAATTAAGTTATTTTCCTCCAGTTTCCTCTCAGGAATAAATTGGATCCTGAGCTAAGAGGAGAAACAATGTAAAAAAAACCACTTCCCCAGATTTTTAGTATGTGCAAATTAATGATCGTGGTCCTTGCACCTAAAGGCTGAAGAATTTGTACCTGCCTGCTGCTACAGGGGATGCAATCTCAAACCAAATTTGTCACATGACACTCAAATTCTTTGAAATCTTTAGAGAAAAAATCCCAAACCAAATGAAAAGAGAAGATTCCCACTCCCTGCTAGCATGAGGAATTTTTCCACCAATGGTCGTTTTAGATGCAAGTTTAATGACAGTAGCAAATACTTAAAGGAAAAGTTGCAGTTTATAAGTCAGAGCAAAATTTTAAGTGCCATTTCCAAGAAAAAAAACCCAAACCAAATTAGGAAAAATCTGATTCACATCTCTCCCCTAAGTGTTCCAATTATTGAGTACAATTAATAGAGCAAGATATAAATTATAATAAGCTGGGAAACCCATCTGAGAAGTTTAATAAATAGCATTTCCAATTTCAGCTCCTTCCAAGCAGTGCTGCAGCCTCGACATCTCCTGCTACCTTCTGGAGTAGTGGAGAGGTTTTCCAAAGACTGGTAGAAAAAATTGCTGACCCATGGCAGAGGCCAACAACCCGGATTGGGATGGGTCTGTTTTGGGGTCGGGTTTTGTTCCTGTGTGGCTGAGACCTTTCCAAGGTGACACTGAGGGGTTGTCCCATGGCCTGGACCCTGTGAGCTGGAGGTGCTTAAAGGCTGGGCCTGATTTTTGGGAGGTTTCTGGCTGCTGCCCCGCTGGGGCCGAGCAGCTGAGTGGTTCTTCTGGTGGTGAGGACGCAGCTAAACCAGAAATGATGTTGAAATGTGAGAGCTTGGTCGGAGTCTACATCGCATGAAGGCAGAGAATACACCACAGTCACGTCTCGGAGATCGGCGCGGCCTCGGGCCGCGGGAAAAATTGTGCTTTGTCCAGGAATTCTGTGCTGAAAACTGCACTCCCCGATCAACATGGAGCTGTAAAACTGAACACCACTGCAAACATAAGGCTTGCTCATTATTTTTCCCCCTCGTTGTTGCCCAAAGACAGCAACCCAGACCCCCAAAAGGCTTTCACCATTCCTGTGGGAGCAGGATGCCGGCCTACGCTTTAACGGGACGGAGCGCGACGCTTTCGGATCTGAGGAGGGGAGGGAAACAGTTTTACTTCCCGTCTTTGTCCAAATTTCCATTCAGGTTTTACATCCCACATTGGCAAACTGCAAGTAGAAGAGGGCAGGGGCTTCCCCAGGCCCGTGCTCCTGGGCATGGTCCGTCGGTACAAAGGCCTTTTTGGTACACACGGTGAGGACTGGACGCTGCCCTTGGCCAGGACACTCCTCCTTCCACCAAGATCCCGTCAGAGATGATGGAGAGAGCTCCAAATATTTGTCAAAGAAGGCCTTGAACTCCACACGTCATGGACTTGGGTTAAAGGAACCAGAGTTTCCATCTTCCATGCTTTTTTGATTCAGTTTTGGATTTTTGCTTGGGAGTAGAGGAGTAGCTCTCCTGAGAATAAGGCAAAGGTGCAACCTGAGTTTCCTCAATAGGATGAAGTTTTCTCAAAACTGGCTGTAGTTTATCTTCTTGCTGTTTAAAATCCAATTCCACGCTAGAAATGGAAAGAAAAAAGCACCTATTAATTTTGATGATAAAAAAGGTTTAGTTAACCCAATGTCTAAGTGCTTAATTCATGGAAGTCAAATAATAAATAGTTCTTGCACCAAAATGGAAAGGGGAAGTTCCAAAAGGGACGTATTCCAAAAGAAAAATAGGAATGGGATTGTTCAGCTTTTCCCAGCTGTAAAGGAGGGCCTTGGGAATTATGGTAGAAGTGACTGAACATTAGAAATACAGCTTCTTTTTGGTGGAGAAAAGATTTTTGAGGGATCCAGGCTCGATTCTCCCTTCTGGGAGCTCAGGGTGGCAGCCAGGCACCTATGTCCTTGTTCTTTGGGAAAAGCTGAGGGGTTGGCCAAAACCAAGGAGGCTGTCCCAGAAATTCCTTACCTGAGCTGTTCCTTGCCACTTTTACCATGGAAAAGAAAATGAATCTTTTCTATAGGAGTCTATACATACAACAGGAACTTGATGAAATTAACATCAAGTTCCTGTTGTATGTATAGACTCCTGTACATCTGTGGAATAAATAGATTAATTAAAAAGCAATTCTCCTTTATAGTGCACCCTTGCCTTCAGAAAATAAATCTGAAGCTGTAAAATCCCTGTCCTGAATTCCAAACACTGCCAGCTACAAAATCCTTCCAGCAATTAAGAACCACGATGGAGATGAAATTCCAGCCCTTATTTGAGCTTTGTGTCGCAGAGCATTTTGAGACCACCTTATAAACCAAAGGAACCACAGCATAAAATGGAGCAAGGATCCTGTCTGATGGTGGAAACTGAATTTTGGCCCCTCAGAAAAGACCCTGAAACTTGGTGGTGTTGGTTGGGTTTGTGCAGCAGCCTCTGGCCATGTTCTGCACTGAGGCTGTTCGTGTCTCGTGTAGAATATTTGGGGTTGGACGGGACCTTTGAAGGCCACCCCTCCTGCAGTGGAGCCTCTGGATATCAGAGAGTGAATTTAAAACGGTGAAAATTTGGGAATTTAGACATTTAGATTAATTTATTTCTTCCCTGTCCCCCTCCACTGCTGAGTTGTCTTGGGCTTTGCACTGGTTGCTTTCATCATTACCTAAATATGAAGTTATCACTCCTGAGCTTGAGTTCACTTTTAATGAGGGTTAAATATGTTTTCTGAGGTATTTCTGCCATTGCTTGTTTGGAGTGAACCACTGGAGAAGTGAGATCTGATTCTTCAGGTCTCATCCAAAAAGAGATTGTTTTAAACTTCAGTTCAAGCCGTGTCTGGCTCAAGGAGAGCAGGGACATGGCACAGAACACCTGCTGCTGTTTCAGAGGGAATTCTCCAGCAGAATCATTAAGGTTGGAAAAGACCTCCAAGATTTCCAATAGGAAATTTGGGTGGACTTCACATGACACAGGCTTTGTAAGCTGAGCAGAAAATGTCATCTGATACCATTTAGGTGGAGTTTATTTTCCTCTTAGGAATCAAAGATGCTGAGGGAAGGATAAGGCAATTTTGTGCTTTGTTTTTTTTTAAGAGCTGATGATTCTGGCTACAAGGACTCTGGTGCAGCCTCAGAAAGGGATGCTGGAAAGGTGTGAGGCCTTTGTATGTCTACCTTTGCTTAATTTGGTGTTTGGTTTAAGTGTAAATCCATTTTTAGCAGAAGTTTCAGCATTTCAGTGATTTGGATAAACATTTCAATGGCAGTGAAGAGAAATAAATTAAGAGTTCAGGTAGAGTCTTTTACCCATTTCTGTGTTTTTAATGAATAAAATGCCATTCTAAATTAAAGATAATTTAAAAAATTTCAGCTCAGTGCTGGAAGTATAGAATGGTGAATTGTCAGGAGGCAGCTGTATCGGTGCAGAAGCCCATTCCAAGCCCCTTGATTAATATCCCTCCTTGTTAATGGAAAAACAATGTTATCTTCACTGATAACATGTTCTGTGTCCAGTGTAGCTGGCAAAATATAGTTGGTTAGAGAAGTTCAGCATGAATTTAGTGGTGAGATGTGGATATCAGCTCATTGGGAATGTCCCAGCACAGGAATTCTGTCAGTGAGACAGAGTAAATCATGGAGTGAGGGAGGTGCTTCATTTAAATCTCATTTAAAGTGCAGCATTTAGCATGTATTGTATCTGGATTTTTTCCTCAGTATAAAGTTGTTTTTTTTGGGGGGGGGGGTAAATGCCTTTCAGCTGTGGCATTGCCAGAGCTCATTTTTACTCCTTTCGAACACTGTTCTTGCAAGGAGGCTCTTTAGAGCTGCTGGAAATTGTTGAAAAAAAAAAAAGAAATTGTTATAGAACCCCCTTGCTGAAGAGAGTAATTTTTAATATAATCAATTTCTATTAAAGATAGATCTCAAGAAAGAAAAAGCATCTTGGTTCTGGTCCATCTGACAAGCCCCATGTTGTTGCCTTTTGCTGCTGCAGCACAGATCAGCTTTCAGCTCTTCACATCCAAGGGAAATATTGTGTTTCTGAAGGGTAGAAGGAGGCTGAAGGAAAAACATTTGTGTGATTTCAGCATTTAGAACTGTAAATTTTGCAGAATAATTGATGGGTGTCTATCAGCATCAATTTATCCAGCCTTGGAGGTGTTGTAATGGAATTGCTCCATCAGGCAAATTATTTGATTGCAAACTTAGGCTTTAATTTATCCCTGTTTGTGCTGCAGAAATAAGACAAAAACCTTATTTTAAAAAAAATCACATATCTTTCTATATTATCTACAGCTGACTTTATTTTTATTCTTTAATTTTATATCAATCATATGAAATACTACTAATCATTATTAATGACAGATTCCCAAAAAGGTTTGGGTTGGAAAAGACCTTCAGGATCATCCAATTCCAACTTTACACTATCCCAGGTTGCTTCAAGCCCTGTCCAACCTTGCCTTGGCCACTTCCAGGGATTAAATTCAGCAAATATTCCATATTTGTAGGATTTCTTGATATTTTTGTTATCGAGCTGCATTCCTGAGCTTGATTCTGTCACCTGTCACAGCTCTGCCAATCCTGTTTTGCCTGATGCTATTTCTGTCCCCTCAGCATCTCCAGGTGTCCTCTCTCCAAATGACCTTTTCCTGAAATATCCTCCCTTGCCTTGTGCCTCTTTTCACTTTCAAACTTGGGTTTTGTCCCTTAAGCCCTGCCCAGAATAACTCCATTAACTTAATTATCCAGGACTCTCCTTTTCTCCTGGCATTACACACGGAGATGGGAATTATTTGCTTCAGAAGCATTTTTTCTTTAATAATAGAATCTTATTTTTCAATAGACTGATAATTCTGAACAAGTCCTGTACAGAGACAAGAGATGAATCTTAAATATTATTTAATAGCACAGACCTTGGCCTGTCATACCTGATCAGGACATCCTAAAACTTCTCTTCCCTACATATTGTTAAGTTTGGAGCACTGAGTCAGAGTTTTTCCATGTTTAATCCCAGATTCTTCCTCCAAACAGAGGGGCTGTTTTACTCAACAGCTACAAGCAGTAGAATTGTATTTGTGATAAATATTTCTGTGTTTTCTCCCTGGAATCACTGCAGACTTACAAGGTTTGCAACCAAAGCTTCCCATTTTAGGGCAGTGTATCGGTGCTGTCCTTCCCAGGAAAACTGGGCCAAATAAAATCAACTAGCAGCCCTTGGATGATTTTATTTTGACACCACTCTCCCAGGGAAGGATTTTTTCCCAATCTCCCATCCATCCCTGCCCTCTGGCAGTGGGAAGCCATTCCCTATGTCCTGTCACTCCAGTCCCTTGTCCCAAGTCTCTTTCCAGCTCTCCTGGAGCCCCTTTAGGGGACCTGAGGAATTGGTGTGATGAATTTTCTGGTTTGGGCTTTTCTGTTTTTGACAATATGTATTAATGACTTTAGTTTTTGCGTGCAGGCAGCAGTGAACCATTTCTAATTGAGTTGCTGTATGAGGAGAATTTGAGGAGTGAGAACCATTGGGATTAAACATATGGACTGTGGGAGGCTATGGAGCAACAAGCTCTGAGATATGGACGGGTTTTCTTATTTTCTAGCACAGTCACACGTTGTCATGAATCATTTTAAGGTTTTAGCTGCTCATGATCTGGTGGTTACTGGAGAATTGCTGAATCAGAGAAATCTGGGTTCAGGATGGAGTTGCTGAGGGATTTGTCAGAGAATCATGGGATCATAGAATGGTTTGGGTGGGAAGGGACCTTAAAGCTCATCCCATTCCAACCCCTTGGGCAGGGACACCTTCCACTGGCCCAGGTTGCTCCAGCCTGGCCTTGGGCACTGCCAGGGATCCAGGGGCAGCCACAGCTGCTCTGGGCACCCTGTGCCAGGGCCTGCCCACCCTGCCAGGGAGCAATTCCTGCCCAAAATCCCATCCAGCCTTGCCCTCTGGCCGTGGGCAGCCATTCCCCGTGCCCTGGCACTTCAGACTCTTGTAGTCTCTCTCCTCCATCTGTGTTGTAGCTCCTTGAGGTACTGGAAGGGACAATGAGGTCACCCTAAAGCTTCTTTTTTCCAGTTTTCCCAACCTTTCCCCACAGCAGAGCTGCTCCATCCCTCTGCTCATCTTGGTGCCTGCTCTGGCCTCATTCCAGCAGCTCCATGTCCTTCCTCCACTTGTTTTTTGACTCCTCCAAGGCTGGAGCTTGCACAGGCTCTGGGCAGCTTCTTTCTGCCTCCAGGAAAATTCTTTTTCCTTCCCCTCCAGCTGAGCCCCTCAGGTGACACCTGAACTTCCCTTTTCACCCTCAAATCCTGCAGGCCCTCAGGTGACACCTGAACTTCCCTTTTCACCCTCAAGTCCTACAGGCCCTCAGGTGACACCTGAATTTTCCCTTTTCACCCTCAAATCCTGCAGCCCCTCAGAGCAGCTGAACCCTGGGCATGAAGCAGGAGAGATGAAGCAGGAATTCCAGAATCCCACCGAATCTCCTTGTGGGTCCCATTAATTGGATGACACAGCATTAGTGCTTCCCATCCTGGAGAAAAGGGGATCCAGATAAGCACAAATCACTTGAAAATGAGCTTAAGGCACTTCCCAGCAATCTCTGCTGAATTTCCTATTTCAGTCAGAACTTCTGCCCAGCCTGGGCTCCAAAGCACTGCCAGCATTCAGGAGCCTTTGAGATCCATTTTTTTTAAATTATTTTTTTTTGCAATAAGCATCTTATAGTTTAGAGATAAGATGAGAAAATGTAAATTAATTAATGTGGGCAGAAAATAAAAAGGTGATGAAAGTTGCTATTCTCAGCGTTGAGCCACCTGATTTTCTTCCACTGTTGCTATCCTAGGGATTGATGCCTTATGCTCACTTTTTATTGCCACGTTTGTTAATTTGAATAATTAATATTTAAGTATCTAACCTTTAAAAGTGAACTTCCATGTGGGCTCTGTGGTGCCGGGTTAACTTTTATCCCCATATTTTAACCTCATGTTCCACCTCTTCTACTGAATTACATTTTATTGATTTTAATAATATATTTTCTGCTGGATACTGAGAGTCCACCTTAAAGTAATATAAACTAAAACCACAGCAGCATAAATCAACATTTTAAAGGAGTAAAAATCAGCCAAATTAATGGTTGAGACAGCTTTGAGGGATTTTTTTTTTCCCCACACAGAACTACAGTAGTGGAGTGTTGATTTGTTTTCTTTCCAAGTCAGAAATTGGGATTTCAGGTCCTTAAAGTTTCCTTCCAGAAGCTGAAATTTCCTTGTAAAAACTTGGGAATTCCTGACCTTCCTGCCTAAAGGGAAATCCAGCAGGAATTCCACAAGATGCTCCTTCCCAGGGATAATTCATGCTAAAAACCTGAGAATAATACACAGAATATTCAAGAGAAGCCCCATTTTCTCCAGCCCAAGGATTAACATTCCTGTGGGCTGGGAAATGAAGCAGGAGCAGAAAGGGCAGCTCCAGGAAAAGATAATTACAGAATGAAACAGGCTGGGAAGTTTTCAGTCCACCTGGGTTTGGGGTTTTTCAGACTTGCTGCACTTTCTGCATTTCAATGCAATTCTGTCTTAACAGCAAGATTTTACTGACTGTAACAATCGTATATTTACTGCGATATACGGAATTTTTATTTAAATACTTCAGTATTTAAATTGACGTTACCCTGGCAGTTCCCCCTGATAAAACTTCTTTTCTGTCTTTAAAAATGTCCTTGGTGTGTTTGTAGTGGATGATTTTGGACATGACCTGGTGATTATTGAAATTGCTGCATTAAATGATAAAGTGGTTGGGTTTTTTTTACCATTTAATCACATTTTTGGTTTGTGTTTTAAATTCTGCCTGCACATGGCTACAAAGAATATTTTTTACTGACAGTTTTAAGGCTGTGGGTGCTCTGGGGCTGTGAGAGAAGGTGTCAGTGATTCCTGGGTTTGGAGTTCCAAGTTCCTGATCATATTGCAGAAATAAGTAGAGTTTTGAGGAAAATGGAATATCCAAATGGGGATGTCTTCCTTTTCCTCCTGATTTTCAAAGCAGCTTCATTTTGCGAATTTTTCTTTTTAATACTATTTAATATTTATAATAGTAAATATAATATTAAATAATATTATTTTAATCACTTCCCTATTTATTTTTAAAAATATGAGAAAGCAACCTGATTTTCCTTTTTTTTTTAGGACTAAGATATATATATTCTTCTTAATATAAAGAGGAATTAATGTGAAATACATTTATAATCTTAGCCAAAAAAAAAAAAATATGCAAAATAACTGTATTCCCAAAAGGCTCTTAGAATTTTTTCCTGACAGTATTGATGTTTTGGATGCTAAAAACCCTTTAAAACACAGCAGGGGTTTTTTTGTTGCCTTTTTTGTTGCCTTCTCCACTGGCTTTGGCTTTTGTGCTTCATCATATCAATACTCAGAAATTCATCTTGAGGGGAAGGAATTTAATCCCATGAATTTTTACCTCCTCACCTGTGCTCTGCCTGACACTACAGGATGCACTTGGGTAATTTAATCATTCCTTTAAGTTGCTGTTTGAAAAGAAAGATTTGAAACAGCTGTAAAAATATATATATNTTTTTTTTTTTTTTAGTGTTGCAATGTTCAAAATGGAATCAAATTCCAAAAACCCACACAGTCAATTAAGGCAAAGTGAAGGATTTCTCTTTAAATATTGATTTATCCCATAAGGGCATTATTTATAGATATTTAAAGTCTCTCCTGTGTTAATTGGGAAAAAGAGCTCCAGCCTAAGAACCTCTTGCTCTGACAGGTTTAGTGCCTTTCAAGGACTTTGGGATTTCTGGCACCTTGAACATGTTAATTTCTGTTCCTAAAAGCTGTTTGCCCTAAAGAGAACTCAGGTCGCTCCCTGCAGCATTTTCCATGCAAACCCTTGGCAAAAGGAGCATCTGGATTTAATCCCAGCCTGATTTAGGAAGTGCTGCCCTTTTCCCAAAGGTGTCAGGGCCTTGTGGAGGAGCAGAAATTCCTACAGGACATCCCAGGGCTGGTTTTATCAGTGAATTCCTGCTTTATCCCTCCTGGTTTATCCTGTCTGGTTTATCCCAGCCCTGGATCCATTTCCAGTGTGGGGCTGGGCAGTGACCAAAACTCCTGCCAGGCCAAAATCCTCAAGGAATAAAACCAACCCCAAAACCAAAAACCCCAAATCAGCCTCAAAAACTTAATTTACTTCTCCCAAGCAGCCTCCAAACTGAACCAATAACTCAAACCAAGGCCGACAACGAGACAACTTCAATCCATCCACGCCAATTCCTCCGTGAAGGCTGGAATTTTGGGAGAAGCCAGGTTTTTAATGGCATTTTCCCTGCTGTGACCTGCTCCTGTCGTGGGATGGGTTTGATGTCATGGGCTAAAATTAAAACCTTTTCTGCTTGTGACTCTCATCAGCACCAGGGAAAGCAGGGGAGGCTTTTCCTGACATCTAAATGACAACAAAACTCATTTTCTTCACACCAAATCATCCAGGACCCATCCTGGGAGAAGCCATTCCATGTGCCCACACACGGCCCTGACACCCGAATTCCTCAGGGCAGGGAAATACCTTAAACGCATCAAAATTCCACAGACCCCCGGTGAATTTGGGCAGGGGGCAGCCCCAGAATTCAGGGATACCCCGGGAAACAGCCCAATTTCTGCCTGTCATCCCCGGGAAGATCCCTGGGTTGGAAGTTGCTCCACCAAGCCAGGCCCTGCTGCTGCTGCTGCTGCCACCAACGGGCCAGAAATCCCCCCCAAAATTCGGGATATTTTGCTGTCGTCGGCTCTGAAGGATCCGTGTTGTTGAAATGTCATTAAATCCCAGACATCCTTTGCCTGCACCCTGCTCCAGGAGGAATAATCCCAATCCCCTTTTCTCCTGCTTCCCCTGCTTTGCTGGTTTCAGGTTTCTTGCCTGCAGCACGAATTCTCCTAAACTGGCACAAAGCTGAGCTCAAACATCCCCTGCAAACGTGGCTTGAGGCAAATATCCAAAGGCATTTCAGGTGGGAGTGGAGAGCTGGCCCTGCCTCCTCCATCCTCTCTCAGTAGGAAAACTCTCCCAGCCTGCTTTTCTAGAGTAATTCCATTTATATGAAGTGTGAGAATGGAAGTTGGAAGTTTCCTTAACTTCACTGAGCAGAAATGAAGATTTGCAAAAATTTCTAATTGGGTTTTTTTTTTTTCCCCTAGCTAATGGAACAAGGATAATTCTCCTGCTGGAATTGTGCTGTGTTTTACCTCCAGGCTGCTCTGAGCCAGGAATTGCACAGGACAAAGGAGGCTTTGGGTGTTTCTGTGCTTCTGAAGGTGGTTGTAAAGGAGGAGTGAAGACAGTAATTGGTTCCTGCCCCTGCACAGAACCCTGTTGTGCTCAGTTGTAAGGTGGAGCTGGAGCTTTCCATCCTTTTTTCCTTTATTTCTGTGCAGTGAAGAGAAAATCCATAAATAAATAGCTGCAGCTCTTCTGCCTAAAGCTGACTGAGCAGAGAATTAAGGAGAGAGGGGGGAAATCCTGCATTGGTGCCTTCATTTGAGTTTCTGTCTGCAGTGGAGTTGTCATCTTTGTGCATTTTCATTTGTGCTTTGCTGGAACCCTGAGACACGTTTGGTTTTTGTTTTCACCTCACCTGCAACGCCTGCTAACAGTCATTTGGTTTTTTTGGGACTCCAGAGAAGGAGGACAGTGAAGCTGTCAGTGTGAGACATCATCAGCCTCATGCCCAGTGCCTGTTATTCCTTCACTGGATGTGCCAAAAAACAAAACAAAACAAAGCCTGGGTAGGAATGTCAGTCTAGAAAATCAAAAAATGGTTTGGGTTGGGAGGGATTTTAAAACTCACCTCATTCCATAGGCAGGGATACTTTCCATTATCCCAGAGTGCTCCAGCCTGGCCTTGGGCACTGCCAGGGATCCAGGGGCAGCCACAGCTTCTCTGGGCACCCTGTGCCAGGGTCTCCCCACCCTCCCAGGGAATAATTCCTTCCCAAAATCCCATCTACCCCTGATTTTACTCTAAAACTGTCAGTAGGATCTGTATCCAGTTCTCTTTGCTTTACAGACCCTCTCTCCAAATGACTTCCCATCTCTGGTTGTTATTGCCATAAAAATAAATCTGAAGTAGGTACAGAAGTGTACAAAAGCAAATTTGAAGTCGTCTTGTTGGTCAGAAAATCCCAAACACCTCCAGCAATTTAAAAACAAAGCTCACACCTTGTTACACTTCCCATCCCACAGCTCTGCTGCCCACAATCATCCCTTTCTGATTTAGACTTCCACAGGTGTTGAATTTTATGACTTTCAATGGAGTTTGTGACTTTAGTGGAGTTAAATTTCTGTTGTGTTGATGGGAACATGAAGGCCAACCTGCATTAGTGACTGAATGATGGCTTTCTCTCGGGGAAAAAAAAAGGGAATATTGGTATTTTGAGCTTACCTGTAGATGATACATGCACTGTTCCTGCACGTGTCACAGTTGGCCGTGTCCTGGCCGGTCCGATAGGAAAGCCTACAAAGACAAGAGCAGTAAATCAGTAAAAAAGTTATTTCTTTTAACAAGTTTTGGCTTTCCATGACTGTTTTCATAAAAATAAAAATTTCAGGATTATTTTTTTTTTTTTTTACCTTGAATATCGAGTACAAAAATCCAGACGTTAGGAAAACAGCATTAAAAATGGCACATTCACCTTAGATTAGGAAATGATTTCTTTGGGGTGGATTAATATTTTCTCCGCTTTCACTCTAAGCAAACTCTGAGCATTAAGCAATAAATCAAATTTATCCACGATCCATTCTATCAGGAGGGGTGTACAGACTATAATAATGTAATTTAGGGTGTGTTTAGGATTTTTGTGCCTCTCAGTGGGGTCTGAAGATGTGTTGTAGGGATGTTTATGGTGGTAAAAGGAAGAAAATGCCTTTGCAATGACGTTTCCTGTGCTCCCTTATCCTGCTGCTTTGTCCCACTCTGGTTGAAGTCTCTTGCAGCAGTGACTTCTCATTTATCTGTGCTTGTCTCTGCCTCGGTCACTTTTAGTTAAAAAGGGTTTTTTTTAAGGTATGCAGGTATTTTTTAAACATAGACATTTCATTAAAATAAAGATATTTCATTAAAATAGAACAGCTGCCTGTGAACTTGAATATTCTGGCATGCAGATGAGTTTAAAATGAAAATTGTTGGTTCAATATTTGTGCATGGCCACTTAGATTTTTCTTTGTGAAATCACAAATTTAGACTCTTTTCAAAGTAAATTCCAGTTTGTTACATACAAACAAATGCTGGCAACATTTCTTCAAAGCTGTTTGTAGAAAAAGTAGGGAAATAATTTGTCCAGGGAGCTTCGGAGATGTGGAAAATGGATCCGAGTCAGGATTCCTTCAGGGAATGAGGTTGTGCCCTCAAGCCCAGGCAGTTCAGCTCATTGACCTCCAATTATTCTGGGCTGCTTTGCTCAACCAGGGGCATCTCCGCCCCTTCCCTGCCCTTGCAGGGACAGAGCTCCTCTGCTGCCCTGACGAGGAACAAAAAATGAAAAATCCGGCATTTGGGGGGGGGAAAAAAAAAAAGAAAGCTTAATTTTTACCTGACAAAATATCCAGCCTATGCAATATCGAAGTGTTAATGGGAAATTCTGCACCAGCTGTTTGATGTGCCTGTCCCCAAGATGAAAAATCAGCGTTTCTGAGGTGCTGCAGGCTGTTTGTGTAGCTCAGAAAATGATCAACTGGGCCCCTGTCACTTTTCTTTATGGTTTTAAGGCTGGAGTGGTGGCACAGCCAAAGGCTCTGGGGCTGTGGGTGCAGCTCTTGGCACTGTGCTGGCACCGACAGAAGTTCATAAGAGGGTGAATCTGCTTCTTTTAAGACTTTTTTTTTCCTTCTAAAGGCAAAATGCAATGTGGAGTCCTTAATGTTCTAGATGGTGGTTGTTATTTGGCCTCAAAATTGCTTTTTAATCAGAGGAACGTGCTGAGATGACCAACGCTGCTGATTTTTAACATCACACAAAAGCCACGTCACAGAACCATGGAATGGTTTGGGTGGGAAGGGATTTTAAAGCCCATCCAGTGCCACCCCTGCCATGGCAGGGACACCTCCCACTGTCCCAGGCTGCTCCAAGCCCCAATGTCCAACCTGGCCTTGGGCACTGCCAGGGATCCAGGGACAGCCACAGCTGCTCTGGAAATTCCATCCCAGCTCCTCATCGCCCTCCCAGGGAACAATTCCCAGTTCCCAATATCCCATCTAAACATGTTGTCATTTTCCCAACCTGGAAAATGAAATTTAAGATAAATTTAGGGTAGGAGGTAATATAAAAGTGGATTTTTATTGAAGGCTTTCAGGGGCAGTCATGGAAAGATGTTAATAAAAGTCTAACCTCAAAGTGGTGAGTACGTTTTTATAAGTTTTAGGAAATCAGCATAATTAATGAAAGTACTAATTAGGAGGACAAGTGGTGATGCAGTTTTCTCTAGGTTAAGTGCCTTTTCTGGAACTGGGCACTAAGCTCTACTTGGTCCATGAAATGTATCTTGAAGAGTTGTTCTCAACCTTGATAGTTAGGAAGAACCAATGTAGGATAGGGGCCTTGTATTTCACAGAGCTTGGAGTTCTGGAATTGGTTTTGGGTTTTTTGTCTAGGAAAAAAGTGATGGAAAATTATTGGGAAAATTAGCCATTAATAGAATAGATTACAGAGCTCCAGGTACATGTGCAGAGAATGCCGAGGACATATAAAAGGAAAAAAAGGCAAAAATCAAAGTGGCATCAACCCCACCCTCCTTCAGCTGTGCAGAGGAATTCATACAAAGCAAAAAGCCCATTTAGTGTGCTCTTCCTTATGGGAAAAAAAAACCCCAGTCCTGGTTTTTATTTGCTCTTATCCTCTTTGAGAGAAGCAATTCCTGGTTTTCACTTTCCCTCTTCAAATCTTCCAGAAGCCGACATTGAAACCGTCCCTGCTCTGAACCTGAGACTTGTAAAATGAGTTTGGTTTTTTTTTTTTCCTTTTCCCAAGCTATTGATCAGCTCCTAAAAGCTCCGACTAAAGACACAACATTTAAAATCTGCAGGTGAGTTGGGGCAGGCCTTTATTTACTGAGGACATAAAGAACAGTCCATGGCTGCCTTCGGAGGGACGGGGCTCTGCTCTTTATAGGTAAAGCCATAAACGCTCCGTGCTGCTGCCAGCTTGGTTTGGGGTTGGTTTTTTGTTTAAAGTTGTTTTCCAGTTGGGACATTTTCATTCATCTTTGTAGCCTTGCAAACAGCTGGAACTGGATGATCTTAAAAGGTCCATCCCAACCCAAACCATTCTATGATTTAGTGATCTTTAACTACACAATAATTCCAGATTTCCATATACTTAAAAATTTTACTTGCTGGTGTAAGGCTGACTTGTTAAGCTGATGAGAATGGTTCTTGGATGTAAGTATTTAAAAATTAGATAATTTTTGGCTAATGAGTTTGAAATCCTGATCTCTCAACTGCCACATTCAGCTCTGCTTGGTTTTAGCATCTTTACAATTCTCAGTCTTCACTAGTTATAGTGATATATTCGTTTTCTAGTTGGATTTAATTCTTGATTAATTTTTCTTAAAGCACTTTTTCCTTACTGAGTATTTTCAGCTTTTCAGAGATGATTTTTACACATTTTCTATTATTTCCTTCTTTGAGCGATCCTGTTAGAATTCCCTGAAAGCCCCAAAATCACTCCATGGTGTCCCAGCGTTTGGTTTCCATCTGGCAGTTTCAGAGCTCTTTAGCCAGGACTGAATTATGTGAGTGTTAGAACAGTATAAATTCAATTACTTCTGTAAAAATTAAACTCCTCATGAAAGAATTCTGCTGTTGATACCTCAGGGCTTTGGACTTTCTTGTTTTCACATAATTTTCTACACAAACACTTGCATGGAGTTTGTCTCCTCCACGCCAGCAAGGATTTCACTCCTGGCACAGCATTTCCACGCAGATTTTAGGCAGGGAGGTTGATTTTCAGTGCAGACTTCCTGAAAAACAGAGTTTCCATCAGTTTTAACTCCTAGGAATGATTTGAGAGGAGAGTCTGGATCCCAGGAGAAGGAGAGCAGAGTTCCAGGTGATGATGTTTTCCTTGTGCCATGCAGTTTTGAGGAAGCTGCTTTTTTTTTCCTTCCTCCTAAAAATACTTTGGAAAGTATTCCAGCGTAGGAGAGAGACCAAAAACTTTGTCCTTCGTTAGTAAACGAGTTGTTATTTTTGGTTTAAAAAAACCCCCCACATTCTTTCAAATGTCAAGTCTTTCACAAAGCAAAGTTTCCTACAGAAAATCTGTCACCTTTTTAGAGAAATGAAAGTTGGGGTTGGCCTGGTGGAGATCCCAGGGGTTATTCCTGAAGTTTCAGATGTTTTGGATGTGATGTCCACTGAGGAGGAGCCATTGCTCCAGAGCTTCACCCTTTGGACCTCAGATCCTGGATTTTCTGTTTCCATGTGGATGTGCAGAACTTGGGCAGGTCATGAAATGCCAGAATCCCAGACTGGTTTGGGTTGGAATTTATGGGTTAAATCCCATAAAATTCCATGGGCAGGGACACCCCCCAGTATCCCACAGGGTGCTGCAAGCCCTGTCCAGTCTGGCCTTGAAGGTCCTGGAGCCAGGATGGATGTAGGTGAGTTCAGTTTCTCTGTCTGCATCTCCCCTTGCAAAGGAGATCTCATCTCCAATTTTTCTCACATTTTTCCATATTATTTTCAGGAGACTTTCATTTTCTCTCAGGCTTGTTGGTTGTTTTTGGTTTTTTTTTTAGCATTCTGGGCACAACCTGAGCTTAACCTCAATTAACACTCCCAGGTATTAAAATATCATAATGAAGAGCAACCATTCTGCTGACATGGACTGGCAGGAACTAAGAATAGGCTGCAATTTTCAGAGCAGCCTAAGGGGATTACACCCTCTAAATCCCTGTGGAACACAGAATTTGTGCACCTGCTGGAGGCTTTTTTTTTTTTTTTAATTACCAACTTTAACATCAAAATCTTTGCAGTTGAATTTTTTTTTTTGCTTGTATAGAGACACACCATTGAGCTGAGAAAGGGAAGCTTAGATCTGTGTATGCTGATTTTTAATTTATTTTTTTTTTATTAAAAACAAAGAAAAGACTCCTATGAAGTGATGTCGAAGAATAGATCTGATAGATCTGGATGTCCTCCCATCTCTGCTGGGAGTCAGGGAATACTTGATATTAATTGGGTCCCCTAATGGCAGGATTGTCCAAAAGTGGCTGTGATGATCCTGATGCTCCTCACACTTTTGATGGATTATCAGCGGCAAGGAGGATGAACAGACTTCAAGAATATTTTTTTGGGGTTGATGTTTGTTATTTAAATATAGCAAAACAAACGATCCTAAGCAGGCAGTGAGCCTTTGAAGTGTGTTTGAAGTGACAGTTCTGGCCTCGCTCAGAGGAAATGCAGGCCCTGCTTCTCCTGAATCTTGGGATTAATTGGAGTTGTTTTATTATTTCCTAGAGCTGCTGGAACAGTTCATAACACAGCTGGTTAAACCTTCTGTTTGGGTTGGAAAGGATCTTAAAACCCACCCAGTCCCACCCCCCTGCCATGGGAACACCTTCCACAGAGCAGGTTGCTCCAGGCCCCATCCAACCTGGCCCAATGTTGCCCATCTTTAGAGAAAAATGCTTTACAAATCAACAGCTGGGTGGAGAGCTTCTCAAAATCTTTGTTTCCCGCTCTAAAATATCACAAAAGTGATAATCCAGTAACTGTGCCTCAAAAGAAAATTGGCATTATTGTTATTACGAACATAATCTGCCTTTTGGCACAATAAAATGACTCCACTTTGTCACGAGAGCTTCAGTTGTCCTTCTGACTTGAGTAAGTCATTTTTCAGCCATGTAAAATGCAGAAAAATCTCTTGTATATCTTTTGCATCTTATTTTAGGTTAAAATAAATCCTGCTTAGCCCTAGAGGTTTATTCTGCCCTAGGAAAGATTTACCACTTTAGTTCAATGGGAAGCTCATACAAATATATTTGTATCAGCAAAATCAGGTTTTTAGTGGATGAAAACCTTTGGTTCCTTTAAAAACTTCAGATTCTGCTCCCAAACCAGGTCTGGGCAGGTCTAAACCACCTTGGGCCAGCCTTTGGCTCCTACAAAGGTGTTCTGAAAAATCACTTTCAAAGTAGACAAATTGTTTTAACCTTTTTGCTGCCGTGTTTTCCTGGAGTTGATAATTCCCAATTAGCAGTTTGCATTTAGAGATGATAAAAAGCAGGGTGGATGTTGTGCTTCGAGGAATTACCTTGAGGCTCTTGTGGATGCAAACAGAGATTTGTTCCATGTGTTTCAGGGTCTGGTGTGCTTGGGTTATTTTTGGTTTTCCTCCTGACTATTTTTCTATTTTCCGTGGTTTTGTTGTATTTTTTTCCTGTTTCCCTTTGTTCTGTTTTCCCCTCAGAGATCACACAGGTCTAAGTGATCCCAGCTTTGTGCTCCTGGGTGGTTTTCTAACTAAGGATTAACTAAACCTTCATGAGAACAGTTTTCCTCTCTCCAAAGCTCATCCCATTCCACCCCCTGCCCTAGACAGGGACAACTCCCACAATCCCAGGTTGTTCCAAAGCCCATCCAACCTGACAGTCTCACACTGAACACTCTTCTCTCTCTTTTTATTTCAAGGCTGGTATTACTGATGCAGCTTCTGAAAAGAAAAAAAAAAAAATCCTTTGCCACGTACAGAAACTCAATGGTGAGATTTTTCAGGCTCTTTCCAAGACAGTGGTTTGTCTTTTGCTGCATCCTGACAGTTGGAAGCAGATGACTAATTTGCTTTCTGAGGTATTTGCACTGTGGGCGTACAGCACGACTCCCACAACAGCAATTCAAGTGCTTTCACCCTGTAAATACATTTTGTATTATGCTAAGGTTAGTGAGGGAGTGGTTTTTTCAAAAAAAAAATAAATATAAATTTTAATAGGACTGTTGAGTTATTAAAAAAAACCTACAGTGAGAATGAAGTGAATAAAAAATGTATTTCAAGTGAGATCACAAAATCTTACAGGAATTAGGTGTGTACGAGGTCAAACATCTCTCCTGAATATTTGTGCCTCTGTTGCCTCATCAGAAAATTCAGGAGGCTAATTAAAATGTCAGCTCATGGTGTTAATAACGATTCAGGGGATTTGCTGTGGTGGGACAGGAGCTGCATGGCTGGTGTGGAATTCCTAGGCCAGGCAGGTTTTGTGGAGCACATTGCAGCAGCGAGGCTGGGATGAGCTCTGTCCCTTCCCCCTCCATCCCAAATCCCTGCTGTGCTTTCCCCCAAGGGAGGATTCAGGATTTGGGGTCGTTGCCTGGAGCCTCCTGAGCCAGCAGCTCATCATCACATCTGCTGCACCCACCCATCCTTTCCTGCAGCTTCAAGTGCTCCTCTTCCCACTTCCCACTGCTCTTACACACCCAAATCCACTTTATATTTATATTTGATATTTCATTTTGTGCGTGTAGCTTTCGGGAGCAGCTGGGGTGATGCGTGAAATGGTGGAAATCCTTGTGCCCTCGCAGCTCCTGCTGCTCCCACCCTGAACCGAGGAGTTCCTGCTGCTAAAACACAACACCTGGGGTTCTGCTTGGCTTGGACTTCTAAACTGAGGCTGCTCCCAGGAATTGTTTCTCTAAAGGAGGGAAGATGGGAGAAATCAAAATCTGTGCTATTATTTCATCATTTTGCTGTGATTAGGATTTCAGTGCAAGCTCAACTAGCCTTTGTGCATTACATCTCTAAGCCTACACTGGCTTCAGATAATAACTGCAGCAGGCAGACTTGTTTGAAATTCCAAACGTTGTGCAGTAGCATAAAATTAAAAGGGGGAGGAGAATTGCTGGCCACTGATGCTGGTGTTTGTGTGGAACCAGTGCTTGGTGTTCCAGGAAGGCCTGGACGTGGCACTCAGGGCTTTGGGCTGGTGACAGAGTGGGGAGCAGGCACAGCTTGAACTCAAAATGGTCCTGGAGGTCTTTTCCCACCCAAATGATTCTGGGATTCTGTACTTGCAGGATGGATGGGAAAATGGGTGGAGATAAAACCAAAAAAGAGCAGGAAGGATCATGGAAGTGCCGAACTCTGCCTCTTGCAGCCTGAGCAGGTGCCAGTACTTTGTGTTTTCTCATTTCCTTGGATAATGGGGATTTGAGGAGAATCCACAGACCTGGAGTGTGCCAGTTGCTTGAGTTTTGTCCACAGTTCCAGGTCCCATCCCTGGAATTCCTTCACAGCTTGTGTGGATGACAATAAAGCAAACAAATCTCTTATTTTTCAAAGAAATGACCTAACTCACGCCAGGTTCAAACCATCCCAGAGGATAAACTTCCTTCTTAATGCCAAAATAGCTCTGCTGGCACCTGCAATCCAGCCTCTCACCCTGAGGAGTTACTGGACCACACACAGCTTCTATGGCTTTAAATGGAAAAAGGTTGATGGAGATGGGATATTGGGAAGGAATTCTTCCCCTTGGGAATCTCGAAGGCCAGGTTGGATGGGGCTTGGAGCAGGGCTTGGAGCAACCTGGGCTAGTGGAAGGTGTCCCTGCCCATGGCAGGGGGGGAATGGGATGGGCTTTAAAATCTTTCCAACCCAAACCATTCCAGGATTCCCTGATAGTGGAATCAGGGGAAAAAAATCCCACTGTTCCCCCATAGACTTGTGTCTGTGCTCTTCTGGTTGGTTCATGCAGTGAGTGATGGGTAGAGATCATCCCCCATCATCTTCCTATTAGGAAAAGAGATCCAGACATAGTTGGGAATGTTGGGAGGGATTTCCAGCCTCCCTTGGAATGGCAGGTTTCCTTCTGGTTGACCTGGAGCACTGATCCCTCCAAGACATGCAAAAACAATCACAAAAAGCTCGGAATTGCCCCAGTTTCACTAAAGTATTTTACTAACTATTGTTCAACATGGAAAAAAACCCCCTGTTCCATGGCAGGGAATTACTCATCCATGTTCAAAATTCCTCTGTTTTGGCAAAGCTCAAAGCAAAACCTGTAAGAGCTGTTGGGACAGTGTGACTCAGAGGTGGGATCAAGGAGGATGGACACATCCATGCCTGGGCACTCCTCACTTCCATTTTCCTCAGGCCACAGATCCCAGGATGTGTGGCTTGGGAGGGACATTAAAGATCATCTCCTTCCAAGCCCCAGGCACCTGAATCCAGCTCAGGTCTCCATCATCTCCCAGTTTGTCACCTTCACTTTCCTAAATGTGCTGCACAGGAGCTTTTTAAAGCCTGTCCCAAATCTGGAACCTGGAGCCTCTGCAGTTTGAAAACAAAGCACCCCTGTCTTCAGACAAGTCTTTTTCCTCCTTTTTTGTCATTTTCCCTCAGTCAGGATAAGAGATAATTGTACCTTTGTGCAAGCACAGGGGCTCAGGAGGAGGTGTCAATTAGAAATCACTTGTTTCATCTCCTGGTGAAGGAACAGCAGTGAGAATTTTAACACTGTAAAGCTCATTTTGGTCCCATTTTTACAGGCTCGTGGCTCTGCATTCTGACACCGCCAACAGCCAAACTGCAGTTATTAAAGGATTATCCTAATTGGGAAAACTTGAGAATTCCTTACCTTCAATCATATTTTTTTTTTGTTAATAGACTGATTTAGCAGGAAAACTCTCCTTGCAGGTGTATGATTTGGTGACATTGGGCAGCTTCTGATCCATGGTGATTCCTATGGATATACTTGGCAAAAACATTGTTTGCTTACACTTTTTAAAAAAAATCTCTCATTAATAGACTCCATCAGTATTTTCAGATTTGAATCGTGGGGATTTGCTTTTATTGGCCTTTGTTGTCCTTGCAGAAATCTGCTGGAAAAGTCCTGAACCTTAATTTCACTTTGAAGCTGCTGATCCCGGGCTGGAACAGGGAGGAGTGGTGGGGAATGACATTTCTCCTCGGTTTTAAAGTCCAGTGAATAGCAACCAGATAGAAATCAAATTATTTTTCTCAGTATTTCAAATACCTTTCCATTGAATTCTGCCTGTTCAGTATATGCAGATAAAAAGCTGGACTATATTAGCAAAATAAGTTCCATTTTCTGAGATTCAGAACATTCCTAATGGCATTTTTCGGGGGGGAGAAAACAGAGTATTAATACCACGTAACTGCTCTAAAAAGATTATTTCTTTTTTTTAAAATGTTGATTCCACATTCTGGCTGTTGTTAAGTGTTCACTTTTCCCTTTTTCTTTTTTTTTTCCCCTCATTTCCTTGCTGAAAGCCTCCCACCACTGTATTCCTCACAAAGGATTGATAGAAAGTGGCTGTGACAGGAGGGTTATTTAAGAGCTCTTTATCTTCAGTGTTATAGTACCCAGGTACTCTGAATTATTACACATTAATGTTCCAGGATGTCTGTGAACTGTGAGACTTTGCCCTTTTTATCCACTCTGACAATCTGATCTGAAACTTGGATGATCAGCCCCAGAATAAAAGTGTCCAACTCTAATGAAAAATCCGATCAAAAATATAAATCTCATCCTGGTTTGAAGGCCTGTGAAATCCTGGTGCTCTGAGATACTCCTGGTACCTGCCTTTGGAGATCCAACTCCAGATGGGTTTTAGGGAGCTAATTCAGAAAAAAATGGAATGTGAGGTTAAAAAATGGAATGTGACGTTCAAAAAAATGGCATTTGAGGTAAAAAAAAAGGAATTTGAGGTTAAAAGAAATGGAATTTGAGGTCAAAAAATGGAATTTCAGGTTAAAAAAATGGAATTTGAGGTTAAACCTTGGGTGATGCTGGAATATTTACCTTCAGTGATGCTGGATATTTCAGTGATTAATCTTGTAGCATCAGCTTTCATTGGTTGGTTGGTTTGGGGTTTTCTTTACGTAAGAGAATTTTAGATGAGGAGGGGTCAAGGGGATCCCATGGACTGGCAGCAGGTATTGGAATAACCCCCATGGAGTTTTGGAAAATAATGGAATGGTTCCAGTGCTGAGGGGTCAGTGTGTGCCTGCTCTGCTCCAGCTGTGCTTGGGGGAGCAGGGAAGGGCTGGTTCAGAGCTTGGAAAACCAAATTTCTTACGGCGAGGGCAGGTAAATGGACTTTCGGTGTCTTAGTGCTGCTCCTGCTTTGGGTTGAGTGAGCAGCACTCAACCATCACTGGCCCAAGGATCACAAGATCCACAAAGTTCCGGTTTGTGCAAAAATTACTCCTTTTCCTTGACTGAGGAAGAGATTTCCTGGCTGTGCCTCAGGAAGGTGGATTGTTCCAGTTGCCCAGGGGTTTGGGTGTGTCTGGTTTGGGAATGATCTGTAAATGATGCACGCCCCAAAATACAGCAGCTGCGCTGAGAGAGAAGAGGGAAGGATTTAGGTGGTGGTTTTGGGGATAATGAAATGAGTGTGACCGTTTCAGAGGTGATTGCAGGCTGGATGGATGGATGGATGGATGGATGGATGGATGGATGGATGGATGGATGGATGGATGGATGGATGGAAAAAGGTCATAGCAGGAAATCAAGGCTCTCCTCACACTCCTCCTCCCAAGCTGTTCTTACACTGTCCCAAAACCCGGAGTCGCTCAGGGTATGACACAATTTGTGCATCCCAGATGCAGTTTGCCCTATTCTTTCTGCTTTTCATGGATTTATTTCTAGTGAGCTGTCTTTTGTAGTTAAGCTTATCTATGGTTTCCCTCCATTTCCAGGTTTTCCCTTAGAAATGATCCTGTTAAACCTTCCCTCTGCCAGGGCTGTAATTGGAAAAAAAACAAACAAAAAGAAGCAAAACAAACGAGGGGGGAAATCCCAACCCAAGCCGTGTCCTGTCATTCCTGCAGCTGGCACATCCCTCCCAAAGGCTGTGCTTTCAGAGGCTCTGCTCTTGGAAACTCTTTTAAGTTTCCTTTTCTCCATGAAGGAGAAATAAGGAACTGCAGTTCGGAGGGTGGAGGGGGATGGATTGAGTTGGACAGCAGAGCTTGTGATTTGCTCTGGCTCCTTGGTCTGCTCTGAAGAGCTGGGCTGGCTCCTGGAAGGGAGCAGAGCAAACAACCCGGGCAATAATTGCTTTGGCTCCCTGGCTTTGATTTGCCATCGCCCGCTGAGCGGGAGGAGCGGTTTGGGTGACCTTGAGGACGAGCGCTGGCAGCGCCGCTCAGGCAGGGTGAGGATGCTCCCTGCTCTCCTCTCCCCTTGGGTGCAAACCTCCATCCAGGCACACAAGGTGGTGGGCTTGTTTTCTGCTCACAAATGAGAACGTGAGGCACAAAAAAATCCCTTAGTCATTGAAAAACCGCGCAGTGACATTTAAATTCCACCCGTGACAATGTGTTCTCTCAAAGCCTCTTCGAAGGAGTTTGTTGAGAGCTCTTTAAATTCCCGAACCGCTGCTGACTAATAGAGGAATATAAATTAGCTCTGAAACAGGTTCATTTCACTCTTGTCTAATGCGTAGCATTTGGCCTGGCAGAGTCAAAATACTGCGACTTGTTTTGGTGTGGCAAATGGAGCACTTTGTTTATTAAAATCGCTGATTCGTTGTATAATGAGGAGGGCCCAGATTAGTGTTCCTTCCACGGGAAGGATTTAAAGGGCAGGTCACTGCTGTTCTCCAGCAGCAGAGTAATTCTGACTATGTGCTCATCTTCTGGTCTGAATTTCACAGATCTTCGTTAGCCAGGTTTTAGAATGATTAACTTGCCTTGTGCTTGCAGTCCTGTCAGCCTTAGTGATGCTCCACACATTTGGCTTCCTAAATTCTCCATCTGAACACGGGCAAATACGTCTGTAAAGTGAGACGGCTGATAATTTATCGGAATAAAAGCGGGGTTGTGTTGTAAAGCTGCACCCTGCATCATGTAATATTCAATGGTTTTTTTTAACTCTGAGCTGGGACTCTTAATTGAAGCTGCAGCTCTGCACTTCCTTCATGCATGACTTAAGGCATCCAGCAATGTTTGCTGGGATGTAATTTGCTTTTTTTTTTGTAGAAGCTTCCACACAGAGAGGTAAAACAGCCATTTTTGCCAAAGATTTAGTAAATAACGATGCACACGATGCAGAATTTTAATAATGCCCTTTGATACTGGAGGGGGGTCACAATTTCTGTGTTTCTCCTCCTGCTCCCGTGGCCTTCCCCTTCCCTTCAAGCAGAGTTGAGTGCTGGCTGTTGTTGCTAATTGCAGATGATGAAGCACTGACATTTTCAAAAGCACACATAGATGATAGGCACCCAAAGGATGAGACTGCTGCCTTCAGAGATGCTGCTACAATTCTGCTGCCATCGACTCATTAGGTGATGAATTGCAGTAATAGCAGTTCAGGACCTACAGCATATTAGTGAAAATGAATCCACTGAGCACCAGTCCCATGGCACTGCAACAGCACTTAAAGAACACTGATTTCCTTAAAGGCAGAAAAATCTGATTAAGAAATTCAGCTGGGGCTTTGTTTTTTGCTTTTGGTGGGGTTTTTTTTCCCCTCTTTATATTTTTATTCCTTTACCAGCAGCATGTTATTTGTATTTGTTTCTTGTAGTGTGTTATTCTAAGGGATTCAATGTACATCAGAAAAGCAGGTGAGCTCCATAAATGCAAAACGTCTCTTACTGTTCTAGCAGATGGAAGATGCTACAATAAACAGTAGAACTATAGTAGAACTTGAATTTCTGGAGCTAAACTGACCTAAAACCAGGTTATAACAGGAAAAAAGCTCAACATGCTGGCACTGAGGAGACACGTAATAGTTTCCACAGGGTCTGTGGCAAAGATGTTGTAGGATGAATGCAGCAATTGGCAAGAATTATTCTCATGAAAGGATGGGGCAGCCTATTATTGCAGGAGTTGTGTAATTGGAGGGAGCTGAGGATAACGACAGGCTTGGTGTTAATGATGTGTTGGTGCTTGCAGGAGAACAGAGCGTTCTCCCAGCTCCGGAGGGAGGGATCACTGCGGAAGGTCCTGAGCAGAAAGCTGTGCAGTCTCCTTCCACATCCAACCAGACAGGTCTGGAATGCAGGGATTTGAAAATATGCAAGTGTGCATCTCCCTTCTTCTCCTTCCCTCCCCATCTCCACAGCCTCCATGCCCAGCAGGGAGGGAGCAGGTCTGGGACACGTCTGGAGCATGTGCAGGAGCAGCTGGAAGTGGCTGCGAGTCTAAAGCAGTGCTAATAAATGGGCTCTTCTTGGTCAAATGCAGTCTTGTAAACTCCAGTACACGAGTCTGAGTGTCTGTAAAGGTAATCTGAACTGGGATTTATGGATAATTTCACCATTTCAGGGCTAATACAGCTGTGTAAGGCTGACAGCTGCAGAGGAATTATTTGAAGACAGTCCTGGATAGTTTGGCCAAGATCTGTTTTGTGCCGAGGGCAGGGACACGCTCCTAACGCTGGCTGCATTAACAGCTCTGCTCTGTCAGGGCAATAAAAAATCTGTATTTGCTGCACCTGTGGCTGTGCTATCTTTGGGAAGGGACAAAATCTGGCTATGTAATTGTATGGAGGAAGCTGAGTATTTATAGCAGGTGACTCTGGGGGTGATGTGGGTGTTTGTGCACTCACGGTTCTGGACGAGCGGGTGATGAGTGATGATGATGATGAAATAGTTTTCCGTGTTTTATGATTTGAAAAGCAGCTTGGCACTTCTTGCCAAAGCTCCTGCAGTTTCTCTAAGTTAAGAAAGTCAGGGGAGTTCTTTTTCTGAAGAATAATTTTAAAAAATTGAATTATAGAATTGTCTAGGTTGGAAAAGATCTTTAAGATTGTTGAAACCTGTGTGGCTTTCAGGTAGGCCAAGAAACGTCCTATTCTGAGTGTCCAGGACTTGATAAGGTTCTTGATATTAATAATTGATAAGGATATAAATAATGATATAACCAGCTGTAAAATAAACTAAAAACACAATGGCTGTGTTAACAGCAGGATCCAACTAAGATGACTTTTTAATGCCAGACATTTTGAGCTTAAGAATTCGCATGATTTCTCCCTTCGTAAAGAAATTTAAATAAAAAATGATGTGCCTTTCTGACTCAAACAAAAGCAGGTGCTTCAAGTTGCACGAGCTGCTGCTTTCTTAATTTTAAAGTCCTGATCTCTCCTGGCAAATTGTGATTTAATTACAGAAGTATTTCAAAACACACAAACAGCACACCTACATTCTGAGGTATGTTCACTGAATAAAGATGAGGGAACTAAGGCGAGTCACTCTGCAAAATGTTTGTTGATGTGATAAAAGATGGGTTGAACTGTCCAGGTAAAGACTGCTAAAGGTTGTACTGAGTTACAGTCTCTGTATTTTTAATGCCTTACGGGTTGACTTAAATAATGAAAGTTAGGGATAAACACAATTTTATTTCTTTCTGCTTGGGTTTGTTGTGCTTAGAGCTGTGTGAGAAGACTTTGATATTCAAAATTTTCATTTCATTTCCTTCTGAAAGAAATACCACAAAAAATTCAGGTGAAAGGAAACCAGACGGGATTCATATGCCATTAAGGGAATTATATTAGGAGTTGTAATAATATCCCCTAATCTTAAAAAGGTAAGTCTCTTACAGAATTAAGGTTTTGCTGCTGCTTTTCAAGCCGTGTGAGGAATTATGGCTAATGCAAGTTGCTGATGTGAAAACATCCTCGCTAATCCTGCTTGGAGAGCGGCTCGTTCTGTGCTCCTTAGAAAAGGCACAAAAAGATGTATTATGGGCCCTTCGTTAAATAATTACTTAATTACACCCTAGGACTGGCAGATAGCAATCTGAATGCTGCTGGCAGGCTTCTCCTAAAGCAGCAAAACTCCGTGTGAGGAGTGCCACGTGTGCGGCGGCAGGGGCGCGTTGGCATCAGCAAACTCAAGGTGGAAAAGACATTTCAATCATACTCATTAAAAAAAAACCATCTACTCACCCTTCCCTGTGAGCTTCTCCCTTCTCTAGCTCCTGTATAACACCCAACAACACTTTGATGGTCTCCTGACTCGAGCTGATCAGGTTCTCCATCATCTGAAGCTGCGCTTTCAAGTCCACAACTTCGGTGTGAGGCACGATTTGTTGGCATTCCTGGCTCACGGCCACGGCCGTCCGGCAGGGCTGGCTCTCCTCCATGGGCGCAACGTTGACCTGCAGGCTCTGGTCGCTACATTCGGGGGCCGGGCACTGCGGCCGCGCCGCGCACGCTCGGGCATCTCCGGCCGGGGCCTGCACCCCGTTCAGCTGCACCGTCCTCTTGTCGTCCTCCTCGGGACACGGCCCCCAGTCACCCAGGCCGGGCAGGTCGGGCTGTGAGGCCGGCAGGTAAACCGTGGCCACTTCAGTCTTGAAGACCCTCCCGTGGAGGGGCTGGGTGGCCTCGTCGCTCCCCAGCCGCGCCGCCGCCGTTCTGCCCCGGCCGAGCGGCCGCGCCGGCTCCTCCTCGCCGGGCTCGGCCAAGTTGGGCAGAGGAGGAGGAGGAGGCTCTTTGGGAGAACTGTGCAAATCGCTGCTTTTCCAGGCCTCGGCGCCGTCGTCGTGCGCGGCGCGCTTGGAGATGTGGGAGATGAACTCGGCCGTCTGCAGGCTGCCGGCCTTCCTGCCCCACGCCGCGGCCTCGCCCGAGCCCCGGCCCTCCCTGTCCTTCACCTCGATCAGGAACCCGTTGTTCTCGCTCGGTAACGTGTCCACGGTCGAGGCGCTTTTCAGAATATTCCCTTTTTTCCGGTCCAGAGGGAAGGTCTGGTAGCACTTCTTGAGATCAGGGGAAGTCTGGACTCCTGTGCTCTTGGTGACGTTGGGGATGGACCTGCGGGCGGGCACCGTCATGTACTTGCGATAGGCCGTCTTGTAGGAGATGGCCTTGGCCTCCCTCTTGTCAGGGTCCTGCGTGGAGGAGGTGGAGAGCTGCTTGTCCCTCTGCTCGTTCTGGGCCTCACAGATATCCTTAAACCTCACCTGGAGGGCTTTGTTCCGTTTCTTGATCTGCCGGTTGGGATCCAGCGCGTATTTCATCTCCAGCGCCAGGGAAGCCGCGGGCTCGACGTCGCTGTCCGAGGCGGTGAGTAAGCATTTGCTGGGCTCCTTACTCACCATGGTGCCTGCAGCCAAAAACAGTGCAAAAAGCCTCAAGTTACAACAGAAACGTTACTTTCCCCCCTGAGGTTTTTTTTGCAATATTTGAGCCACGTTCCTGTGATGCTGCTGAAATGGCTGCAACTCGCGACCGACCCACTGGATTCTGTGGAGTTGCAACCCTTGGTGGCTTTCTCTAGAGATTTGTATCTCAGTTAAAGATACAAATCATGTTTTTATCTCGATCTGTTGTGAATACCTGCTCCTCAGAGAGGAGCTTTCCTGATGCCAGAAGTTTTTCCACAGCTATTTTCCCAGGATAGGACAGTGGCTGTCAAGCCAAGGCTTCCCAAAAAGCAGTTTCCTTCAGGAATATGTGTTCCCAGCAAGCCAGTCCTCTGAATTTACCTGATAGCTACTAAAAACTACAGGGAAATTGAAAACCAAGTGTCTTTGTCCAAGTGCAGAAAAGTTGTGAGCTCTGCCCACCCTTAATTCTCTTTTAATGCAAATGTTTAGTAGCAAGAAGTGTCAAACTGGCATTATTTTTAGAGTCTGCTTGCTTACCAAACACATTTCTGCTGTGTAATGTATTCAGTGTTCTTTGCAAGAAATTAATTGGTCGTTAGAGGTGCCATTATTTGGATTTTTATAAAAGATTTGCACATGGCTACAACTAAATACAGATTAATTATTATTAGCAACTGGTTGGTAGTGCTGGATGCGTAAAATTTATGAATTAGTGGAGTTTTGGAGGAAGTCAGCAGTGCATCAATTAAGGTTTTGCTTCAAATGCAAAACAACTCATCCTTTCCTAGAAGCAGTAATGTGCCTTTACGATACAGCTGTTTATCCCCAAAGATCCTAAAGCACTAAAAACCCTCCAAACCTGTGATGAGTCACAGAAATTATTTAATCTGCCATTGAAATACAAGCTCCTCCTCAAGGAGGAGAAGGCGCCAACTGCTTAACACAGCATCTCCCCCAAAAAAACCCCAAACCACGGTGGTTGTACAGACCATAGGGGATCTGGAGTGGCTGCATAATTAAGATTTCATTTTTACACCTCATTTGAAGTTGTAATTTTTACTTTCCCGTTGTGCAGGTTTCTCCCTGAGACTTGCTGAATTACCAAACTCCCACTTAATCCAAACACTCTGCATACATCTCCAGCTGAAACCCTCAGAGGGGCTCGAGACTACAATGTGAAACAAGTAAAGGGACTTTCAGGTGTACTTGAAATATGTTTTTAATTAAAATTCCTTTGTCTATTTAATAAAATATGTGAAACTCTTGAAGAGTTAAGTGCCATAATAGCATCTGTTTTTAGAGAGCCAACTCAGGGGCACAAGGGAATGAATCCTTGACTAGTCTGTATTTAAAGCAAGAAAGCTTAATGGGGAAATCATTTTCAGTGGAAAACGGAATGTTTATGATGTTTAAAAGTACAAGTAACACTTCCCTAAAGATAGACACAGATGTGCAAGGCACAGAGTCCAAGGTTGGACTTCTGGGTCAAAAATCTCACGAAAACCTGTCGTTACCTAATGTTTTTTTCATGTTTTAATTCCCTGGCCCTGGTAATTTGTGAAGAAGGAACTGAAATATTCCAGAATTCCACTAGTTTGCCTTTTTCTGTCTGACTTGTGATGCTCAGGGAGTGGTGAGGGAGCTGCAGACATTGGAGAAGTTTTTCTGTGACTCTGATGTAGTGCAAAGTCTGTAGAAGAAGCAAAAAGATGGGGAAAATCAGGACAAAACAATCCAAATAATGGAACCTGAGATTGCCAGTTCCCAGTTTTTAACTGGATATGTTATATATACAAGCCTAGGATCTGATACCAAGGTGACCAAGTCCCTGGTTTGGAGGAGAAAAAAAAGAATAAAATGGAAATTTTAAGGGGGAGTCTGAAGATAAAAGTAGAGATGGGAGGTAAGATCAGTTATCCCTGTGCCTTTAACACGTGAGGTACAAATAGGGACAGATTTTGAGGGGAGTAAATCAACTACATTTGAATATCAGGAATTTTTGTTCCAGTTGAAACCCTAAATAAAGTAGCAGGTTGTGGGGGAACATCAATGTCCTGTCCTGGCTGGTTTGGGCTGTATTTGAATTGTCATTGTGGTTGTTTGAGGGACATTCTGCAAACAGAGCAGGCAGGGAGTGGAGCCATCCATCTTTTGGTCTATCTGGGGCTGAAATTTGGGAAGGTTTTCGTGAATAAAATGCTGCCTGAGAGACAAACCCGGTCCTTTAGCTCGCAGCTGGAGCACATTAAAATCTACTGTAAAAACTGCTGTCGAACCCCAGAACTCTGCACTTCTGAATTGCTGGAAGCAAATTTTCCACAACAGCCTGGTAAATGAATGAGTTGACCAAAAAAAAAACCCACCCAAATACAAGAACACAGCAGCCATTACAGCCATTAGTTCCCAATCTGCCAGTGGGAGTTTCTGAGCTCCCAAGAAACTGTGGCAAAAATGAAACGTTGCATTCACAAAGATGTGAAATATTCAGTAACTGTGTCTGAAAAAGCCACATTTTTGTCCAAAAAACGCTACAAAAATTGGCTGTTAGCTCTGAAAGTCGCCCTTTAGAACCATCTCTTAGGATTCCTCGGAGCTGTCAAAGTGAGTTTTTGGGCACTTGGTTATTTGACAGCAGGATCCATTAACATGCAATTTCTTTTCAAGTATTGGCTTGATATTTCATTAGTGTCTGTGACCTGTCTCAATTTTCAGATGATTTTACCTCCCCCTTGAATCCCATCATTTTTTGGGGGCTGCAGAGATGGCTGGGTTTGTTTGGGATGACTTCCCATGGAATTCCTGGAGTCCAGGAATCTGGAGATAAAAACAGGGAACTTTATTCTGCAGTTAATTTTCAGCATATCTTTAATAGCCAATAAATTGATTCTTCACCAAATTCCTTGTCTTCCTTTCCCTACTGCCCAGGCCTGATTGATTCAGCTGATCCAGAGTTTTTTATTCCCACTAGTAGCTGGGAGTAATAATTTTGGAGATATCTGTGATTAAGAATGACAACAACCAAAAGAAGTCGATTTTTTTTTTTTGAAGCCTTGCTCGGATTCCGGCGTCTCTGAGGGGGGAGAACTCTCTGTGCTCAGCTGATAAAAGAACAGTTGAGCAAAGAGTCAACTGTGAGTTAAACACTTCACAGGGAAGAGCTGATAAAATATTTCCTGTTTGGTTTCGGTTTTGGTTTGGACAAAGCGTTGCCTCCTGTTTTGCTTTATTTAGGCGTCATCTCTGCAGGATTTTCGGATACTTTAGGAAACTACTGAGCTGGAGTTTCTCACTTTATGGCTCATGCTGTCAGGGGGGTAATAAAGCCTTTGAATTTGAATTTTAGTTGCAGATGCCAATTACATGCAGATAATGGAGTTCAACTTTTTATCTGTACTTACTCCAAACAAAGAGCTGATTTGCTAAACTAAATATTTAAGTAATCACAAGCTCAGTTTTTCAGTTTTTAGCCTTGATTTGTTTATAAACTCGTGGCTGATCAGCCTTAAGCAGCATCCCTCTGTGTTTGAATATGGAAATCAACTCTTAACTAATAAAAATAACTATAAAGTGATGCACAGAGAAGCTTTGAGTCGGTGTAAAATCTTCAGGGGAATTATGGAAGCCACCAGTTAGGGGGCACAAATCTTTGCAGGACCTTCCCTCTGCATCCCAAACTCTGCAGAGTCACTGCTCTGGGAGGAGAATGACAGCCTGGAATTTCCAGACTGATTGGTTAATGAGGGGAGAGGAGATTTGGAACTCACCTCGCAATTTCCATTTTATCTCTGTCAGTTTTATGACACAGGAGCAGATTCAGGATGTGTTAATAGAGGCAGAGTGGGCTTAAACTTCCCAGGTTCCAAAAGCAGATGAAAGGCAAAGATTTCATTCCTTGGGTTTCCAGAGCAAATGAAGGCTTTGGAGATGCAGCTGGAAACATCTGGGCACGTATTAAGAGCACCCAGGATTTTGTGGATGGATGGATTGGCTTAAAATAATGCAGGGAATTGCAAATAATTGGCTTTTTGCATGGAAAGTGGGAAGTGATCTGCAGCATCTTTAGGCTTCTGGATATTTCCAGGCTGGACATTCTCCTGAGAAATCCCCACTGCCTCAGATAGAATTTTCTATGCCTAAACACCACCTCAAACCACTTACTTTTCAAAAACTATTTGATGTCTGTAAGTCATAACTGTATCCACGGAATATTTATCCAATTCTACTCTTAAAAATAAAGAGCAGAAAGAAACTCAGATTTACTTCATAGAAACAAATCCAGTATAGAAGCCTGAGGTTAATTCTAAATATCCCATACCGTTTGACTTCATTAAATGAGTATTTTTATTCTTTTCAAAGGAATCTAATTGTTAATTAGCTGACAGTGTTGCTATGTTAGAAACTTGAAAATTATTTAGTGTCATCCTAAAAGTAATGTCCAGTAAAGAAGACTGTCATGATAAAAACGTGGGAAAATACAAATTATCTTAGGCAGTTATTAATTATAAAAGTTGTTTGCAGAAACTTTGCCTGTGTTAGGGATTTTTGGGAGGGTTTTGATACAAAAGGACTGAGGAGAAATTCTGACTTGCAGCTAAACCTGAGGGATGCAGACATTCCCAGTTTTTAGGGGATAAAAAGTACTGATAAGAGAGGATGGTTAGGAAAAGCGATGGGGTAGCCCAGCCTGTCTTTATTTCATCACAGAATCGTTCATGCAGAATAACAGACTTCGCAGTGCTGCTAAATGTCAAACCAGTATTTTTTTTTTTAACTCTGTTTTGAAACCCTGAGGCGCCGAACTTGAATTTTCTCTGTCTTGAACTTCCTTATTTATTGCTCAATACCGAAGTCATCCTTTACTGCTGCGTTTCCAAGTGCCTTGGAAGTCTTCCTTTGGAATTAGCAGGATCCTGTGGCGTTGGATTTGTCTTTTCCCCCCCTCCCATCCATTGGCAGGCTGTGTGAGAATGATGTATAAAATCATAGCTAATGGCTGAGATACCCAATAAATGCCTTTAAATGCTCTTCTGAGCTTCAGCTTCACAACTAAGTGGCACCAAATAAAATGTACGACTTAATAAGCCTGGAGACTTTTAGATAAAACAGGGATCTACTGGAGGATAAACTACTTAAAATTTTCCTTACAAACCAAGCCAGTTTCCCTGAATGCAGCCGGTAGAGGCAATTTTCTTTCAATTTTGACATCTCTACTATGCTTTCAGAACACAAATTTTAATAATCCTCAGGTTTTGTTGCTTCCCATATTGCTCCACGCATAAAATTAAAAGGAATCCATTCAACGTGATAAAATCCTGGAAAATGAGGGTTATTTTCCCCGTAACAGAATTTTGCAAGGAATAGAGCACCATTAACAGGAGATTTGCACTTGCACTAAAACCGGCGCAGACTTACGGGGTGAGTTAATAACTATTAACTTCCCAGTGGAACAAATGCAATGTCACAAGATACTCCCTGGGAATTCAGAGCGTTCTGATCTCAAACATTTGCTGGGATTTAGTGGACTGGAAAAAAAAAATAAAAAAACAGTGTCACTGTTAAGAGAGCGATGCTGATTTTTCTCCCTGTGCTCTGCAGCTCTGGGTCTGAGGATAAGGAGGAGAGGAGGAGGGAAGGTTTCTTGAGCATTATTTTGTCCTGTAAATCTGGGCAAGGCTTTGTCCCTGCTCCAGGGGGAGGAGGAGCAGGATGCTGCTGTGGATGGATTGCTGGGAGAATCCCTCATAGTTCTGCTCACACTCTCCTGGCTTGCAGGAGTCCAAAAGCCACAGGACTTGCACTGGAAGGTTTTTCATTTCTATGGGACTTTCTGGTAAATAATTTAAAGGGTGAGCTGTTAAAAACAAGGGTTTAAGGCAGTTCCTTATCGGCATTGCTGTTGAATACTAAGTTTAATTGTTCTTAGTTGACATCAATAGGTTTTGTGGGTGTTTAAGGGAAAAAAAAAAACAACCAACAGGCAAATGACAGGGAAAAAACAGTGCTGCTCTTTAGCTTTGCCCAACGGGGTTGTAAAAGTGTCAGAGCTCTGCACAGAGGGATCTGAGTGCTGAGAACACACAATCATGGAATGGTTTGGGTTGGAAAAGACCTTAAAGATCATCTCATTCCACCCCTGCCAGGGACAGGGACACCTTCCACTGTGCCAGGTTTTGCTGCAAGCCCTGTCCAGCCTGGCCTTGGACACTCTGAGGGATGGCCAGACAGTGAGCACCTACAGGAACTGAAAATCAGAGATTTTCAAGTGTTGGGTGAAGAGAAAAAAGCAGATAAAGCAGGTCCCAGCTCCAGGCTTCGATCCTGCATCCTTAATTTTGCTCTGCAGATCAGAGCATTCATTCCCTTGGGAGTGCAGGTGATCCCTACAAATGGGAGATGACAGTGACATTCCTGGGGTCGGTGCTGTTAAGGCATCCCAGCCTTGTCAGCTCTTCCTGCTTGGATCAGGGTTCCAGGCACACCAGCTTGGGAGGGTGTGGAGTGTTGTTAAACAACTCAGTTGGGTAATTTAGGTCTAAAACCTGACATCATTAGCAGGATGTTAATTGGGGAATGGGATCTGTCTAGATGTGTTTCTGCATTCCACTGCTGGCAGCAGTCACCACCAAATAAGAGCTGTGTCATTTGTCACCTTCTTGAGGAGCACATTCTCCAAGTTTCTGCTTTCAGGCAGGTTCTGGTTCTGCTGGAATTCTGAATTATCCGTGTACAGGTGGAGCTGAGCGTGCTGGTGTTGGGGGATTGCACAGATCAGTCTGACTCCTGCTAGAGCATTGTACAAAAATTCCCATTAGTTATCCAGAAAGAGTTTAAGGAGAGCAAAAAGCTTCAGTTGCTGAGGGGAATTAAGAGTCCCTAAAGCTGCAAAGCTTCCTCAAAGCTGGGTCTGAGATGCTCTTGAAGTACTGGGAAGGAAGAGTCGGAGTCTTGTGTGAGGGGAAGTTGTGTTAAACTCCCCAAATCCCAGGTTCTCATCCAACAGGAGGACTCTGGGAGAGGGCTGATGGAAGTTGCTCATTCCAGGGAACAGTTTTGGTGCCACGTGGGAAGAACTACGTGGGGAATGAAGAGGGAAGCAAATACAATGTGGAGTTGCTGAGTACGTTGCTCCTGGGTTTTGTGGACCTGGGATAACATGGAATAGGATTTTAAAATAAACCTGGTGTCCCTGCCCATGGCAGGGGGCTGGAATGAGATGATCCTTAATGCCCTTCCAGCCCAAACCACTCTGTGATTCTGGATAGGGATGATTAGGAAGTTCTTTAAAGTAATAATTAAAGACCCTCTCAAAAAGGATATTTTTTGGCACAACTGGCCACCAGACAGATAATTTGCATCACTTTTCTTGTGGCTTTTATTACAGATTGTGAGTGCAGGGATGTACCATGTTCTTCTCACCAACCTGCTCAGCTAAACCACGCGGATTCCTCTGGAATTCAGCAACTTGGGCTCGGTCTCCAGAAGGGATCAGTGTTATCACTGCTGGCAGGCAGCTCGAGCATAATTTCTGCTGAATTACTCTCTCCAGCAGTGGGATGTTTTATCTGTCTCTTTGTCAGCCCCGTGGAGATATCGCTGGGTTTTATTTGCCGATGGCCTTGATACACGGAAATGTATTCAGCTGATCCACAAGTTACATTCCTGCACTCGTGGATATCTCCTCATTCATTCCTCTCCTCTATTTGCAGGAGAGAATAATGAACATAATAACAAAATGGGCACGAACAAGCAATTACTGATGGTTGGAAGGAGACTTCGGGCTTGTTGTGGATTTTGTGCTTATTCATAGATAAATACACCAAAATCAGGGATTTTACTGAATTCCCTCTTCTTCCTTCTCCCACAAGGAAACTAACCAGACCAGAACTACTTGATGTGTTATTAACTTTTAAAATACAGTGCTGAATTCACACATCTGCTTCAACGTGTTTGTCTTGGGCATTGGAGAGCCCCTGTTCCAGCTTTCAAAAAGTCATTTACGCCACGGTTGGGCTTTGTAAGCTTTGACCTCACCAGAATTGTTCCAAGCAATACAGTCACAACCTTGACACGAGAATTGGGGGGAAAAAAATGGAAGAGGAGAGAGAAGGGCAGCTGTAAAACAAGCAGGGAAGGTGGGCAAGAGCACAAAACAAGCAATTCAGTTTTTTGTGAGCTTGTGACAATTCCTCCTCGCTCAGACCAGATGGAAAGAGCTTCCTCTGCTTTTGTTTTTAAACTGGTTTAATTTGGTAACTACGTGGGCTTTATTTATAGGCTTGCTCCAGCAATCATGGGCAGGCAAAAATAACAGCAGCAACCTGCTTCTCTTGCCCATGGATGTCACCAACACGAGTTAAAGCTGGGGTTTCTGGGATGTTTAACAACTATTTTTGATATGGGCTGAGTCTGAGCCCAGATATCAGCAACTCTGGGGAGTGGGACACGGTAGAGCTCCAGCACTTCCCTGCCTGGACAGAAATCTCTCGTAATGATTTAGAAGTTTGGATCTGCACCTAAACATAGCAAGGCTTGAAGGCCTTCGGTGTTTTTAATCCATCTCTGTTTAATTCAGACTTTGGAAATGGCCCTTATTCCTCTGCACTCCTCTGTACCAAACCCAGTGGATTTAGCTGGAAAAAAAAACGGAGTAAAATCAGGCTCAGTGTCTTGTGCCACTGAAGGGGGAGAAGAACAAGCACAGAGGACACCAAATGCTGCTGTTTGATCACTGAGTTGTTATTTTTACATGCTGTTCTCTTTGCCTGGCAGGCTTGTGCTGGGATGTCTTCATGGGAGGCAGTTTTCAGGCCCCGATCACCCTGACACAGGGCAGAAGCATGGACAGGGTGAGCTGTTCTCAGGAGTATTAAGGGATCACTTCTCACCCCGAATGTAGTAAAATTGGAGTAAACAGCCTTCAAATGGGCACGTGCCAGTACAACAAGAGAATGCTCCGAGCACATTCTGTGTGGTCAATAACAATTTAAAATCGAGTGTCAGTACCCAGGGAGTCGTACCTGTGCGTGTTCAGAGGTTATTTAGGATTTTCTAAGCAACCACCAATTTTCAGAAGGCTGAATGTGAAACTCCCACTGAATTTACCACTCTGAGACAATTTTTTTGCTTAAAACACGCTCATGATTTCATTTTCATAAAGCCTATTTAATTTGCAAACTGATTAGTAAAATTACAAGGGAGTACTGGGCTATAAAATAGATTTGTTGCTTGCATGTTTTTTAATATGTTAGACAAATTTTCAGCAGTTCTTTAAACCGTGCCTGTCATAAAGCAGAATATAAGAGCTTTTTATTAATAGCTAGTTCAGATAATCACGTGAATTTTTTATGGTCTCAGATATTCTAGATTTACTGTCATTTCCTCAAGTGGGCATGAATTATGGGACTATACATCCCTAGTTCTCCCTGGCCTGTGCTCGGATAAGGAATGGCCTTGAGACATCACAGCTCCAGAGCTCTGTGGAGGTCTCCTTACATTTTAGCAGGGATTTTTGGCAAGCTCACAGGTTGCCCTCACTGGTTTCCACATCAGTCACGGCAAAGGACTGGCATGGCTAAGTTTGCTTTTAAATCCTCCAGAAGCAAGCACTAGAGTGGTTATTTCCCTGCCTTGTGCACAATCCCGGGCTGAGTGTGGGTTTTTGGGTTCCCAGGCAGGCTCCTGGGGAGCAGCGGTGTCTGGTCTGGGAGGTGACGCACGCTCCGTGACTCGGCACTTGGGCAGCTCCTGGGCTCCATCACCACATCCTCCTTCTCTCTCTTCCTCTCCACTGAACTCACCACTCTTTTTTTTTTTTTTTTTTTNTTTTTTTTTTTTTTTTTTTCTGAGTTAATTGTATCTAGATTAGAATTTCGAATATGCTGTGTGTGCCCCTCATGCAGAAATGCTCTGTCAGTGCAGTGGTTAACTGGGGAAAAGGCAGCGAGGATCTTACGAGCTCCTTGTTTGTGAGCTCAGTTAATACAAGGGTGCACTGAAGGCTGAGAGCTGGCCCTTGGTAAAGAACTGAACACTTTTCTCTTGTGGTGCTCCTGGCCAGCTGGTTTTTTATGTGTCAGTCCCAGGGAAAAGCACTGATTCCATCCAGGATTAGAATTACCTCGAGCATCTCATTCAAAACACACATCGTTAATAATGACGGAGTCCTAAAGAACAAACATTTTTCATCAAGGGCATCGTGACATCCTTACAAAAAAGCCCTAAAAAAAAGCTGATTTAGTATCAGCTTTCCCCATCATGTGAAGGGAGGATGCTTTCAATGCAACAGCACCTTAAACTCTGGGGCAGGGATTTTATTTTAGAACTGTTGGGAGTTCGAACAATTCAGTCTGAGTCCCTGGATTAGCAATCTACGTTATGGATTTCTCCTGGAATCAGGGACCCTATGCCTCCACTGTACAGCAGAATATCACCCTCCAGGTGATAAATTAGTAATACCTGAGCCCTGAGATATTCTCATCTAAATATGAATTTTTAATGCCAGGAGAAAAATCCAGCTTTTAACTTAGAGCTGTTATTTGTACACGGAGGGAACAGATTGTTGTAGTCCCGACAGGCAGGCACGGGCAGGCTGGTGGAACACCAAGAGGCATCACACCAAGAGTGAGGAGATCCGTTCCTCTCCCTGATTCCCTGTCTTTACTATTGGTTTGTTGGCTTGGAATTTGGCATTAAATTAATCCCAGTCCGTGGCTAGGACATAGTTGCGTATCATGTGATTATTTTTCATTCATTTATTTATTTATTTTTAGCGGGGAGTTTTTCCCATCTAGAAGGCAGATTTTAACCTTGATACATGCAGCATTCCTGGCAGCCCGGTAAATCCGAGCACGATCCGGCACTTAAACGGAGGGAATAAATTCCCTGTTTATATCAGACGTGACCTGTTACTGGTTTGCCTTTCCTTAGCACTTGCCAGCGTTCAGCTGGGCGAAAAAGAAACGATTCTCCGAGGCTGGGAAAAACAGGTCTTCCCAGACTTCCCGGTCTTAGAGCCTAATGAGTTAAATTCTCCTCCGTGCAGGATTTTAAGCTGCTTAGACACGCAAGGTCAAAGCAAAGCGCTCCATTCCCCATTCCGACTCGTGGCTGAGAGGGGGCCACAGCTCCCTTGGGACGGAGCCCTCGGGAGACGGTGACATAAGCCGGGAATCTATTCCCTGCTTCCAGCAGTGCAAGATGTCCCTGTTTTGCCGGGGCTGGCGGCCCCCCCCGCCTCTCCCGGGCAGATCCCATGGAACTGCAGTCCTGCATCCCCTGGCTGCCGTAACTCCCGGTAAACACGGCATGAAGTACAGGCGCCGAGGGCACGGCACAGCATTTCCACTAGCGAGGGAGGCCAGATGGAATGGCAGAGCGGGAAGCTCGGGATGCCTTGCAGCATGCAAGGACTGTGACTTTAGGGATGGTTCCCCGCTACCTTTCGTCCCGTTTTCCTACGGCGTTTCCACGGCATCCCCGATTGCTGTGTGGTCGGTGATGATGGTGATGGGGGACTCGGGTGTGTTAAATCGGGAGAACCCTGCACAGTTCGCTGAATAGCAGCAGCCTCGGTCCCCGAGGAGGATTTTTGGGTTGGTTGGGCTTTTAATGAAGTGCTGTACCGCGAGTTGAGGGATGAACACATCCCGTGTTCCTCCATCGCCGCTGTACGGACACTTCATTAGGACGGCTGAAGTTAATAAGCAGCGGTAGTTCCTCGCCATCAGCCGTGTGAAAAGCCGGAGCACTTCGTGCATCCTCCAAAAATCCTCCAGCTCCCCCTCTCCCCTCCCAGGCACCGCTGGAAGGGGAGCAGGCAAAGAAACGCTGGTATTTTTCTAGAAGAAAGTCGCGTATCGGGATATGCTCTCCTTATCTGTCGCCAAAGTTATTGGATGCAGGAGCTGTTCCCAGGCAGGCAGATAGGCTATTGCATAACGCTGGCGCTCAGCGCCAGCCTTTCCCTCCTCATCCCTACGAAGTTTTCCCGCTGGCAGAAGCAGCGGACAGGCTATTTCGGGGGGCTCGCTCAGCGCCTTACCTTGTGCTTCCTCACGCAGAAGCGGCGGTCTGGGCGATCATCTCCCTCCAGCCGCCGGGGCGAGCTGGGCGTCAGAGCCTGAGCGCCGGGGCGCATCTGCCGCGGAGCCGCCGAGCCGCCGGAGGAGCCGCAGCCGCCGCCGCCGCCGCGCTGCCCCGCTGCCCTCATGGGCTGCTGCTGCGGCGGGGGCTCCGCTGTCGGGGGCGGGGGGGGTCCCCTCGGCCGGGTCCCCGCCGAGGGGAACTTGTTGAGCGGGACCGGCGGGCGTCCCCCAGCCGGGCGGGAGCGGGGAGGAGGAGCCGGGGGCCGGGCTGGCGGCGGGGGCGGGCGGGGGAGGTGGGATGGAGAGATGCTGGGGCGGCCGCTCGCAAGGAGGGGAGAAGCGCAGAGCCGGCCGAGAACGCTTGGTTTATTCCTCTGGTTCCTCCTGTGCGCGGGGGTTCATTAATGACAGAGCCGTGCGCGCCATCCCCGCGCACCGCGGGTTTCCAGCGGCGCTACGGGAGCGATGGAGCAGCCGCAGAGTGGGTGATGCTGATCCATTGGGGATTTCAGCGAAGCGCTGGGTTAAAGCTACACGGCTGCCTTGTAGTGGGAGGGAAAGTGTTTAAGGTGCTAAAGGAGTGGCTGCTCCCATTTGCTTTTAAGCCTTGTATAAAATGGACGCAAGTTCAGAGCGAAGCAGTTTGGCAGAGGGGATTGATAAACCTGATGATCTGCGTAAAACTTGAACCCCACCTTTTCTCTCGTTTTACAGAGGGCTTAGCGATGATATTTTTCACTTAAAAAAAAAGGGGAGGGGGGAGTTAAATAGGTCGTGTGTATTTAACCTGAGTGATAGACAGGAAACGCCATGAGAGGCACGAGAATTGGTCCGACTTGGGAAGCACTGGGTCTGTGTTTTATGCTGAGATTCCCAGGAGTTTTGATGTTCAATAAAGACTTTCCAGCAGGAAACTCCCCTAGCTCAGGTTCCAGCAGGTGTGGGCCACCGAGTTGCTCTGTCCCAGCACTGCCTTCAGCGTTGATGTCGATGAGGGTTATTGACTTGGGGGTTACTGAAGCGAGCCTTGATTTGAAAGGGCAGCTGAGAGCGGCTGCACCAGCCCAAAATGTTCCACCACCACCCCCGTGCCACAGCAGGCAGGGAGAGCCGGGCTGGGCGCTGGATCAGTCCGGGCATCCACGGGCACGATGCAGCAGAAGCACTGGCTCGAGTCCTGGGTGTGTTTTGGAGTGAATTATCTGGAGCAGCCCATTGCAGCAGGAGCGGCCGGTGCTGCCGGCCCGGCCACGGGGCTGTCCCGGGTCAGCAGGTCCCTGTGGCTCCGGCTGGCACACGGCTCGGCGTGGGGACGGACTCACGGAAAGCCTGGCTGCTTAAATCACCTTCTGGCTGTGCAGGGCTGGATCGGAGCAGTGTTCAACAAACCAGACAGTCAGCAGAGGGCAGCTCCGTGTCTCTCCCTGTCTGCTACCTGGCCAGGTACTCCCGATGCCCTCTTCCCTCTGCTCCTTTTCTCTGCTGCTGGTCCCTAAATAAGGGGTGTGCCCCCCACATCACCTGCTGCTCTTCCCTGGGGTAGGGACTGTGACACAGCCCTGTCACAGCTTTGATCACACTTAGCATCTCTCATGGTGTTTTATCAGAGATTTTTTTTTTCCCCACCGAAGAACTTAAATATCGACCTGCTTATTGATGCAACAGCAACCACCACGCTGTTGTTTTCTTCTCTCCGGTTTTCTTCCCAGCAGTGCTAACTTGCTGTATTCCAGGTCCTCTGTGGATTTCTCTCTACGAAAATAAATGTGGTTTTGGCTGCAGCCTGGATACAGACGTGGGTAAAATTACATGGTAGGGTGACCACGTCTGAAATAACGCAGGCTACTTCCTCAGAGCAAACAGATCAGTGCCAGGAGATGCTGTTGCTTTTTCACCAGCTGAAAATGTGAGTTTATCCAGCCCATGATTACTGGAAGCAGATACTATAACTCGATGTCCTGAGTGACTTGAAAGGAGAATCTCTCTGACAGAAGCAGCAGTTAAACATCATTCTTGTCTTCTCCGTAATGATATTTAGAAGCTGTTGTCTCAGGGTTGATTAGTCTTGCACAGCATTATGCATATGCCCCACTTACAAACTGCAGCATCTTCTGGAGGTTTTTAGGGAATTAAAAAGCACTTTCTGATGTGGGCCAGATTCATGTGCAACTGCTGACACCATTGGTGCGTACAGGGATCTTTAAAATCGGGGTTTGTGAAAAATGAAGTGTTTTGTGTGGTTATCATGCTTCATATTACTGTAACAGCACATAGAAGTAAATGCACTTCAAAATGGAAATGTTTCACCATCCCATTTGCCAGTTTTTTAGCCTTTAAAAATGCTGAGCACAACTGTTGCATAATGAAATGTAGTGTTGAAGAGATGCTTGAGAGGGGAGAGAGGGGTTGGGCTTCAACCTGGGAGGGTGCAAAGAGAAAAGGGACAATTAATTGTAGTTGTTCTAGGTTATAAATTTATTTCTCTCTCATGGAGTGTCCACCTTCGCAGACTGGCTTTTTCTCCCAGTGTCTGTCAGGGGAGAGTGAGCAGTGCTTGGGGCTGCAGTGCTTCCACACGTGCTTCCAGGTGGAAGTCCTGCCTTGGACTTCTGGGGGGAGTGAGAAAACCAGGGATTGGAGAGCAGTGAGGTGGATTTTGAGTGGTGTTCTCTGTGGAGAAGCACAGTAAGGGACCCTTCTCCCTCACTGCTAATTGATGATGAATTCAGGGAGGCCCCTGTGTGTGTATTTAGAAACGTTCATCACACACAGCCTGGTGTTACAGACTTCAGCTTTTACTTGATTTTTTTCCCTTACATTGAATTTTTGAGGACACATCTGGGTAACTGTGGGAGGGTCAGCCTGGCAAGTCCACCCCACACTCAGGTTTTGGCTCAAGCACTGCTGTGCCTTGATGGGATTTTTTCTTTTTTTTGCTGAGCAGCTGCTTTGTAGGATTATGCTCCTCTATGCAGGTCTGACAGTGGAACACTAAAATGTAATTTTTTGGGACAGTCTGGGAAGTTCTTGTGGAGGAAAGCTCGGCTGCAGCTCAGGGAAAAGCACGTGGCAGCCAGAGCTCGAGTTACCTGCCAGGTGTGTTGGTGACCACCAGTGTGGGGAAGGAAGATGATAATCCAGCACCAGTGGGATTTTCAGAGCTACATTCAGTAATTCTATTAGGAGGCATAATTTAAATCCCAACACTTCATTCCTGAGCTGGGTTCCCAGTGATGTTAATTCTTTAGGACCCGGTGAATTTATGGCAGAACTTCCCAGCTGTGTTGGAGATGAAGGAAGGGTGAAGTTCTCTTGATTTGAAGCAGAACTGTGGACAGAGCTGTGCCTTTTCTCTCTGTAGTCACTTGGGGCCATTGCTGTCATTCTGTCGTTGCTAAAACCAATATTTCCACATTGCTGAGCCTTCATTCCCATTAATTAGGTGGTTTTTTCCATGCCTTTAGATGATCACTGCCTGGCTTTGTGGGCTAAATTGGTAATTTCTTTATTTATTTCCTCCAACCTGCCACTGGAAGAGAAATGATGGGGTGTTAAATATGCACCTCTGCTCCAGCTGAGCTGAAGGCAAACTTGGCTGGAATTTCAGACAGGTCTTCATGCCCTCAAACCCTTGAAGGTGCTCCTTGCTTTGGGGGAGGATATTTTCTGCTCGGCTGGGATGCAGAGAAATGAGGTCTCTTGGAGCCATGTTTGGCAGAAATTTGGGAGATCTGCTGGAGTGTCTTGCTCCGTAATAAGTCTTTTCCATGAGCTTGGACAATTTCATTTGAGTGCTGATGTCTGTTCTTTATCTATGAAGTGCTAATTCCACATCTCTTTGCTTAAAAGAACATTTGGAAGAGAAAGTGGATTTAAGAATATGTGTCTAATACCCATAATACCTGTGTGCAGCTGAAATATTAAACAGCTGATTGAGGGAGCTGCTCTTTGTGGGTTTTCTGCTGGGAGAAGAAAAATGCTGAGTAACCTCATTAGCTCTGATGGTTATTTCTGTGCTTCGTTGGGATAAGAACGAGCAGGATTTTGTTTTCTCTCTCCATTTCCTGTTGTACAGATCACTGGAAGAAAAACTTAACAGCAGGTCTCACCGGCTAAAGCTGAGATTCTGGGTTCCAGCTGAATGCTGTCTCATCAGGAGCCCAAATTGCTGGAGATGTCAAGGAAATCTGAATTTTCTTGGGATGGGAGTGGGAGTTTTGTCATATTTTCACTGTGTTTATAGTTCAGAAAAGTTCCTTCTCAGCACACAGATGTTTTTGGGAAGGGAACTAAACTGGTGATGGGAAAGCCTTGGTTGTTCTTCCGAGATGGGGGTTCTGAGCTGCTCTCCCGTGCTGTGGAATCACTTCCCTGATAAAGATGTTGTCAGCAGGTGCCAAATTCTGGTCCCATTTTCATGCAGCCTGTACAGTTGGGAAATAAATGAGGGTCTGGGAGAGCAGGTGATGTATGAGCCCCTAAAAGGCTGCATTTTGTTCATATTCGAAAGGCAGTTCAGGCTGTCGTCATTACTGATGGCTTGTGCTTTTAGAGCCCTTCTTTTTGCATTTCAGAAAATCCTTTGTGCCCATCTGAATAATAAATCACCCTGGTTGATTTGCTCACCGAGAGCAAATGGGAAATTACATCCTTGTTAAGATGTCTTGAGGAACTGGAACTGTGGGGGAATGTTTTTAAAGGAACATTCTGCCAACTTTATTAATATTTTGCTTTGTCTCGTTTATTTTATGACCTTCCCAAATTTCAGGATTTTCCCTCTGGCTGCTTTATGGCAAAGGGAAAACATCCTGCCCTGCTTAAAAATAAAAAAAATAACAAATCTGGTTATACTTTTGATTGCCTTTAGACAAATGGTTTCAGATTTAAGCACCTAATGAAATGTGGGATGAGCATGAATTCCATCTTCAGCCTCAAGTTATGGGCAGAAAAAAAGAAAATCCAACAAATAACAGGGATACTTGCATCTGATTCCTATTTGCTCTTTGGTGGAATAATATATTATTTATACAACATTGATTTCATTAGATGGAGGATTTAATGCAACTTTTCTGTCAAATCGGAGAACAGTCGATGCTATAAAGTCATGTAAACTCCCAAAGCCTCAGGAAGGTTTTCTCATTTGAAATATTGAACTATTTAAAATTTGAACATAGCATAAAAATACAGACTTTTATGTATTTTTGCATGTTGCCTTCAAGTTAGAAGCCCAGAGAGCAGCCTGGTCCTAATGCGTAATGCTTACCAGAAAAACAAGCTGAAATTAAATGTGTTAAACAAGGGAAAAATGAAAATCCTATAAAATTATGGCAGAGAGAAATAATGAACAGTGCAAATAAAATTAAACTCACCATTTCTGTCAGTGCTCTGAGCCTAAACCAAAATAAAGTGTTTTGGCCATAATGTTCAGAAATGAACTCTTTCGTGCAGTTTCTAAAATCCCCAAGCAGGTGCCAAAATAAAATTGCTCTTAATAACTTTGATACATGACAGAGAAATATGATGGCAGCGAATAAAAAAGGGACATAAAGAGGCAGTTTGCAGCATCATGGGCACCTAAAATTTAGCCATATGCTCACAATTAAGAGTTTCTCCTCCCTTACTTATTTTTTTTTCTAAATAAAATGACCTAGAAACTTGCCTTGTGCAAATAAGAATATGCTAAATTCCCGATTGACTGTGCAAGGACCTAATTCTTTTGTGCATTAGAATGTCTGTGACTGAGTTTTATCTTAAGAAAGGAACAGGAGTTATTTTGCCAAGTCTGGAAATCCTAAAAGCCCGAGATATTTCGAAAAGTTGCGTTCTGAAAAATATGGGAAGCCTGATAATGACATTAATTGAGTTTACAATTGACAGCAGAGGCCACGTGAAGTCCTCCTTAATCCTTGCTCTGGTTCTTCAAAACACAGTGCAGGAAAAACGGCTCTGTCCTTTCTGGCTTGGGGACACGGAATTAAACACCATTCAAAGCAGCACCACATTTTTATTTTCTTCAATTTTTAAACAAGTTCAGGACTTTAAATATTAAATACTTAGCAGTGGTTGAGGAGCATGATTAGCAGCTGCTTTATATCCAAGGGGTGTCCATCAGTATTACGGAAAAACCCAAGAAGTGGAAGAGCTGTTGGGGAGGAAAAGGATGAAATCTCTGAAAACCCAGAAATAAAGTTACGATTTGATAACAATGTGGCACTTCCTCAATTTACTTCTGGGAATTCAAAGCAGTGCCCCAATAATTTGAGTGTATCCACGTTCCTTCCCTTGTCAGCATGCTTCTGCCCGAGCCTGGACGGGGCAGTTTGTTGGATGGGAGGTGGAATGGCTGCTCCTTGTGTCGCTGTAGGACACGAAAGAAAAACGAGAGATTCCAAATATTTCAGAAGGCAAAGAGCACAGAAAAAAAAGGCTTTATTGTCTAATTCTTAGTACCTTTTATAAGGTGTTCCCATACAGACTTAACGTGGTTGGGGAATAGGAACGACACCTCTCTGATCTCGCTGGTGAAACTAGAGAAACAGCAAAACACCACCTGGAGAAAGATTGTTTGCAGAAAGGAGAGTTGTTTGCTGAGATTGTTTTAAGAAGAAGCTTCCTTGAGAATTTTTTCCTTGGGAATGAGTTAGGAGCTGCTAGCAGGCTAAAATCTCTCAGACCCAGAAATACCAGGCCTACATCCTTGTCTCCAGACTTTCCTTCTCCTGACTTTGTGCATTCCCTTGTGGAGCTGCCTTTGCTGCCTGTCCCCACAGCTCCTGTAGGCACAACTCCCATCACTCCCTGGGTGGGAAAAAGAAACGCCAAGATTGAAAGTCCCGTCTCATATTTGTTTGAAATTCATCTCCTGTTGGCTTCAGCTGCTGCCTCTTGGTTCTACGGCAGTGAAATTTGTGAGCAGCAGCTGTGCACTCCTTTCATCCCCACCGCTGTGCATTTGGAAACCTCAGGAGAATGTAAATCCATCCACGCTGTGCCTTCTTGGGAGAATCTGGGCCTTTGTGGTCAATTCTCAGGAGGGAACTTCTCCATCCCTTGTCACCGAGTGGTTTAGGTTGAAGGGACATTAAGGCTCATCCCCTTCCACCCCTGCCATGGCAGGAACACCCTCCATCATCCCAGGTGGCTCCAGCCTGGCCTTGGACACCTCCAGGGATCCAGGGGCAGCCACAGCTGCTCTGGGCACCCTGTGCCAGGGCCTGCCCACCCTGCCAGGGAACAATTCCTGCCCAATATCCCATTTAACTCTGCCCTCTGGCAGTGGGAAGATAAAAGTCTCTCTCCATCTTTGTTCCAAGCCTTCTTTAAATATTGAAGGCCACAAGAAGTTCTCCTTGGAGCCTTCTCTTCTCCAGGCTGTCCCTTTGGTGGCCCTTCTCGTGCCTCCTGCCATCTGTGATGCCCCCTCAAGCTGTGGAGACTCCGTTTGTTTATGGGATTGTTTTCCTTGTCTGTGAGCTGATGGAAATCAAAGCTTTCATTGAAGCCTGGTAGGAAACATCAGCAGGGCTTTGTCCTGAGCTCAGCTTGTCCTCAGGATGATGAGCTGGAGTGATGAGCTAAGCAGCTTTGTTTGGAAACATAATCTCGTCATTTCACATCGATTACCAAGTGACAGATAAGATGTGCAGCAACTGATTATCTAATGAGGGCCTTGATGTCTTGTGGGAGAGCCCCTGGGGACTGAGGGTGGTGACAAATGGGCAGGAGGTGGCACCGTGGCAGCTGACACATCATGTCACAGACATCTTTGGTGGCTGGGACAAGGGACATCAAGTCTTGGGGGGAAGAAATGAAAAACCCCTCGCTCTTCTCACTGCACAATCCCAGGATGGTTTGGGTTGGAAGGACCTTAAAGAGCATCGAGTTCTACCCCTGCCGTGATCCCAGGTAGCTCCAAATCTCATCCAGCCTGGCCTTGATATTCCACAGGGGCTCATTTAACGGGAAATTCATGATGTGTGGTTTTTCTAAAATTTTAGTTTAACTAAAACTTTAATTAAAACCCCACGTCGCGAATTTTAATAAATTTTAATAAATTTTTAATTTAGGACTTGAAGTTTAAAGCATCTTTTTTTTTGTTCGTTTGGCCTTTTTTTAAAATGTTTTTTTTCTTAAATTTCAGGTGTTATCAAAAGCTACAAGGATAAGATTCCTTCCTAGGAAAAAAAAACCCCAGTAACTGGAAAAAGCAGAATGCTTGTACATGTTCATTTTCCCATTTATTAAGGAAAGAAAGAGTTTTAATAATTCACAGGGATGCAATGAGTATTTGCCTTTTATATATTCATATTTATCACTTGGCTTGAATTGTAAACATATTAATTCCTGCCTAGCAGTTAATGACTTTGGGTAATGTTTGTACTCTCCTTATGCAGAAATTGTCCATGTAACCTCACAGTTACTTATATGGACAACCTAATCAGAGCTACTTCCTTGCCTGTGAAAAACATTTTGTCTTGCTCTGAGTAGCTTTTCTGAGGTATTTTTAAAATAACGCTCAAATTTACCTCCTCGACAGATGACGAGTATTTTTCAGCCAAGGGAAGTTGCAAGTCCCGTTTTTGCCAAATGTCAAGAGTGGGATGAGTGTTGTAGGCTCTGCCATAACTCAGGGTTGGTTGATTTTCTGCTCTGGTTTTAAATGTTATGCCCCCCAAAAATTAGCTGGGATGGGTTTAAATGCGTGGAAATTACGCCAGGAAAAGGGTTTCCCAAATAATGGCCCTGTTGCATTAAAGTAGGAATAAAACATTTCACTCATGTTTTGAGATCTAAAGATGGGCCCTGGGAATGATTGGGATGTTTTGATGTTTTTCTTTTCCCATTTTTTGTATTTTTAATATATCTAAGTAGTACTGTAACATATAGAAATACAGAAATATTTGAATTTTTTACTTTAAGTATAGAATCACACAATGGTTTGGGTTGGGAGGGGCCTTGAAGGAAATTTAGTTCCACTCCCTACCATTCCATCAAGGTTTTGCAGTAGCCTGTGTGCTGGTTTTAGTGTTTTTTTAAATTCTTTCTTAATATTTATTTTATATTTGGAATCTATCTCAAAGCTGTTTCACCTTTGCTGGTTTGATTTTCCTTCCCCTTGAGGCAGATTCCTGGATCTCCAGGGCTGGAATGGGAAATCCTGGGTGAGTTTGGGCACGAACCTGAACATCAGAACCTGGCAAAGAGATTCCCGTTGGTACTGCCCAGATGGGAGGAAAAAATCTGAAAAAAAAGGGATGTGTGTGATGGGATATCCGTGCATTTTCTTGGGATGGTGTAGGAAGGCTGAGCTGAGCTCTTGGAGCAAACCAGCCCCTTCCCAGGAACATTCCCTGTCCTGCCCCTGCTGCTGATTTTCACTTTGGAATGTTTTAAACCACCGATTTTAATCTTGGTTTGGATTTAATTGCTTTTTCCAAGGAGAGATTAGTTCTCATTTAAGTGTGGATGTGTAATTAAAAAACCGTCTCTCAACTTAAGTTGCTTTTGTTGCCCACACGCCGGGGCTGTAGGTAGGGAAAGCAATTCCAGAGCTGAATATCCATCTCTAATCCTGTTGTTAATGTGGGAGTGTTACTGTTAGAACGTGATAAACGGCTCCTTGTTTGGGAGGAATTTACTTCTTTCCCTTCTGATTTCTGCCAAAACAAAGTTGGGGAGGAAAACAAAATTCAATTATAAGTCAGAATTTATTTCGGTGGTGGAAAACCAGCACTTCAGAATGTTTTGTTGATGCTGGAATACGTGGAGCGTGCTAGATATCATGAGGAAAATTGTCAAAACATGTTTCTCACCTTTGGTTTAGTGAGAAGATGAAGAAGTTATTCTCCTAAAATATTTTAGGTGGGTTTTGGTTGAGTTGCAAGTACAGAGAAACCTGAATTAGCTTCATTTGGAAGCAGCAGAGCTTCCTGAGCAAAAATTCTGTTCTTTCCTTCAGGAAGAGATCCCTGGAAGTGTCCAAGGTCAGGCTGGACAGGGCTTGGAGCAGCCAGGGATGGTGGGAGCTGTCCCTGCCCGTGGCAGGGGTGGAACTAAATGAGCTTCAAGGTCCCTCCCAGCCCAAACCTGTGTGGGATTCTGTGGAATGGAGAAAGGAATGAGATGTGGTTAACATGCTCAGCTCATTTCTTAACTTCCAAATATGTTATTGATTCAAAATCAATCTAAAAGGCAAAATCCCGTGTGTGGCAGGAAATTCCTGGGTCTGCACTGGTTGTTACTTCAGGAAGTTTGTCCTTTAGCTCGTTGATGGTCTCCTTTTGTCCTTCTTGGGATTTCTGCTGAGTTCAGGTAGGAACAGGATAAAGAGCCTTTTATCAGCAGCATCCTGTTGGAGCTTATCCTGCTGAACGTTTTGGTCATCGTCCCAAATCGTAATGAAAGAGGGGTTTAATTAATTCACTTTTCTACAATAGAAAAGTTCGTCTCCTTTTGCTTAGATTGCAGCTTAGAGATCGATTTCATATTCTTTTCATGAGGCAGCTTTGAAGCTCTTCTGGAGACTGCACATTGTTTAGCACTGCCTTGTCTGAGAGAATCCCCCAAAGTCTTCTGAGTTGCTGCGAGTTTAATAAGAAACAAAATTCAAATTTAATAATGTTAGGGGAAGAATTGGGTCATTCTTGGAGACTCAGCCCACATATTCTCGTGCTCAGGTTCTGCAGATGAGGCCTTCCCTGCTCCCTTTAATTAAATGCAAAGTATTAAACGGGTCTGTGTTCCTTGAGAGGGCATGAAAGGCAGATATGGCTCCTTCTCCAAACACCTGCAGACAGCTCCTGGAAAATACAAAACCTGGGCTTAGGGATCTCTGTTGGAAAAGGGAGAGGCTGTGGAGGTTTTCCTTTGCAAACCTTGCACACATTTTATAAAATTGAACAAGCTGCAGAAGTTACAGGTAAAGTAAAATGGTGCAAGAGACAACTTGTGCACGTGGCACAAGGATAAAACTCCCCTGCTCTGCTCTGGAGCCAGGCTGGGAGAATTGGGATTGTTCAGCTTGGAGAGGAGAAGCTCCAGGGAGAGCTCAGAGCCCCTTCCAGGGCCTAAAGGGGCTCCAGGAGAGCTGGAGAGGGACTGGGGACAATGGATGGAGGCACAGGACACAGGGAATGGCTTCCCACTGCCAGAGGGCAGGGCTGGATGGGATTTTGGGAAGAAATCCTTGCTGGGATGGAATTCCCAGAGCAGCTGTGGCTGCCCCTGGATCCCTGGCAGTGCCCAAGGCCAGGTTGGACACTGGGGCTTGGAGCAGCCTGGGACAGTGAAGGTGTCCCTGCTTGTGGCAGGGGTGGAAGGAATGATTTGGGAGCCAAATTCCAAGGGAAGAGCCGGGTAAGGTGAGGACATTCCTGTAGGCTGAGAAGAGCAGTCTCACTCCTGTGAAATCCCCTGTTTGCTGCTACTGGGTATTAATCTTTTCAGCTCCTCTTATCTGTCAATATTGGAACAGAAATTCTCACTTGCAATGCGACCTGTGTGGAAATTGTATTTCTCTTATTTACCGTATTGATACATGCATTTGTGTAAATACCATTAATTTTGCTGTGACATAACATGACATAAAATATCACAGAAAAGTGAGCTTAAGTCAGAGAAGTCAGAACAAAGGAGCAGCCTGTTATCAGTCTTGGTGTATTTCATCACTTTTCCTGCTCTTTGGGGAGGAGGGAATGAGAACATTGCCTGTGCTGGGGATTTCGTTTTGATACCGTGCGAATGTGGAGAGAGCTCTGCCTTTATTCTCCCCACTGATGAGAGCCTGGCAGTAATTCCTGTCTGCAAGGGCTGGGTCACCTTCTGCAGCTGGGAGAGCTGGGAACAGCCCCACATCAGAGCCTGCATCCCATAAACCTTCCCCCATCCGCTGTGTTCTGTCCCAAAACCTCGGGAAGGGAGCGGCCCCCGGGGTGTGGTGTGTGGTGATTGATGTGCTGAGCGAACCAAAGGCAGGAATTAATTAGGAAATGCAAAAGCTTCCCCAAAGAGACCTCCTCCTGCAAGGAGCTTTTTAATCCAGGGATCTCTGAGTGGCGTGGTTTCATCAATTAAATTTGGATTGCTCACATTTCTTATCTGCGCGGCTCGCCGAGCCCCTCAATAAAGCAGTTGCTAAATAATTTACATTAAAACAGGCGGAGGAGAAGCACCAAAAGTGGGATAATTTGTCTTCAAAATGGCTGTTGCTTTGAGGAGTGTGTTCATCTGGCGGCATCACCTGTCTGGTGCGAAGATTATCATTTAAAAGATCATTTCTCTTCCTCTTATTCCCATAATTTGTCACAGTGATACCTCGGTGCTGCAGAGACACATCCCGAATACCTGTGGACTCTCCCAGTTACTGGGATTGCAGTGCATTCCTAACTGGGAATGCCACTCACCTCCAATTATTATTCCCTTTTTAAGGTTATCTTTTCCTTCAGCTCTTTTCCCAGTCCGCGTCAAAGTTTTTTACGTGGCTTCCAACATTAATTGTGTTTGCTAAATAAAACAGGGATTCTCATTGTGATGGGTTTGGTTTTATTGTTCCTCCTCAGTGACTCCTTGAAGGAAATGTCTGCGAGGGCATGGAGTGGCAGGGAAACAGGGAATGGCTTTAAAATGAAGGGAGGGGAGATTTAGATTGGATATTAGGAAGAAATTCTTCTCTGTGAGGGTGATGAAGCCCTGGCACCAGGGCCAATAGCTGAATATTCCCATATTCAGTGCTGCATTTTTGAAAAATTATTTTTAAAAACATTTTTAATGGCTTTTCCTTTTTATTTTTTACTGTTTGGGTACTGGCCATTCCCATAAATACAGTTGTTTTCTTTGTTTTATGACTGCATTTATAATTTTATTAGCGACATTAATAGATGTGTAAACCATGATACCTGAAACAGATTTATTGAGGGCACTTCTGTAGATTTTCAGTGAAATAATGTTTAGTGTAGCAGAGGGAGGGAGGAAAAAAAAAAACCATGAGGGAAGGCAATTGCATTTAGAAAACCAGAAATAAATGTACTGACCTTGAGAACTCCTAAGCACTGTGGGTTCCATTGAAGGGCACTGTTCAATACTGACACTGTGTGGTGCTTTTAAAAGAGAAGCATTTTTTGGTTAAAATGGACTCCTTTTTTTTTGTAAAAGAGCCTTAGAAACATGATAAATGGTGTTGCTAAAACATCTCATTAATTTTTTCGCCAGCTTTTTACAGAAGTTGGTGCAAAGCACTTTTGAATCAGGCAACTCTTTGTGTCTATTCCCAACTGTGTTATCACCAACTTCCTAACAAATAAAACCTTTTTGCAAAGTGAATTTCGCTTGAGCTGCTGTGATCTTGGAATCACAGGATCATGGAATGGTTTGGAAAAACCTCAAAGCCCATCCCATTCCAGCCCATCCATGGACAGGGACGCCTTCCACTGTCCCAGGCTGCTCCAAACCCCAATGTCCAACCTGGCCTTGGGCACTGCCAGGGATCCAGAGGCAGCCACAGCTGCTCTGGGAATTCCATCCCACCCCCTCCCTGCAAGGATTTCTTCCCAAAATCCCATCCAGCCCTGCCCTGTGGCAATGGGGAGCCATTCCCTGTGTCCTGTGGAAATATTCTCTCTCCATCTTTCTTGTCAGCTCCTTCAGATGCAGAAGGGCACAGTCAGGGCTGGATTCTGGTTGGGGTCTCTGTGAAAACCCTTTTTGCTTTTCTTTCCAAAGGGGTTTTCCTGCATTCACTCCTGCAGGGACTCAGTGCTGGAAAAGCTCTCCTTTTAAAACAAATTTTCTACTGACCGAGGTGGAATTGTCAGAGATCAAATCAGGATCTGTAAAATACTTCTTGAGGTAAAACAAGGTTTGAAGACTAAACAAACTGTTCACCTCTAAAGTCTTGTTTCAGAGCTCTGCGTTTTGCGTGCACTTTTCCTGGCTTGGAAAACCTAAAATCGGTTTTGCTGCTTAGGGAGGCTCTGAACTCCTTCAGTCACATCAGGTAAAGGAGGTGACACATCTTTCCCAGGAGCTCCAGAAGCAAAACCTGTCACTGAAAATACCTTACTGCATCTTGATTGGCAAAAAGATGCTTCAGAATAATGTTTGTGGCAGCAGGAAAATGCCCAAATATTTATTGCTCCCGTTATTGCAGGTGTGAACTTCTGTTTCTGCAAGGAAAAAAGCTCACATGTTTTATTCTCATGTTCAAGAGGCAGGCTTTGGCCTAAGGAAACGGAATATTCTGTGTATTCGGTAAAAAATGTGATAAATGGGAATGTTTTGCACTTGTTTTTATCCTGCTCCTGTAGCCATGAAATAGTTTTGTCGTCTCTGAAGGTGCTGCTGAATTTACTGCGGGATTTTCTATTATGAGAAAAGAAATGTTTCTTTTAATACTGTATGAGAATTACATGGATGAATTTGTGTGCATAGAGAGAAATTTAGGGAGCCTTAGGGAGGGTTCTGCTTTGTTTTGGGTCTTTTTCCCATCCTGAAGCTGGGAAAAGCTTCGGGAATCAAACTCCCTTCAGGATGCCCTGGAAGCTGCAACTTCCATCCATGTCTTTATTTTATAATATAAAACATTCATGTAAAGAAGCAGTGATGGAAGATCCTCTGTCTTATTCATGCTGGGTTTTGTGATACCTTTATACTATAAATTACATAAAATATATTATTGAAGCGAGCAAATTTGTCTGCAGCCAGATCGGAGTTTACATTTTCACGTGGCAAAAAAAGATGAAATTTGGGACATTTCGAAGTTGGATTTTTATCTTGTGAGTCCATAAGTGGTGACAGTTTAATGAGTGGTTTCTTGAATTGATAACAATTGATTTTTAGTTCTTTATTTATTGCTAATACAGAGAGCATACAAGTTGTAAGCAGAGAGAAAACTTCATTTTTTTATTTTTACAAACTCTCTGGGAACTGTGAGGGACTTAAATCCTTTCCAACAAAGTAGATTCTATGGAAATGTTCTGAAAGCCAAAATGTAGTGAACTAATTTGAGTGATTTTGTTTGGATTTTTTTATTATATATTCATCCATTTATTTATTTAGCTGTGTAGTCTTTTAAAGGTACATAAGGTAAATTTAATGGAAAAAATAAATGAAACTCAGAGCTTTTCATTTATTCCTGACCGTGGTAACAGGGACATTTTAATGAGCCATCACTTAGCTGAGGTTTGATTTCTCTTGATTTTCTCACTATACATAGAGAACTTAATATTTCCATTTAAATATTTCGCTGGGAGAAAATGGACAAGCCTGTTTAAAACAGAATCTTTTATCCCTGAGGGAGAAAAGTGTTGGCATGTGTGGTCTCTCCTGCAGGGAATTCACTTCTCATTCTGGAATTTCTCAGTGTTAATGTTACTTGTGGGGATTATTTAAAACGAATTTTTCCCTTCTTGTATCTGTACCAGAGCCATTTAAACACTGAGTGCTTTATTTTAAAGGTGATTTAGGAAAATAAGTCATTTTGGAGCATTCCTGTGCCTCTTCAAGTTTTCCTTCAGAACTGAATTTTACAGAAATCCAAAGTAATTTCACAGCTTGGAATCGCATATTCACTTTTTTAAATCTAAAATGTGTCTATAAATAATCAGGCATCCTTTCTACAGAAAAAAAAGAGATGCTTTGGTGTTGGGTTTAGGTTTGTTTTCTTTTAATGGAGCTGAATTTTCACTCATCCTGCTGGGGAGCTGGATCTGGCTTCCCTTTGGACAGGCCTGGAGGGTACCCTGGATCCCATGAGTTTGCTTTGGGAAAGCTTCAATCATAAAAGAGAATAATGGAGTCAGCAAGGTTGGAAAATCTTTCCAAGATCATGGAGTCCAACCATCCCCCAGCACTGCCAAGGTGTCCAAGGCCACCCCATGTCCCCAAGTGCCACATCCACGTGGATTTTCAATCCCTCCAGGGATGAAGACTCCAGCACTGCCCTGGGCAGCTGTGCCAGGCCTGGACAAACCTTTCCATGAAGGAATTTTCCCAAATATCNTGTCCCCTCCTGGCAGGGATTTGTGCAGAGCCACAGGGTCCCCCCTGGGCCTCCTTTTCTCCAGGCTCAGCCCCTTCCCAGCTCCCTCAGGAATTCTCCAGCCCCTTCCCAGCTCCCTCAGGGATTCTCCAGACCCTTCCCAGCTCCATTCCCATCCCTGGACACTCTCCAACCCCCTCAGTGTCCCTCTTGTCCTGAGGGATCCGAACTGACCCCAGGAATTGAGGCCCCTCAGCAGTGCCAGCACAGGGGACAATTCCTGCTGCCTGTGGTCACACAATTCCTGCTCCAGTCTGGGTGCCAGTGGCCTGGGGCACCCCTGGGCACCCCTGGGCACCCCTGGGCCCATTCCAACCCCTAAGCACCCCCAGGGCCTTTCCTGTGGGCACTTCTCAACCCCTCTGGGCCAGGATGATCCTCAGTGGCCCTGGTTTGGGAAGAAACAATCCGGGAGAGGCAGGAATTGTAACAACCTGCTGGCAAAATGCTTCTCTGGTGGATATCCTTTAATTATGTTCCTCCCTGTTGTGACCACCTCATTTCTGAGCTCTGCCATAGGGAAAGGCTTCCAGGGTAAACCCTGCCACTGTTTCAGTGAATAAATAGCTGATAAATGCCCAGGACAGTGGAAATCCCTTGCAGGACTGCCTGGGTAAACACAGCTTTGCAATTATTCCTATGGTTCAAATTGAAATTGATTTTTTAGAGAATTAGGTACTTTTTTTTCTTATGTATTGCTTCTAGTGCTGGTCTGTAGATGATGACAATGATCTCCAAATACAACTAAAGTTTAAAAATCAACTTAAGATTAAAATCTAATCATGTTGTTAGCTATTGCTAACTAGTTAGTAGGGCATATTAAAAACACCTAGAGTACAAATATTGCCTCTAAATAATTACAAACCTCTATTAGCATTGTAATTAAGAATGTGCTGGCTGCAAGTGGTACCTCACAAAGAAAATGATGACTGGTAGTTTTCCTTTCCTCCTAATATTAAATAGATTTTCCTTCCTAGCAGGAAGTGGTTTGCAGGTGGGGATCTGCACATAAATGTTGGAGCAGGGATGTGTGTGTGTGTGAGATGCAGTGTTGGCTTCAAGGAACAATTTTGTATCAAAGGAAGGGATTTTATTACCAAGATAAACACCAAGATGAGCATGAATCATTATTTTATGCAGAGAGACAGGAAGAAGTGTTGATAACTGGTTAAAGACCCTCAGCCAGTGTGCTCAGCGCCACTTTGGGGGCTCAGCCTGAGCTGAAATGACAAAATTTAACAAGTTTCTGTCATTTTAACTAAAACTTACTGCACTGCAGAATCCCCTCCTGTGAGTGTACCGTTTCTATTTGCTTATTGTTGATTTTCCTGTATTTATTTTTAACTCCAGCAGCCGTTCCAGGTTTTTAACCAGCTCTCCTGTTGGCATTTCCTCACTTCCACGTGGACTCAGAGAGTTTCACCAGCAGACACTCAACTTTGTTGTTCCTTTCTGATTCCCACTGTGCTAATTAAGAAGCTCTTCTCGTGTAATTATCCCTCCCTTCAGTGACACATCCTTGCTGCTGGCTGGGGACACTCAGAGCAGCTCTCCCTGTGCAGCCAAGGGCTGCTCCCAGGGACTGTCAGGATGTCAGAGGAATGGAGGATGGGACAGGGATCACCAGTAGATGCAGAGCAGATGGCAGGCAAATTTATCCACGCCTCTGGATGCTCCTGAATTGAAAAATTAACAGTAAAATGTGTTTGGAAGTTTAGCAGTTGATCCAAACCCATGGAGAGGAGAAGCTCCAGGGAGAGCTCAGAGCCCCTGCCAGGGCCTAAAGGGGCTCCAGGAGAGCTGAAGAGGGGCTGGGAACCAAGACATGGAGGGACAGGACACAGGGAATGGCTTTAGACTGACAGTGGGCAGATTGAGATGGGATTTTGGGCAGGAATTGTTCCCTGGGAGGGTGGGGAGGATCTGGGATGGAATTCCCAGAGCAGCTGTGGCTGCCCCTGGATCCCTGGCAGTGCCCAAGGCCAGGTTGGACACTGGGGCTGGAGCAGCCTGGGACAGTGGGAGGTGTCCCTGCCATGGCAGGGGTGGCACTGGATGAGCTTTGTGGTCTGTTCCAACCCAAACCCTTCTGGGATTCTGTGATTTTTATTTTTTTTTCACATCAGTTTGCCTTGAGAAGCTCCTCAGGGATTAAATCCATCTTAACTCTTGCACTCATAACTTAAATTACTCCCCCAACAGGTAAATAAGCAAAAATAGGCCCTAAATTATCAGCCAGTTTGGGAAGTGAGTTTGTTGGAAGGAAGCTGAGCTGTTGGTCATCTGGAAAGGGCTGGATTTGCCAGCGTGGGGTTGATGGAAATAAAACTAAAACCAGATTGATGTCTTTGCCAAGCAATGGACTTGGAGGATATTTAAGTGTCTGTGAAAAGATCCTATGGGAAAAACAAGGTTTGTCCCAGCTCTCCTGAGCCAGGCACAGAACTGGGATGGGCTGAGCTCCATCTGCAGCCTAACCTGAGGCAGCCAAGTTAAAAAATGGATAATTCTGCCTGGTGCTGGCACATCACCGTGATTGATGGCATCCTTAGAGGAGATGGGAGGGAATGTGGGCCATGGAATGTTTCCTTGTAGGCATGAGCCCAGTGTTTGCTGTGGCAGGAGCTCGTTAGGTGCTGTTTTGACAATTAATGTTTGCATTTTTGAGATCGTCCTGGGTTATTTCCGTTTCATAGTAGGAAACATTGTTTTTATAGAACCTCAGCTTCTGTTCTTGTCAGGGGTTGTTAGAAAGTTCTTTTGATGTCCCAGAACAGCAGCTCAGGTGGCCTTTCCTTCCATGTTCATGGAGTTTGCTGGTGCCACTGAGCTCCCATCAGGTACCTGTGCATCCTCTGGAAAATCCAGTATTCCCACCTGGACAGAATCAGTCCTGGGGGAGTTTAGATCTGAGCTCCATTGTAGGAGAAAAGCAAATTCCAGGAGTGCTGGTCAGGTGGAATCTGGGCATTAACCTGCACATAGGAGGGCTCAGGGCACAAGCAGGTGACCTGGTGTCATTTCGGGTTTAATCAAATTACTCGGGCTGATGTGGAAATACAGATTTTAAATTGAAATGAATGCTGATCTTAAAGGTAACAATAAAAGCTCTGTGCCTTTATGGAGAGAAAATTCCTGAGTGTTCTCCCGGCCTGTGGCATGGAATAACCTGGGAAACAGCACAGAAAGGGGGATTTGCAATTTTATCAAACAAAAAAGAAAGACTCATATAGATTCATATAGAAAGAATCATATAGAAAGAATCATATAGAAAGAATCACTTCTTTTCTGTGTCATTCTGCTGGTGTTTTTTACCAATTTTTAATGTTTTTCCTTCTGCCTTAGAGACCAGAAAAGATGTGGATGTCACTAACAGGGTTTTAGTAGAGAGGCAGAGAGGGAGGATGGACAAGAAGTTCCCATTTTTGGGATTTTACTCTATCTAGGAACCTTGGGAATGGGTTGGATTGTTACTGCAACACTTTTACAAAACAGAAAGAAAAACTAAACTTTCTTTTGGTCACTTTTTAGTTTTCTGTGGTTTCAGAGACATCTGGATGATGCTGCTTTCCTGGTTTTATGGAATTTCCTGGGTTTTGGTGGTGTTTTTCTAGGCATCACTGTATCTGAAAATACCACGCACTGAAATGAAAACTTAGGGTTGGTTTAGCTGGAATGCTCCGAATGCTAATTTTGAAAAGATTTCTTCCTTGAGCAGAATATTGACTTTCCAAATGCAAATGCTGATATATTGGGGGGATATTTTTAGGTCTGCTGTTTATTACCTTGCAGAGACTTTAATGTCTGAGCGATTTTTAGATGAAGAATACGTGGCAAAAGCTTCAGTGATAAACCCAGGAGATTGGAAATTGGAAACTTTTCGAGATGGGATTTTTTTTTTGCTGTTGCTGTTGCCTTGACAGAATTTTGCATATGCATTAATGAATTTTAATGATAGAATTATCTCCACTGCATTCTGTGGTCGACTGTATTATTATTATTATGTTGCATTATCCTAAATGATGGATTCCTTTGCTTTGCTTTTTTGCCAGGGGAGTTTCGTGGCCTGCATGACAGCCATCCTGAGGCAAATGGAGGATTATCACTATGCCCATTTAATCAAGACTTTTGGCAAGATGAGGTCGGATGTTGTGGTGAGTTCCATTTGTTTTATCTCTTCATAAGATGCCTCAGCTTGTGTTTGGGTTTTTTGTTTTTTTTTTTTCCCCCTGTTCCTGGTCATTAAATGCACTTGTGAGATGTCAACAAAATGTGTTTGGCATTGCAGATTTAATGTAAAATAATTATTTAGGCTCTGTGACACTCACAGGAGTACAGCTGGAGCTGTTCAGTGTTTTAAAACATGAGACAGTGGGTTGAAGGCAGTTAAAGCAGTAAAAAATAGTAGTGATGAGACATTAAAAAAATCTGGTAAGGAAAGAAGAAAAGAATATAAAAAAAGGCTTTCTTAGGAAAGGAACTTTCAGTGTTAAATCTTCCAGATGTCCTGATTGAGTTTTTTGAAGTAGCTTTTACTTAGAGATCTGCTCGCTTTCCCTTTTCCCTTTTATGCAAAACACTTTCACCTTAAAGATGCCCTTAGTTGTTAAATAAGCAATAATAATTGAAATTTGTCTTCTCAGAGCCGTTGGGTAGCCCGGCTAAGGCAACAACCCAAGTTAATTAAAGCATAATGGGAGGGAGTTTATAGCTGAGGAGATAACTCTGTAATAACCTCAAAGTGCCACTGCCATATGGCCTGGGAGGGGACACCCAACTCCTGGCTCAGCTCCAGCAATCACTGATGTCCCATCCCCACTGCCACCACTGTCACCCTGGCCGTGCTCCAGCAGCTTCCACCTGGCTTTTAAAAGTAAACTTTTCATCCTTCTTCAGCTTCTCTTCTTCCTTCCAACCCCACCAGAACGACACCAGGACTTTTCCTTCGTGTCGTTTTTGTTTGAAGTTTCCCAGTTTGTCTTGAATTTGGTTACTCTTCTTTCTGCCTGGGTTGGGCAAGGCTTGAGCTCTTTGCCCTGTTGCACTTTCTAAGTGCTGAAGCCTTTTTTTGCACCTGCTCTGGAATTTTTTAAGCTCAGAGCTGATTTTAAATAATAGTACTTAAGCTGTGGAGGTTTAATGGCAGAGCATTGTTAATCCTGTGAGTAAAGGAAATTACAAGGAGTAAACGAAATTTTGGTGGTTTTTTTTTTTTTCATTTTAAAAGTTTTCCCATTTCTTTAACCCAACAGGTTTTTTGTGCAACTCTCATTTGACTCACCCAGTAGAACTGAAATCCAGGAGTCTTTGCTTTTAAACCCGGAGATGGGGGTGAAAACTGCACCTCCTATTGCAGAGGATTCATTTTAATCACAAAGCAGTGATTTAGAACTGTGACTAAATTCAGCCAGGGATAAATGAAACATTTTTTCTTTTAAAAAAAGCAAGAAGAAGGGAAAACTTAAGCTGTGGTTTCTTTTTCACCACTGGAGACCCTTAAATCTTCCTTCAGCCTCTGCTCTTGCTCAAGCAGGAGCTGGAAGCTCAGGGCTGGAAGTGCTGGAGGAAACTTTATGGTCTGTGTTATGTAGGTGGCAGGTTTAGATTATTATAATGGTCATATTTGGCCTCAAAAGTCCATGAAAAGATGAGGTGGAGGGCAATAAAACCAGTCTTTTACCTCTCTGCAGAACAGAGAGTTTAGATTTATTAAGGACTGTCTCTTCAAAGAGGAATTTCTTGCTTTAAGATCCCTTCCAGCCCGAACTCTGCTGTGATTCTGTAAAGTCAAAATCTGTGATTCTGCTGTCGTCCTGAGATGAAACATTATCCGAGATCAGGGAGGTTGTTTCTGGGACTAACAGATTTATTTTTTTTCCCTCTTTTTACTTGGTAAAAAATATTTTTATTTGAGACGCATGTGGTTTAGTTGACAGAAAAATGGCTGGTAATGTTCTGCCATGTGGAGAATCTCAGGCTGTTTCCTTTCCATCAGTAGATGGGAATTTTTTGGGGGCTCTTTCCTGCTGTGAATTCTATTTCCTATTAAATAGGATTTGTATTTGTAGTTGGAGAGAGAGCAGGAGTTGTAACCCTCCCTCCTTTAGTACAGGTTTTTATGTTCAGAAATATTTGTCCTGCTTCCAGTTACACTAAAAATAAGCAGCTTTTTCTTCTCCTGGTGGCTTCTCTCTCTCCCCAGCCCCTCAAAAACCCTGAGTTTTCTTCATAAAATGAGGCTAATTCATCCAAACCATTTGCTTTTCAATGAGAACCATAAAATGGAAAAAAGAGCAATATTATGAATACATAAACCCCAGGTGAGCATCAGGAGCCTTTTATTTGATCAATAATTAGCTTAGTTGTTAGAGAGCATTATTTAAAGTACCCGGGTGAGCGTGGGGTTATTAAAATGTAAATATCAGGGGATGGAAATGCAGAGCTGAATCAGCAAAGTAGGTCAGACCCCCCCAGGCTCAGAAGGAACCAAATCATCAACAATGGAATTCTTCCACCAAAACACAGGAAAAATGAGCAGGGGAATCTGCAGTTTGAGCTCTGAACTGGAGGCAGATTTTCCTGAGCTGGAGGAGAGGCTCTGGGGTGACTGTGGCTGTTCACAGTGGTGACACCTGGACCTGGAGCAGCTCCAGCCTTGCTGTCCATCCTGTTCATCCAAAACATCAGGATCTGCTTCCCCGGGCACGGTGCTGTTCAGCCAGAGGTTGGATTTGATGGTCCTGGGGGTCTTTTCCCACTTTACAATTCTGGGATTCTGTGATCCCTGCTGATGTTGTGTGGTGAGATAACAGAGGGGTTATTTCACCAGGAGTGTTGTGCACGTGGTGCAGCCCAGTACTGTCACGGGGCGAAGCTGGGCGTGTCCCAATTTAGGAACACTGGAATGACTCTCAGGAGGCGGCCGTTGTAGGAAAACTCTCCCTAACTTTATTTTGACTCCAGTATTTATAGATATGTACAGAGGTCAAGGGATTGGCTGCACAGGTCACTGCCCCTTCAACCTGGATGGTAGAATCACCATCAATCATCTCTTCTCTCACAGGAGAAGTGTGTAAACATTCTAAGAATAGACATTATTTACATCAAGGCTGCGTGTGAAAGTTCTACAGAAAGACAAAAGACAGAAAACTCAGGGCAACACAGTACCCCGGGAGTTCCCAGAATCCCAGAATAGCTGGGGTTGGAAGGGACCTCTGGAAATCGCCCAGTGCCAGGGCAGGGGCCGGGTGGGTCTGGAAGGACTCCAGAGGAGGAGGAATTTCACATTATTTTGTGAAATAAGAAACATGCAGAGAGAATATTTACCAGGCCCTGGAGGGACAGGACAACGGGGAATGGCTTCCACTGCCAGAGGGCAGGGACAGATGGGATTTTGGGAGGAATTCCTGGCTGTGAGGGTGGGCCCTGGCACAGGATGCCCAGAGAAGCTGTCAGCTGGTCCAAATAAGCTGGGTTACCTTGGTTGGTGTACATTACAAACCCATCCGAGCTCTTTTTCCCTGAATCCCGTGAGGGGATGATTGCACAAGGTGTTTTTTTGCAGCAATATTTGGGAAGTGAGAACCTCCAGCAGAAAGACGGGGATCAGGAAGAACCAGCCCTGGAGAGAAAGTTCCAGAGAGAGCTCAGGGCCCCTTCCAGGACTTAAAGGGGCTCCAGGGGACAAGGGATGGAGGGACAAGACACAGGGAATGGCTTCCCCCTGCCAGAGGGCAGGGCTGGATGGGATTTTGGGCAGGAATTGTTCCCTGGCAGGGTGGGCAGGCCCTGGCACAGGGTGCCCAGAGCAGCTGTGGCTGCCCCTGGATCCCTGGCAGTGCCCAAGGCCAGGCTGGACACTGGGGCTTGGAGCAGCCTGGGACAGTGGAAGGTGTGGAACAAGATGAGCTTTAAGCTCCTTCCCACCCAAACCAGTCAGGAATTCTGGGATTCTCCATCTCAGAGCCGTGTCCTCAGGATCTCTGCAGCTCCCTGCATCCACTGACGGGGAGTTTCTGAGCCAGAAAACCATTTGGACAGAGCAGTGGATTAAACAATAAATCTGCTGAAGATCCTGGCTCTCAGACCTGAAGAAAGACTGATGAGAGCAGGGCCCTGAGATTGGTTTCTCACTGAAAAGGTTACACAGGAACCAGTCGTAGTTAAAAGTCCAGTCGATGGAACATATTGGGGATTCTTTTTTTGTAGGCATTTGACATTTTAAAGATAGCCCAGATAAATACCATTACTGAGAAACTGTATCAAAGGGAAGATATTTTAACCTTGGAATAAAAGTCCATTTTTATCTCTGTGTGAAGTGGATCAAGGACTTTCTGCATGAAGTTCTCTTTTCCCCCTTTATCTTTCTCGCAGCATTTGATATTACTGGAATTGTTAGATGGCAATTACAGATTCCCAAATTGTAGGAGGTGAATTACATTGTAAAGTACACAAAGTTTCTGGTCCAAAGAACTGGTTGTTTATAGCTGTGTGGAAATAACTTGGTTTGTGCTGTTAAATTAACTTATTCTTGGGTAGGTTTTCACTAGCAGAAGCAATTCCTGCTGCTCACTTTAGGGATGGTCCCTCCCAATTTTGGGATGTCCAGACCATTTTTGTCCTCTTCCCCTGGTGGAGGTGATTATTTGACCTGTTTTTATTTTATTACATAAATAATCTCCATTTCTGGAGAATATCCATGAAGGAAGGGATTGTTCATCACCTGACTCCAGGGAGTATTTCTTAGTGCAATCATAGGAGTTAAATAAATATTTAGCTTTGGTTTTAAATAAATATTTAGCTTTGGTTTTTTCGCTCTTTCTATGAACCAATGTGCTTTTATCAACTTCCCAAGAGTGTGTCACGACAGATGTGTCACAATCCACGAAGGAACCGGGAAATTTCGTCCATAGTATGGAAAAAAATGATGATTTTTCCAGCAGAAGCTCCTTTTGGATAAGTGATGAACCAATGCTTGGCCTTGATCAATCCCACGAGTTGCTTAAATGTGGGATTCCTGTTGCTATAATTTCTGCAATGGAATTATTGTAGGATTTATGGGCATTGAGCAGGATTTAGGTGTGTTATTTATGAAAACATCTCTTTTTTTGAGCAAGCAGACCACAACGACCCCTTTGGGGCTCGGTCATTAATAACCTCCACTGTCCCTTGGAGATTTTCCGGTCCAGTTTTCTCCAGCTGCTGTCTCTTCTTTTAGGATTTCCTGATGGAAACGTTCATCATGTTCAAGAACCTCATTGGGAAGAACGTGTATCCCTTCGACTGGGTGATCATGAACATGATGCAGAACAAGTGAGTACAGAGGGAAAAGCTCTGGGGCTTTCCCCAGCCGGCGGCTCCGGCACGACGGGGTTGCTTGGAAACAGCCTGCCCCGGCTTCTCCTCCTTCTCTCATGCAAAGAGTGGTGGAGAAATTGGCTCCGGAGCAGCTTTTTGGTGGCCTGGTTTAGGCCTCTTGGAGTCCACCAAAAATCAGCATCGGTCTGAGAACCTGGATTTTGGAGCCAGCTGCAGGTGCAGTAAAATTCTCGCCGTGTCTTTTGATAATTCAGTTAATTGTTTGGAAGGTAAATTGCAGGTTTTGCATGTGACCTCGAATTAGGTGTTGTTGTACGGAGTTGGATGTCCAGGAATGATTTCATTGGTGTTACAAGAAAGAATTAAAAAAGCTTTTAAATCCAAATTCCGTCACCCCAGTAATGTAGAGAGAAGCTGAAAATGTTCCTAATGCTCATTTTTTTTTCTCAGTAATTGCAGTTCTGTCATTATTTAGCATTCCTTTGTGCAGTGTTTTATGCTGGTGACATTTTATTAAGTGTGTCAAATGCTTTTATGTGTACTGAGATGAAAGTATAAGGGAAAAACATTATATTTACCAGTTGCCTGGAGAAATCTCTTCTGCATTTACTGGAAGCTACTATGGCTGTAAAGTTGTCAGCGTTTCCTTATATAAAAACCTGAACCACGGCTCCTGCTCTCCTTATAAAAATGCACCATAACTTTAATCTTGCCTTCTGAAGTCTCCTTAACTCCCTAATAAAATGCATTCTGAATAAATAGGAGTCAGGAGACTGAGCCATTTTTGGGCTCTTCCTGCTGGTTTGGAATGCTTGGGAAGCACTGTGAGTTTGAAGTCGGGAGCACTTTGAGAGCTGGTGAGGAACATCTGAAGCCCTTTGGATTTATTTCTTTTTTTATTAATTACGAAACTGGTTTTGCTTCAGCAACTCTGAGTGTGTTGGGAGCTGTGTTGGAGGTGTTGGGGAACCCTCCCAGGTTGTTTCACCTGTGAACTCTGGGGTTCCTGAACTTTGGGAGAGGTTGAAACAGAATTGGGAAGGTTTGTGTTTGGACATTCTTAATGCCTTAACTGCCTGTAGAATATCTGGGCAGTATTTAAAGTTCAAAACAAAAGCATTTCCCAGTCTTTTTGGTGTTGAGGAGTACCTTCAGATGCCTTAAGGGATGCTGTTCATCCCTCATTCCCTCATTCTTTGATTCCCATGGCACCAGCTCCTTTGGAAATGCTTCTCAGTTGATTTCCGTGCCTTTCGTTTTTCCCGTTGGGTTTCACGTGGTTTCCAAACCCAGAAAGCTGCACTGTAAAATACCTTGTTTTGTCCATCTGCTCCATTTATTTCCGCCCTTATAAAGTTTTATTGAAGGAAACCAGATGAATTTTAAGAACAGGTTCTGTCTTTTAAAGCCGTGGCGTCCACTCCTTAGAAATAACTCTGAACGTGCAATTTTGTGTCATTTTTGACAGCACCTCCTTGGGCAGTTTCTGTGCCCTGAGCCAAATCAAGGGAACTAAATTTTAAATGTATCCACAATTTCATTTGTTTCCTGCATGGAATGTATCTGATAGTGTGAAACAATGAGGAAAAGAATAAAAATAGCTGGGATATTGAGCTCAAATTCCTCTTTTAGGCCAGTCCTTGAGGAGGTTTCTGCTAAAGCTCCTCTCCATTCAGTGCTTTGCTTCCAGATTAAAATACTCTGGATTAAGCAGTGGCTTCAAATATTCTGGGTCAGATAAAATTGCAGCCATGGGGGAAGAGGGGAAATGGAGAAATGCGTGTGAATGACTTGCAAATATAAGTTTTGTTCAAGTTTAGTACTATATTTTGTTGACCTTCACTAGTGGGATAAATATATAGAAAAATATATATATATATGGTATATATTATATATATAGAAATTCTGCACACTCGTTAATCGTGACAGAAATTACTGTGAAAGCTTTGCCTGCCTGTCCTTGGTGCAGTGCATGAGAACATCAGGGTCCTCTCTCCTTCCTACCTGCCAGTCCTGCTGTGCCAGCCTCAGGATCAGATCCCAAATTCAGGATCACATCCCGAATTCAGCATCACATTCCAAATTTAGGATTGCATCCCAAATTCAGGATCACATCCCACGTTCAGCATCACATCCCAGGCTCAGGATCACATCCCGAACTCAGGATCACATCCCAGCCTCAGGATCAAATCTCAAGTTCAGGATCACATCCCAGGTTCAAGATCACATCCCAAATTCAGGATCACATCCCAAGTTCAGGATCACATCCCAGGCTCAGGATCACATCCCAGGTTCAGGATCACATCCCAGGCTCAGGATCACATCCCAGGTTCAGGATCACATCCCAGGCTCAGGATCACATCCCAGGTTCAGGATCACATCCCAGGTTCAGGATCACATCCCAGGCTCAGGATCACATCCCAGGTTCAGCATCACATCCCGTGCCTTTGTTCCAGCACCCCAGGGCGTCACGCTGTGTTCCCACCTTTTCATGCCGAAATGAACACAAGAAATTTTCACATGTAACAAGAAAATTCTTCCCTTTTTTTCTAAAACCCTTCATTTGCTCGTCTGATGTAGTAAAATTCTCGTTTTAGCAGAGCAGCTTGTTGATTCAGAGCCCAGGGTTTTGGTGTTGCCAATCTGATGGAATTGTCACCAGCGTGTGTCAAGGTGACATTGGTTTGCAGGTGGCTGATCAGCATTTTGGGGGTAAAAGAATTCATTTTGGGAGTAAAAGAAGAGAATATTCAGATTGATGCAGTGGCTTTTCCTTTCACTTCCAAATTGTGGTCCAGATCAGCTCCTGACTTAGTGTAAACAGGAATATCCAAGGAAAGGAGATGGAAAAAACCACTGAGGGATGACAGAGACGGATAAGGAGTCAAAAACAGCTCCTTGTAAAGAGGAGCTGGAAATGTCTTATAATTCCTTTTAGGATACTTGTCCCCCTTTGAATTCCAGCTGCTGTGGGGTTTGTCTGTGCCCACATTTTCGGGAAGAGTTGTTCCTATTCAAGCCATAATATCTGCATTTCACAGTTTTCAGCAATCAGGGAGTTTTCCTGTGTTTCAGGATAGGGCTGGGAAGTGCTTTGGAGGCAGATTCTTCATTCCAGGCATCTCCAGGAAAACACATGTGAGCAGTTGGAACTGTAAATTCAGTTCCAAAAAAAGGCAGGGATTTTGTCTTGTTTCCATTTCCCCCCATCGAAACCGTGTTTCCGAAATGATTCCGAAATGTTTTCGAAATTGTTTTTAACTTTTGTCAGAGGCTGACAAGCTAAATTTAAGTTCCTCCTAAACACATAACTCAGAACATGAAAGCAATTCCTCCCTACGGTTCCGTAAATGAAAATAATTTAGTCTTTGGTCTTACTTTTGGCATTTGAGACAATTCAGTTCCTTTGGTAAGACCTTATGATATATTAATTTGTAGCTGCTACTTTCATCTGCAGCTGTGCCAGTGGAAGCTGAGTTGCCTATGAGAAAGGAATTTGATGTTTGCTGTTCTATTTTTTGTTTCTAATGTCCACATTTACATAAAATACCTGTTTGTTTTGCCTTTTGAAGTCTGAGAGAAAGGAATGAGATGCTCTCAGTGAAAACGAGGTTTTTTTGTGTCTATTTTTTTTTTCTCCCCCAGAGGAAATAGAGCTGGCCTGGGCAGGGAATCTGGAGGGTGTTACCTGTTGTGTCATGGGGGGTTAGGTTGGATATCTGGAGAAGATTCTTCCCAAAGGATGGCTGGGCACTGGGAATTGTCACAGCCCCAAACTCTGCTCAGCAGCAACAGAAATATTCCTGCATTATACCCCCTGTTCCCAGCACAAATCCAAACCACCACCCCACACCTTCCATGAAGAAAATTCCCCCAAACCCACCCCACCAGCCCAGAATCTCAATGAATTTTGTGTGAAAAACCAAAAAAAACCCAAAAAAAAAAAGCCTTGCAAAGAGGAGGACAAAGGACGGGGGGGAGACGCTCCGGATAAACACGTCCCGGAATGTTTATTTTTGGAGCTTGCAGGGAAATGTAGGCAGTTGTGCTGCCTGGTTGTCATAGCAGTACCTGTCAGATCCGTGCTGTGCTCTCCGAGTTCCCTGCAGTGATGTTTGTGACCGTCCATCAGCGCCGGGCAAACCCTGCCCTGCCTCAGGAGCCCCGGAACCTTCCCAAGGTTCAGCAGCCTCGGGGCTGATCCTTCCTGACCACTCACCCAAAGCCAGACCCAAATCAGGGTTCAGCTTACGGAAATTCGGCTTAATTGCCGCATTCTGCTGGGTTCCAGGCAGGCTTGTGGAAACAAAAGCAGGGTGGTTTTAATAAATGTATGAAAATAGGCTCTTTGCACTTACGTAATTGGCCAGTCAAGTCGCATCCGTCAGATGGGTGCAAGTGCAAAAGCTCGTATTTAAAATCCATCCCCAGCTCCTGCTGGGTGAGGGATAGTTTTCGTAACAGGGGAAAAGAGGCCAGGAGGATGGCAAAGATTCTGGATTGGAAACTACGGGGAAAGCAGGGCACCCCACAGTTTCACAGTTTTCAGGTGTTGTTAAATCTATGGGATTGGGGTGGAGGGAGCAGAAAAAAAGCTTGAAAACGATCATTTCGTTTCCCAAATCCCTTCAGGGGTTCAAGCCTGTGTTAATTCCTTCTTCAGAGACATTATTCACGGCCTTTAATTGCTCCAGGGGAGGTTTGGGTCGGAGATTTGGGAAAATTCTTTCGTGGAAGGGGTTGTCAGGCACTCCCCAGGGCAGTGGTGGAGTCCCCATCCCTGGAAGTGTTCCAAAAACATCTGGAACAAGGTGGGTTGAGGGGTTGGACTGAATGACCTGAAAGGTTTTTTCCAACCTTAACCACTCAATTTTATGATTAGTTGATGCTACATGAAGATTCAGATTTACAACTGGGGCCCTGATCACTTAAATCTTTCCTCAGTATGTGTTTTAGTGGAATAGGGTAACTGGTTTACCAAATTGGAATTGGGATGAAGGAAGTGCCTGAAATGCAATTATGTTTTAGGAGGCCAAGGGATGCATTGTTTCAGGAAGAGTTTGAACAGTACAAAAAGCTTGGATTAGAAGAAATTGCTGCTACTTTTCCTGACTATTAATGCATTTCCCACAGGCCTCGGTGCTTACTTAGAAAGTTTAAGAGTCCAGACATGCAGCTTGAACAATCCAATAATTTAATTCAGGGCTGGGATGCAATAAGACTTCAAATGGGAGCAATTTTGTTTTTCTTTAGTGCTGAATATTCTCTGTATAGAAAAACCTCCCACTATTTCCCATGTATAGGCCGAGGATAACAATTTTCATGGCTTGTAACTTCCTTAGGAACCACTTCTCAAAATTAACTGGAGTGCCCCAAAGTTCACTCTTCATCTGGGAATAAAAGACATGAATGCACGTTGATAAATCATCTAAAATTTCTGTACATGCAGGGATTTTTTTTAATTTTTTTTTTTCTGTCCATAAAAGCCTGTTGCATAATGTACTGACCTTTTCAGGAAAGACCTTGCAGGATTTTTGCTTTAGCATTGTACCTGTCAGATTAACTGCACCTGGGAGGAAAATGAATATACTTGACTGTGTTTGAAATAACAGGGTATTTTCTTATTCAGAGAGCTGAGATTACTTGAAGGAATGTTCTTCAGCAGGTGGTCTTTTCCCTTGGTGGTTTCCACCCCACGGCAGGTGGTTTTCTCCCAGCCTTAAGAGTTTAAAATGTCCCTGGCATTGGTGGAATGTTGATAATGGTGTGGTTGTGAGAACTGAGGAGCAGCTGGGGCAGCCCACTGGATTTCATGATCTGTTTTTCTCCTTAATTTCTGTCATCTGTGATCACCTAGGATGGAGAAGTCATGGAAGGAGGACAGGGTTAGATGGGACTTCGGGAAGAAATTCTTCCCTGTGAGGGTGGTGAGGGGCTGGGATGGAATTCCCAGAGAAGCCCTGCATCCCTGGAAGTGTCCAGGCTGGACAGGACTTGGAGCACCCTGGGATAGGGGAAGATGTCATGGAAGGGGTGGGAACGGGCTGAGATTTAAGATCTTTCCAGCTCAAACCAGTCTGGGATTCTGAGAAGCGCCCGGTGAAGCTGCCAGCGTTGGGATGTGGGTGTGAGGTGTCCCAGCCCTCCCAAATCCACCTGCTCCTTTTTTGAGCACTCCTTCCATCTATTTGGGTCATGAGTAATCCCTCCTGGGGTCTAGAGGTGGGATAATGATTTACAGCACTAAAATAATTATCTTGTTGATTGTAATTTTATCATCTTGATTATGGTTTTCGTGTGTTTGGTGCTGTCTTGGGATTTTGGGAAGATTTCCTGCAGCAAGGTGGGCTTGGGCTGGTGACCATGTCCAGCATCTGCTGTGATGCTGCTTCTGAATTTTATAATTGTGCTTCCCTTGACAAAAGACATTTTCCTGTCCCTAAAGGTGGATAGGATTTGGTGTCCTGCCAGGCATGGAGGTCTCGGAGCCAGGGCAGCTCTGTAAAACCAGGGGGAGGCTGTTGCAGGTCCTCTTCATCCTAAAGCACAACTTGCTTTTAATTTTGCTTCCAAAATATCACTGTGGAGCCTTAGCTCCACCTTCATTGCTCAGCAGCAGCCCCGTGACACTTCAGCTTTGATTTGCCACGAGAAAATTCCAGCGACTTGGAAGCAAAGAATTGTTTGGGAACAGCTCTTCTTGCACTAGGAAGAAACCCAGAGGGATAAAATGATCCCAACTGCTGCTGTTCTTGAGTTCAAGAGGAAAAAGGTGAATGAAGAGTTTTTTAGAGATATTTTTTCCATCTTTTCTTCTGTTAAAAGAAGAGATTTTTGCCGTTTTTAGCACCTGGCAAAGTTTTAAGTAGCAGGGCGGCGCAGAGGTTTAGACCTGGAAAATTCCTGGGCCTGAACTGGTTGTGCTCTTTGGAGTGGGAGCAAATTGAATCCCTTCAAAACCTTTTGAGTGCTCTGTTGTCTTATAAAGCTGGGGAACTTCAAAGAATCTGCCAGTTTATCACAGAATTGGTAAGGTTGGGGAAGAATTCTGAGATCAGAGTCCAACATCAGCCCAGCAGCACCTCCTCATCCTCAAATCATACACTGAACATTTCCAGGAGTGTGGTCTCCACCACTGCCTTGCTGGACAACCCTTTCCATGAAGAAATTTTCCCTGATATCCAACCTAAACCTCTCCTGGCACAACTTGAGGCCTTTTCCTCTCCTTCTGTCGGTGTTATTTAGGATAATCTTCAATCCAGGGTTCATCCCATGTTACTGCTGTGGCTGTTCCATGGGGGACATTCCCCAGGGAATCCCAGGCAGGAGTGGCTGCTCTTCCCAAACACCTCCCTGGGGTATTTTACCTGCTCTCAAGTCATGAGAGAGAGTCTCCCAGTCTGTCATTTCCCAGACTGGCTCAGAAATGGGAGATTTTAAGGATATTTTAAGGGAAAATAGGGCCCAAGGAGCTGCGCACAGCCAAGTGAAAGAGGCTCAACTGCTGCGCTAAGAAAAAGCAAGAGAATGTTGAAAGTGGCTTTTTATTCCTCACTTTTTGGAGCCATCAGCCACAGGATGCTGTGGATTGCTGGTTTCCTTTGTTTTTAACAGGATCCTTGGAAAGCCAACTCATTTTTTTGGCTGCTTGCCCTCTTTTTTTTTCCCCAGGTTGCATCTTGATAGTGTTGAGAGCTGCTGGGTTTAACACACTGTTTTGAAAGAAAGCTGTAAGAGGTTATTGGCCTGTGTGTCGTGGCAATTCTCTGCTAAGAGCTAATTGAGGCCTGAAGAAGCCTTGCCAAAGTAATTTCAAATGGAACACAACGATTCCAATATTATTTTCCCTTCTGGAATCTAAACCTGGGTTGACATTAAGGTGCTTTGGGATGACTGTACTCAGAAGCCTTTTACCAGCCAATATCATTATCAGTTTGGGTTTTATGATATTTTTTAATCAAATTAAGCAAGAAGAATTCAATGCATCGTGCAGTAAATGATGGATAATAATGTTGTTGCGTGTTTTTGGGTTTTGTTTTGTGCTCCAATTACTTCAGGAGTAGCAGAAACCCTTGGCAGACTACAATTCCTCAGACAGGTCCTTTAGTGTAAGCCTTCCTTTAATTTAAAGTTTTCTTACCATTTCCTAATTACAACTGAAAAAAACCCCTTAACTGTCATTTTAAATTTTTGCTTTTTATTTTGTGATTCTAACTTTCTTCTCTCCACTGCTGCCTGAGCCCACTCCAGAGGCCCTGGTGTGCAGACACTCAGAGTTTAGCTCTCTCTGAGATGAGCTCATGAGCATTTGAATCCACATTATTGTACCAGTGTGGGTGTTTGGGATGAAGCTGCATCCGAGTATTTGCTTTCTCATTTCATGGAGCTTTGGGGACTTTTCCTGCTTTATTCTGCTTTTCCCGGCTCCTCGCAGCCGGTTTTGGTGCCTGCAGCACCACATGCCTTGGGGCCACCCAGAGGAGTTTTGCTCCAAAGGTTCCCACAGGAAAAATGATCCCCGGGATGTGTGAGCAAAACCAAGACTGAGGAAATGATGGTGGTGCCCTTTGGTGGTGGGAATCCAAAGACCATGGAGCATCCTGGTGGCACCTGGGGACACAGGTCAAGGGTGGCTTTGGGACGCCACGTTGGACTTGATCATCTTAGAAACCTTTTCCAACCTAAATAATCCCGTGATTCTGTGGTGGAAGGGAAAAACATTCTACCTTAGCAGCCAAACCCACCTGGATGTGCCATTGCAGTTATTAATTGGAATTCTGGTGCCCTGACTGCTCATTTTGTTCACATTTAACCTCCCCTCAGGAAGGGTGTCCACGTCACAGCCCCAAATACGAACGTCCTGGGATGTTTTTAGCACAGGATGTAAGGCACCAACACGATGTGGGAACACTCGGTGCTTAGAAAAGCAGCAGCCTGAAGGAGGTAATTAAATAAAGCTGAAGGTGTTAAATCCCAGAGCAGGGCTCCATTTTTACCCAGTCAAAGCTGACACCACGTGATGTTTATTTTTAACAGGGAAGGTGTAGCAACTTCCACTTCAAATCATTATTTCTCCACATCAGCATCATTTCAGTTAGTGCCACTGCCCGTTTAAAAACACCCGGGGAGTGAAATATGGGCTGCTTTTTCACACTTGGGGTTTATTCATCTTTTCCAGTATTGTTAAAAAAAACCCCAGAATTTCAGTCTTGAAAAGTAACAAAAAAAAATAAAAATAAAAGGTTGTTTGGATATTATTTTCAGGCTTAAATGCATTTTTGGCTGTTAGTCTGGAATTCAGATTTCTGTAGGGAGCTTTGCACTGAAAGTCTGTGGGCTTGACCATCAATGAGCGGCTTCAGGATTTTCAGCACTTAGAGCAGCTTGACTGAAGAGAGATATTGTACATAAAATAATACTTTAAAATAGTACTAAAATACTATTAAATAGTACTTTGCACTTAATGTATTATTTTTTTAATAATTGACAAGATTAATGTCCAACCCAGTTACTAATTGAATAAAACATGCCTAAAACCCTGCTTGCTTGTACCTTGCCAGCACATTCCTTTCCTGAATTTTCATCTTTTTCAATGGCTGACAATGGTGCAGTCAATTTTGGCTTCCGAGAGCAGCAGCCTCGATGCTTAAAAAGCCAGCGAGGCCTTTTCTGGGGTTATGAAATTTTAGGATCAGAAATATTTCATGAACATATTCTAGAAAACAAGCTTTTACAGTTGGAGTATGAGAAAGCACAGCCACTGTAGGGAAAACTGGAGGGGTTTTTTTTTTAAAGAAAGAAGGAAATTATTCATGCTCTGACGTAACAGATGAGTGATTGTAGGGCAGGAAGAGTTTAAAGCATATTTAGAGAGAAAAGAGGTGCCAGATCATTGGCTGTCACCAGTTTGAAGGTTTATATCACTGAATATAAGCACTGAAAAGTCATCTTCTCTCTCTCTCAGTGCATTGCAGGCAGAGCTTGAGCTCAGCCTTTCTCTTGATGGATGTTTCTCCTTCTCCATCAGAAGTGTTACAGGAAGGCAGGCACTTGCAGGTAGTAAAACAGAGATATTTCTAGATCTTGGGATGAACAGACTGAACTGAGAAGGCAAATTTAGGATTTTTTAACATTAAGCAAAATGAGAGCATCTTTAGGATACAGATATGGATATAGATTATCATTGGTGTTAGAAAATATCCATCCTGAGGCACACACTGTGCAAATCCCGTTCCTTGAGAGGCTGAACTTTAAACTTCCAGCAGTTTTTTTTTCATCTGGGATGTTCCAAGCAATGACATGAAAGATATTAAAAGCAAACCTTTTCCTTCTTTAAATTCCTTGTATATAAACATCTACTAAAGGCACGCTGAACTGTAAAGGGAATTTAGTGTCAGTGTGTTCAGGGATCTGTTTGGATTTGCTCTGCCTGGGACAGGAGCTTTGCTCCGCCAGTTTATTCAGATTTTTTTGTCCTGGATGTGTGGGAAAGGCTTCCCTCTGCACCTTCCATCTTTCCCTGAGCCTGTCTCTGTTCCCAGCCTGCATCCAGAGCATCCAGGCACTCTGGAAATGCCTTTGGTGTTCCTGCTCTGACCTTCCCCACCCTCACTGGTGCCTGGGGAGAGCACCCACCTGCCCTTTGTGGGAGTTGTTTGCTGCTCACCAGCAACTCCAGGTAAAGGACAAAATAATAATGTGTGGCTGCTGCAGAAGGTGTGAAAAGTGTCATTTCTCAGGTCACTGTGGTTATCAGTGACATGAAAAGTTTCGCTCTCTCTCTGCAAGTGGCTTCAGAGAAAGGAAGCTGAAATGGAGCACCTGATCCCAGGTCTGCTCCAATTCCCTGTGGAGCTCCGGGGTGACAGAGCCACCTCTCCGTGACCCCCAGCACTCCTGTGGTTCAGCATCATCCCCTGGCTCAGTGTGTGGAGTTTGGGCAGCTCCCTGCTGGCTCAGGTGTCCCCTGGCTGTGCAGAGCCAGCACCCAAGCTCTGCCTGGTGGGAACTCGGGATGCAGGTGCAGCAGCACTTGGGTGGGAATGCACAGGGCAGGAGAAGTCTTCTGGAACACTGAAATGCTTCAGAGCATGGGGTGAGTCAGCTTGTCCTCAAAAACTCTGGGAACTGAGTGCACCACGTGGGCTCCTGCAGAGTCTCCTTCACAGGGATGGATGGAGGGATNGATGGATGGATGGATGGATGATGGACAGACAAACTGCACAGGAAGCAGGAAAGGCTTCAACAGTTGTATCCTCCTCTCCATCCCCATTTTAAATTTAATTTCTTTTTTCCTCATCTTCCATGGGAAAACACACTTTGGTTCCTGTCACAGTCAGCGAACAGTGATTCTGTGTTAACAAAAAAAATCACCTTTCTGACATGATGTATTTCTTAATGCTGGAATTTTCCTTCTGAGGGCTCAGGCACTCCCTGGGTTTGCTCCTCTGTGTGTTTGACTGTTAAAATGTATTTACTTTGTATGATTTGCCTGTAGCTGACCCAGTCACGTCTGCACTATGTGAGGTGTAACAGAAGTACTCAAAAAAAAAAAAAAAATGCAGGAGAAGATAATTGATGGTTTTCTGACAGTTCCCTGATAAAGACACCCAAACAGAAACATTCCTGGGATGAATTTCAGTTGCATGTTCACGTCAGTGAGGTTTTTAAGGGAGGTGTGATACTACGATGGCTTTGTGAGGATTCACTCTCCTTCCCACACTTGTCTCATGTTCTTCCTTCTGGACTGCCTTGCGTCTTCTTATGCAGGAACCACATTTCATTTTTAAAAATCACAGTGAAATTGCCAACTGCCAGAACCAAACATGTTTTCTGTAAGTTCTTCTTGGACACGGACTAACTTTTTATTTGTCTGACTATTTTGACAAGGGGCTTCTTCCACAACCACTTCAGTCATGTTACCTCAAGGAAAACAAGGAAAAGGTTACTTTAAGGAAAAATATTTCCATCTTTGAGATATGAATCAGAATAATTACGTGATATTTGGTGTCATACTGGGCTGTACTTTCCTGTTTTGGTGCAGCCTCAGGCACTTTTTAGACTTGGAGATTCATTCAGAACTTACTATTGTTTGTGCCCCTGAAAACAATATTTCTTAGCCAGAGTTTTCTGTTCTACAGAAACCTGTAATTTTCAGTGTTCTTGACAGAATTTAAGGATTTTAGGTTCTTTAAGAATTATTCTTCATCTTTTCCAAAGCTCCAAAGCCTCTTTCCCTCACCATGTTCTGACACTGCTGAGGGAGCAGTGGGACCTTGGTGCTCCTTGAGGGACACGCTCTGGGCCTTTCTGGAATGTCTCTTGAACAATGGATATGGAATATATCATGGAATGACATAATGATGTTGGAAGGGCATCTCAAGGATCACCTGGTGCTACATTCCTTGGGAAGAGCGTAGAGGAAAGCCAAGGAAAGGAATTTGGTTCCCCTTGGAGAGCGCGTTCTCAGCTCTGCTGCGATTTTCTCTTGATGAGAGGATTCTTATTCTCCATGGAATCATGGAGCCACAGGATGGTTCAGGCTGGAAGGGACACTAAAGTTCATCCCATTCCACCCCTGCCATGGCAGGGACACCTTCCACTGTCCCAGGCTGCTCCAAGCCCCAATGTCCAACCTGGCCTGGGGCACTTCCAGGGATCCAGGGGCAGCCACAGCTGCTCTGGGCACCGTCACCTCCCTCCCAGAACTGGGAACATTTCCTTCCCAAAATCCCATCCATGCCTGCCCTCTGGCAGTTTGCACCCATTCCTCCTTGTCCTGGCACTCCAGTCCCTGGTGAATTGTCCCTCTCCAGTTTCCCTGGAGCCCCTTTAGGTACTTGTGAGGTCTCCACACCACCTTTTCTTCTCCAGGCTCACCAATCCCAACTCTCCCACTCTCTCTCCATACTGGAGATGCTTCATACCCTGTATCAACTTCGTGGCCTCCTCAGGACTTGGTCCAGCTCTTCCATCTCCTCCTTATGTTGAGGGCACCAGACCTGTCCCCAGTACTCCAGATGGGAATCCATTGCTTCTTTTTTCCTGTTTTAATTTACTTTTTTCTGATGTAGCCTAACGAAAAAAAAATCCACCATTGTAGTAAACTCTTGCCTCTTGGCTGCAGAGGGTGAAAATCCCCCTCTCTGCTTTGCTGCTCACAACCCAGGTTTAACCAACAGGAATCCCAATTTATTTTTTTTAATAATTCACAAGAATAGTGTCCAACCCAGTTATTAATTTAATACAATTTGGGTAAAATATGCCTAAAGCCCTGCTTGTTTTACCATCCAAGTGTGGTAAATTTCCATTTAATCCCAAGGATTAGGTGGAAAACCCAAGGGAGTTGTGAGATGGTCACCAACCAGTCAGGGGAGAGGCAGGGTTTGGAATTCTCTGTATTTATCTTTAAAAGGCCCTTGCACTCTTTGCTGTGTGTGATCTATAGCCTCACGCAGGCCTTGTCCAACACCACTGGAAGGAGGCAGTTGGTTTAATTAAAGCAGATCAACAGCTATTTTTACAGCTTCCTATATTTTAGTTTCTGCCAAGACAACTGACAACAAGAAATGAGGAATTTATGAAGGAATCATGAAACATTTATGCTGGCACATGAGCTTTATTCATCCAGCACAGAAAGTGTGCTTTAAATTCTGACATCAGAGCTGCTAACGGGAAATTTGGAAATAGTCTGAAAGTGTTGATCGTTGTATATGAATATGCAGATTCCACACTGGATTTCCATGTTGTGCTTCATATTTCACAGAAGCATGGGATGGTTTGGATAGGGAGGGACCAGAAAGATAATCTTGTTCCTCCTGTCATGGGAAGGAACATCTTCCCCTGGCCCAGGCTGCTCCAAGCCCCAATGTCCAACCTGGCCTTGGGCACTTCCAGGGATCCAAGGGTGGCCACAGCTGCTCTGGGCACCCTGTGCCTTCCCACCCTCACAGGGAGCATTTCTCCCCAAGATCCCATAGAAATCTACTTTCCTTCTGTTTAATGTCGTTTTCCCTTGTCCCATCAATGCTGTAGTTAGTGGATTTCTAGCTTAGAACTGAGTTTGTTTCACTGTTAGTCAGGATTTCAAACTTATTATTTGCGTTAGTCAAAACTCATGGAATAAAACCCCTTAGAAGAAAACTGGAGCAATGCCAGTGACAAATTTACATCAAATCCTTTAATATTACATCTTTTAAAAAAGCCCAAAACTTCAACCCAACACTCACGTGCATTTCTGAAGAAAAAAAAAAGTTGGTTTAGATATTTATTTTTTAAGCTTTGCTGAGCACTTTCTGGATATTATCTTCTCAAAGCAGAACTCGGTGCGTGGACGTACGAGTCCACAGGGAAAATAACAACATTTTCCTCAGTCTCGTTTCAGCTCGACTGTTGCATTAATTTCCTTTATAATTTTGACATCTGTGGCATGAATTGCTAATTTGTTTGGTCTGAAAGTTGGTGGGAAATAGCGACTCCACTGAAGCCAGAGTGCAAAACCACTCTTGCATTCAGCGTTTCTTGCCGTGGTTCTCCTGACGTGACCCACTCCTCCATTTTGTGCTTAACCTGGATTTGATTGAAATTTGTAAACCCTGCCCGTACATGGAGTTTTGTGTCAGAGCTCGCTGTTCTCTCCGCTGTAAAAGATCTAATCCCTTCTACTTACATGTTTCTGGTAAAGCTGCTCCCCTGTTCTGACACGGAAATCCTCCCTGTGCAAGCGTGATGGATGAAACGCAGCGCTTGCCTTGATTTAACGTGGGGAGAGGTTTGTTAGAGCTGATAAATAAAAAGGGGTTGTTTTAAGACACCCTGGAGTGGGTTTTGGGCAAGGATGTGGGTGTGGGATGAGCACAACAGCTCCAAGACTCGCTGATCATGGAAATTAATCTCCAGATCTGGGGAAACTCAGCTCAGTCTGTCAGAGACGTCTCACAGCAAGCCCGTGGAATGAGATAACGATGCAGCACAATTAGCCTGAGATGGGCAGCTCCAGATGAGTCAAGCTTTACTGGCACATGAGGTCTCTCCAGGCTTTTCAGCTCGTTCAGTTGAAAATCCGGAAGGGCCGGGTTGTATTTTGGGGATAGATACGTTAAACAGCAAATAAATGCACTCAAAGCTTGGTGGGTGCCAAGGGCAGGTTATGGTGCAGTAGAAGACATTTGCTGGGTTGAGGGATAGGAAAGGACTGGAAGGGAATGGTCTTAAGCTGTAGAAAGGCAGGATAAGGTGGGATTTTGGGCAGGAATTGTTCCCTGGCAGAGTGGGGAGACCCTGCCACAGGTTCCCAGAGAAGCTGTAGCTGCCCCTGGATCCCTGGAAGTGCCCAAGGCCAGGTTGGACAGGGACAGTGGAAGGTGTCCCTGCCATGGCAGGTTCTCTAATGTTCTTCCCACCCAAACCAACGTGGGATTCTGTGATTCTTAGGGAAAGCTGAAGGATCCCTTTCCTCCATTTGTGGGAGATGTTCATGGGGCTGTAAACGTGGCAGTTGTGCGTGGTCAGGAGGAATGAATCCATAGAGTCCTAGAGCTGCACTTGCAGTTGAGGTTGGAAAAGCCCTTCAGGACCATCAGGTCCAATTCCCCCAGCACTGCCAAGGCCACCAGGATGAGGACACCATCTCTTCCCTCAGCAGCTGTGCCAGGGCTGGACAAACCTTTCAGAGAAGAAATTTTCCCAATATCCAACCTCACCTCCTCTACGGCAACTTGAGGCCATTTCCTCTCATCTTATCTGGTCCATGTTACTCACAGAGTTACCCCCAACTCATTTCCAGCTGTGATGAGCAGTGAAATTGCAGTGATACTGAGCCAGTCTGCTTTAGGGTTTTAGGAGTTTTTTGCCTCCTCCCCAGTGCTCTTTAATAATAAATGATTTTTTTCCATGCAGTGAATAAGGCTGTTTGGGATGTAAGTACTACAATACATCTTCCAGAGCCAGGGCTGGATTTGGGAATGCTGCAGGTTCTGTCAGGAGCTTTAGGCTGCAGAGGAACAATCCTGAAAAAGCCTTTCTTTAAAAATAAAAAAAAAAAAGGAGATTTATATGGTTTGGTTTCTTTATGCTTTGAGAGAAAATCTCCACGTAAAGGTTTCATCTCGTGTCACTCTCTGGTATTGTATCACCAAGTTTGGTGCATCAATTAGGAAATTCAGGGTGAAGGATTCACTCGGGGTGCACCAACAGCAGAAAAAGGGGTTTTGTAGTGCTGCTCACTCTTTGTCCACTGGAACACAGTAACAGCCATTTAAATGTGTTACTGATCTCATCGTTGTGAGGATCCATCCATGGTGAGATCCATCATTAGTGGGGATCTAAATTTCCCTACACAAATTCTTCAGATGTCACTGGGAATAATTTGACTTCCGTTGGGTTTTTTGTTTGTTTGGCATTTTTAGGTGAGTTTATTCTGGTTTATTTTCTCTTGGTTGTTTTTTCCCCCCCTCTGGATACTGATTAATTGCTTGTGGTTTGATTAATGTACGTATTTATTTACTCTCTGAGTGCTGCATTTTGACTGTTGAGTGCAAGAGCAAACTGTTCATGGTGCAGTCACAGAATCCCAGGATGGACCTTAAATCCCATCTCATCCTACCCCCTGCCATGGGCAGGGACACTTCCACTACCCCAGGTTGTTCAACATTCCATCCAAACTGTGATCCAACAATGATCCTAATTTTTTATTAGCTTTTATAACACACAGAAGGGAAAAAAAGTAAATTTAAGAATTAAATCTTGGTCACCCGTTTTTTCCCCTCTGTGCCCAGTTTTTCTTAGATTAATCTCTATGTGTTGGTTACACAGACTTAAATTTCAAACTTAAATTTATGAGGTGTTTTCACCTCACCGTGTCAGTCTTTTGATCTGCAATTAATAGGATAATTAAAAGGTCATGTTTATGAAAACGACTTTTTTTTCCTGGCTGGGATATTTTGCAGTTCACTTACCCAGCACTGGCTTTGGGTTTCCAGGTGAGCATCATGTCCTTGAGCTCTCCTTGACTGCACTAAGCAATTGCTTTCTCCATTGTCAGCTCACAAAACATTAAACATTCCCTTGTTTCTCTGCATGATAAATTCCCTGGCTCTGGGAATGCTGTTGGGATGGGGGAAATGCTGAGACCACTGAGCTGGCCTGGAGCAGAGCATGGGGAGATGGGAGGGACACAAAGTGGAGCCCATTCCCATCAGTCCAGCAACCCCTGGAGTCTGGTTATTTATACCTGAGCCAGGGCACCTCAGAGATTAAAAGGAAAAATTAAAATTAAAGCTCAGGTTTTGAAAAGAGTGAATGGAATTTGTGCTCAATGTCCAACCCTACGGATCATTGGAGGGGGAAAAATGAGGTTTTGTTAAAAGGGGAAAAATGACGTTTTTCCTTTCTCTGTGAAAGGCTGTAAACGTTTTTGCACAAGTTGTTTTTATCCTGTTTTAAATTTATTTCCCAGATACAGAAGTAAGATGGTGCGGGTGAATAATTTCACTCCTTTTTTCTCTTTTATCAGTAACTCAGTGTCAATACTTCTCTTTTTTTTTTTTTGGAATGAGGTTTTGGTGTGTTGTGGCGATGTGCAAGAAATGTAAAAAGCAGCACAAAGTTCTGCTGAAAAAGTTGTAAAAGAAAAAAAGAAACGACGACTTGTAAAACTTGCTCGTCCCTGCAAGAATTTATGGCACCTACCTGAGGCAGCATTCAGGAACTTTGCTTGAAGACTGGCAAGGAATCTGAGGGAAATGCAGGAAAACTTCTCAAGCAGGCAAATTCTGCCATGTAAATTCACCAGGTTAAGAAGGATGTGATTTGTGAAGGTTTTAAATTTTAACCCCCTTTTTTTTTTTTCCCCTGAGTTCCTCAGTCCGTTTTGGAGGCTGAATTATAGGAAGGATAAGAAAGGGACAGATTTAATGTCAGAATTCAGGTATTTCAAGGCACAAAGCTGGAGAATTTATACTCCAGGTGTCGGGAGGGGATGCCAGCAGTAAAGCCACGGCGACGTCAGGAAAGCAGCCGGGGTTTGAAATGCGAGGCAGCTCGTTTTGGGATGTGCTGCAGGCTCTGACAGACACGGGCTTCCAAAAAAAGGACATAAATTGTCCAGTCAGATGTTGCCTTTGGGCCCAGAGGCTGCTGCAAGGGGATGTGGCATGGTGAACGTTGGGAAAAGGGTTTGGAGCTGGATTTGAGGGCTCTCCCAGGAGATCAGAGGGGTTTTCTCCCCAGGGATGGGGTCAGTGCCCAGCCTGGAGCACAGCAGAGCAGTGATGTGAACAGGGTGGGAGATCCTTCTGCATGCAACTGATGTGAAAATAAACACCAGGATGATGTTTCCTGATATTACTGATGCTTGGGGAAGGATTTATTGATCCTTCAAACTCCTTGACAGGAGGGGACAGCCAGGGAACAGGGACAGCACAAGAGGAAATGGCCTCAAACTGCTCCAGAGGGGGCTCAGGTTGGACATTTGGGAAAATTTCTTTACAAATGTTGGAATAAGGTGTCAGGGCAGTGCTGGAGTCTCCATCCCTGGAGGGATTTCAAAGCCCTGTGGATGTGGCACCTGGGACAGGGCAGTGGTGACTGTGGTGGTGGTGCTGGTTGGGCTTGATGATCTCAGAGGCTTTTTCCAACCGTATCAATTATGATTCCATGATTCAGGGATTAGTCAGGCTGCAGTTTTGATTCTTTTAATTTGCATTTCAATTTTACTTCAGTCTTTGAACTGATTCTGAGGCTGTGGCAAACAGCTGGGAGTGAACTTGATGTAAACTCCAGCCCAATGTTTGTATAAATTTCATGCCAATATAAGGTTCAAGAAAATCAGTGATTCCTTCATCAGGAATTCAGTATGTGGTTTTCCATTTTCTGTGAATTTTAATCTATAATGTTTTAATGACCTTTCCTCAAGAGCAGTTTATTACGGTGCCTCATTTATCATGCTAAAAGATATTTTTATTTTTTATGGGGTGTTAAAAGTCACACATAAATTTGATCTTCCATTCCCAGTCCACTTACTTAACTGGGTATTTGATTTAAAGGCACTTCCGGCTTGAAAACGATTTAAAGGTACTTTTGGCTCGGATTCAGTTTACTTAAAATATTTTTTGAGGTAATTACCACACAAATATCAACGGAAAATGGGCCAAATATGATTTTAGAGGTAAGAATATATAGTGAGAATTTTATTCCTGCATTTTATACTGGAAAAAAAAATCATCCATCGGATTTGTTACTCAAGCAGTTGGGCATTGTGGGAGAATTCAACTTTGCCAACTTGTTCAGCTCTTCTTTCCTAAAGGGCCTTTGTCAAAGATGCTTTGTTTGCCATGAAGAAAGATTTGTAGTGGCAGTTTTATATAACAGCAATAATATTAATTTGAATTATTTTGGGAAGAATCTCGGAGCAGCTGGGGAAGATCATCTGCATTATGTTGACCTTACAGATGTTCAAGTTGATTCATGGAGGAATGAAGTAATTTGCCTGTGCCCATGCAGTGAACAACCAGCAGTGAAGAACAGGAGTCAGCTCATAGATTATTTTCACATGGAATGTTCAGCTCCGCTTTGACAACTTGTCCAATTTCCCTGGGAATATTAACCCCTGTCTCTGCTGAAATAGCCCAGCTCACATCTGGGGTGCGAAAGTTGAAAAATTATTTGAAAATTTCATGCAAAGTTAAGGAAGGTTAATGTAATACTTCGTTTTTTAAGGTCAACAAAGGTGTGGGCAGATATTCACCCCGAAGAACCCTTGGGGTTGTGGACTTTGGGGGAGTTTAACCTTGATGGTCATGGAATTGTCAGAAAGGATCCTCCTGATGCCCCTGGATCCCTGGCAGTGCCCAAGTCCAGGCTGGACACTGGGGCTTGGAGCAGCCTGGGACAGTGGGAGGTGTCCCTGGGACAGTGGGAGGTGTCCCTGCCATGGCAGGGTTGGAATTGGGATGAGTTTAACATCCTTCCAACCCCATCCTTTGGTAAATCACCAGGAATTTCCATTCTCTTGGAATAACTCACCCCAGGCTGTCACCTCTGGGTTTTTTGGCTTGGAAGAGACCTCAAAGCCCATCCCATTCCACCCCTGCCATGGCAGGGACACCTCCCACTGTCCCAGGCTGCTCCAGCCTGGCCTTGGACACTTCCAGGGATCCAGGGGCAGCCACAGCTGCTCTGGGAATTCCAACCCAGCTCCTCCCACCCTCTCAGGGAACAATTCCTCCCCAATATCCCATCCATCTCTGCCCTCTGGCAGTGGAAAGTTGTTCTTACAGTTTTAAAAGATAGATTAAAATTCATAAAAATCTGAAACTGTGGGAAAAGCTCTGCAAAGGCTCCTCACCGCTTTTCCTGCGGGAGAAGTGCTTCTGGAATAAACAAACCCCTTCTCTTGAGCCCCCTCCCTGTTGGATCCCATACCCTGGCACAGCTGGAGAACTGCCCTTCCCCTGCCCCTGCATGAAGGAGATGTACAAAGGGGACACTCTAAATGTTATTTTTTTAAAAATCCTAAGCTATAAATGTATGAAATGATCACAACGTGCCTCCCTGCAAGAACCCACATCCAACCCGGAAAACCCCAGCCACAGAGACCTGAAGGGAAGAGCGGAAGAAGCTTGACTATAACGTTTATTTCAAATTAATTTTCTGCCATCCAGCTCCAGCAGTTCATTTTTCCTACTGAATGGGATCTAATAAGACCTAATAGGTGATAAATCAGTTTCCCAGTTTCGGGCATTAAGGAACTGCAGTGCTGTGTTCTGCTGGAGCAGGAAGGTCTCCAGCTCTCTGTTCCACAACAAGCAGGGCATTAAATAGTCTTAAATCATCAGCCTGTCCCTTCCTCAGCACCAGGACCACTCCTGAGGCTGGGAAATTTTACAAGGAGGGATCATTCTTTATGGCAAACTCTGTAGCCTGCGAGCAAAGCAATTTAAAAAACACTTTAGGAGAGTGGTTCTTACATCCTGCTCCTGTTACAAATCACTCGGCCTCAGTGTTTACAAAATCCGCAGTTTAACTAATACAGATGAGTTATCAAATTATCCTGATGGAAACAGATAGAGAGGTTGTTTCCTATCAACAGATCCATTAGGAACTAACAACAAAATGGGATTATTTACTCAGCATCTATTCATTCCCACTAATTTGGCACAGCGTTATTAGCGCTGAAGCTTTACATGCAAAACACTCCAATTCTTGGGGTAATTTGATGATGCAAGACACGTTCCTGATCCATCATTTCATAGGATGGATCCTATAAACCTGTGTTTAAACAGCCCAGTCTTTCCCCAGCTCTTCCATGGCAAAGCACATCCATCCCAATTAGGAGCAGCACCAGCTCTGGAGAAGGTTTAGAGGAGCCTGGGGTTTATTATCCTTGGCTCTCTAACCCACACTCCAAAGGCTTTATTGTTCCAAGGGCTCTTTTTTCCCAAGTTGAAATCTGAACAAGGCTTTAGGGAGGTTCAGAGCTGCTGCAGCTCACAGCAAAGGGGTTCACCTGATCAACTGGTCAAAATCAGCGGGGTGACCTCAGTTGGTTTAAGTCACAAACCCACCCGAGTTTTCCCTGGATCCGGAGGGGGATGTTTGCAGAAAGTGCTTTTTTGCAGCAATATTTGGGGAGTGAGAACCTCCCTCCAGCAGAAACATGGGGATCAGGAAGGATCATTGTTCAGCCCAGAGAGGAGAAGGCTCTGGGGAGATCTAGAACCAATTCTGGACCCTAAAGGGGCTCCAGGAGAGCTGGAGAGGGACTGGGGACAAGGGATGGAGGGACAGGACACAGGGAATGGCTTTACACTGACAGTGGGGAGATTTAGATGGCATTTTGGGCAGGAATTGTTCCCTGGCAGGGTGGGCAGGCCCTGGCACAGGGTGCCCAGAGCAGCTGTGGCTGCCCCTGGATCCCTGGCAGTGCCCAAGGCCAGGTTGGACACTGGGGTTGGAGCAGCCTGGGACAGTGGGAGGTGTCCCTGCCATGGCAGGGGTGGAATGAGAAGATCTTTAAAGTCCCTTCCAGCCCAAACCGTTCTGGAATTCCACGGTTTTATGGTCGGCAGAGTTCTTGCACGTGGGATTTGTCAGCCCAGGCCCAGCAGGTTTTGGATATTCCCCTGGGATGAGGACTTTCCCCCGTGTTTGTCTTTCCCTCCTACTCCTGAGTCAAATAATCCTCTGTGGGCAGTGATGTGTCCATTGACTGCCCTGCACATAAAAGGAGAAAATATTGGATTCAGTTGGAGAGGAGGGAGGGAAGCACAACTTTGCTTCTCACCCTGATCGATCCCACTCCTGTGGGTGCTGAGGCTTCTTAAAGGAGAAAATGAAGCTTCAGCTGTTGTCAGAGGCAGCAGCGAAATTACCTCTGCAGTTCCAGCTGAATGACAAAGTTTTATTTATTCTCTGAAACCAAAGAGGAGATAAAACGCTCACACCCTGTATTTTGTTTGTACATCATCATCGCAGCATTTTCCTGCTCGAGGATTAACACCAGTTGTGCTTGGATTTGTTATTCACAGGTTTGACCTGGGGGCACCTTGCCTTTATTGAGTAGGAAAATCAAGAATTGCCCTTGCATGACACAAAGGGCAGAGCTTTTAACACGGGAGGTCGCTGCCTGCTCAGTGGCACCTTCTGATCTACAAAGTGGGGTCAGCACAAAACGTTTCTGCCTCAAAGACGTTCAACACCCTGTGAGTTCCAGCTCTGCCAGACCTTGCCCTCACCTGCTGGGGCATCCCACACCCACTGCAGAGAGGCTGGAGGGGCTGGAGAGTGGCCAGGGAAGGGAACGGAGCTGGGAAGGGGCTGGAGAATACCTGAGGGAGCTGGGAAGGGGCTGGAGAATTCCTGAGGGAGCTGGGAAGGGGCTGAGCCTGGAGAAAAGGAGGCCCAGGGGGGACCTTGTGGCTCTGCACAAGTCCCTGCCAGGAGGGGACAGCCGGGGGGATCGGGCTCTGCTCCCAGGGAACAGGGACAGGAGGAGAGGGAACGGCCTCAGGCTGGGCCAGGGGAGGCTCAGGGTGGATATTTGGGAAAATTCCTTCATGGAAAGGTTTGTCCAGGCTTGGCCCAGCTGCCCAGAGCAGTGCTGGAGTCTTCATCCCTGGAGGGATTTAAAATCCATGCAGATGTGGCAGTTGGGGACATGGGGCAGTGGTGGCCTTGGCAGTGCTGGGGGATGGTTGGACTCCATGATCTTGAGGGCTTTCCCAACCTTCATCATTCCAGGATTTTCTCTTCATCTTTGCTGCGTTTCCCTGGCTCCGCGCAGGGCTGGGGCAGGTGGAGGAGGTCTGAGATTATCGACAGAATCATGGAATTGTTGAGGCTGGAAAAGCCGTCCAAGACCACTGAGCCCAACCATCCCCCAGCGCTGCCCCATGTCCCCAAGTGCCACATCCCTTTGTCCGAGTGCCGTTGTCATTAATTTAGGCAAAGCAAGGTGCTAAAATATCGCTGTGATTTCCAAACCTGTCCCTGTAAACGCGTTTTAAAGGAATTCTGCAATCAACCCAGTGACCCTCTCCCCCCCAACTTCCTCTGTTGTTCAAAGCAGCTTCCAAAAATAATCTGTGTTTGTCAGAACCTGAAATTCCCGTGCAGGAGTCAATTTAAACAGCTGTGACCACCCCATAATTATGATTTGTCACAGACTAATATTTACTTTTTTCATTCATTTAAAGCCCCGTTTGTTTTACTGTGTGCAGATTAAGGGCAAAGCGTCGTGTTGGTCCCTGAATGCATAATTGCAATTAAGGTGGTGTCTTGCAGAAATAATACACGGAGGGTTAATTTGGACCACGAGCTGGTTTTAATTCTGCCTTTGTGTTTCTCTGCCAGTGAATTATCCTTGGGTGGCACAGGGAAAATCACAGTTATTTGTAGCTGGGCTGTAACGTTGTGTTTTTAGTGGGGCTGTTTTTAATGAGGGCTCGTTGCCTGAATTGTTGATGAAAAGCAGATTGGTTCTGTTTGCTCATTCCACGAGAGGTGAGAGGCTCTGAGCAGTGTTTGTGGGCCCAGTTTGGAACTTTCCTGAAGGAAATGTGGGAATTTCTGATGAAAATGTCAACACTTGAAGAATTCAATGACAGGAGGGCTCTGCACAAGTCTCTGTTTCTCCCTTTTTAGTGACTTTAGGCTCATTTGATGATGCCTTGGGAATAAAGCAATGACATGTACAAATATTATCTGTTCTGTCATGAATTACAGATGTGAGTGAATGTGACCTAAATGGACACACTCCCTATTGTAGGAACAGCACTGGAGCGGTGTCATCATTTAATTCTCTCTTATTTCTCGGACTAAATCACAATTTTTGAGGCCCATTTGCACCATTAAATGCTGTGTGGGGTGTAAAAGCATCATCTAATTTAAATATTAATAAAGTGAGAATTTCCTAATTTTAACCCAGCAAAATTAATATTAAGGTAGATAGAGATTTTTTAAAAACCACAAACCCTTTACTGTTTTCCCCAGTAAAATTTAAATGACTCAACCTAAACCTAAAGGGGAGAGGCAAATACTTCTTAAAAAGTGAGAGAAAAAGGAAGATCTTAAAATATGCAGAAAAAAAAATCTTTATTTCAGATGACACTTCCAGGAAAAAAAGTAAAAAATTGAAATCTTTTGCAATAATCTATGAAACACTTATTGCATGTTTTCTCTTAGAGTACTGTTTGTAACTGAAAACCAGGCAGAAAAAGCTGATCCTGAATTTCTCAATCCCTGTTTCTTCAGCAGTGACTCTCAGAGCTCTTTGGCCTCTGGGTGGGATCGAAAGCAAAAGCTTTTTTTTTGTGTGGCTCCTGTAACATTGGAGCTTTGGATTGTAACACTGTAAATTACAGCCCAGGTTTTGTGCTGCCACTTTCAGCATCCTTTGGGATCCATTTTCAGGGATCAGTGTTTGGATATTGCTGATGTTAAAGATGGAATTACTTAAAATCTGGACAACCTCTGTGTGCCATCCTGCTTTTGATTTCTCTGGAAAAAATCCAGGGAAATGGAGCTTTTTACCTTTTATAAACCTTTGATCCCATTGATCACTGCTGGCCTGGATCACTCCTGCCTGCTGCCAGGTTTTCCAGAATATCTGCTGCAGATGGAGCTGAAAACTCTGGCAAATCTGCTCTGCACAAACATCAAATACCCATTGGAAAAGCAGATTTTTCCTTGCCCTTCATGGGTCACTGGGTGCCAGCATCCCTCTGCCTCCCAGTGTTAGTCCCTGCATCCCGCTCAGCTCGTTCCCAGCTTTGTTAGGCCCTGCTTTGCTGATGTCCTGGATTTTTAGTGACCAGGCGGTGCTGCCCATCCCACGTGGATGCTCAAACATCACTCAAGCCAAGGATGAAGGAACTGTGTGTTGGTTTAGTCCTGGAATGGTGAGTTTGGAGCAACTTGGGCTGTCCCTACCCATGGGATGGGATGATCTTTATGTTCCCAACCCAAACCATTCTGGGATTCTGGAATACAATCCTATAAAATGAGGATGACTTTAGCTGCTGCTCCACACACAAGCATTGGGTGAAAAAACTCAACCTGAACATTTGGTTTGGTTGTGTTTTCTGGGTGAGAAAATTTCCCATCGGGACTAATCTGAATTTTTCCCCACTTAGATTTATTTATTTTTTTTTTTTTTGCTTCTGTGAGCCCATCAAATAATTGCAGTCTACTCCCAGAGAAGCTGCTGGCTCTCAGTGCCATTGGCATTATAAATCTTCTATCTAGAGAGAGCCAAACTGTGCAATTCAGGCCAGGGAAGAACATAAAAGGAGCAGAAATGGTGCAGAAATGTTATTTGGGCCTTGTGCCCAGCCCTACTCTGCCCCAGTGCAGGAGAACCAGGCCAGGGGCATTGATTTTTGTGGAGGGATTGCCTGATTGTCTTGTCCTTGTGAGGCTCAGGAATACTTTTCCATCTGGGAATTAACTTCCCTGGCACTGCATCCCCCCGTGTGCCCTGTGGGATCGATGGTGCTCCAGTGTGCTGGTGTCCAGTTCCCAAATTCCAGGTAAATAAACCCTGCACAGTTTTGGAGATTTTCTTATTGCTGTGTCCACATGAAAGCAAACTTTTCCATGGCTCTGCCTTGGGAAGGTGAGGATTCACCCAAGGGCAGCTCTACCTGGAGGTTCTTGCACTGTCTCAAACTCACCTGTCAGAAATGAAATTTCAGTCCCGTGGTGCTCTAAAGCACAGTTTGTGTTTCAATAGCCAGAGAATTTCCTGTCGTTTTAACAATTGTTTATCCACGCAGCATAATTTAGTAGCTTAGAGAGCTTTCTTGGGATTAACAGAGGGAGGGAAATTAAAGTATTGCATAAAAGAAATCACAGAGAACCTGATTTCAGAGAATCCCAGAATGGTTTGATCTGGGAGGGACTTTAAAACCCAGCCAGATCCACCCTGTGCCATGGGCAGGGACACCTTCCACTGTCCCAGGCTGCTCCAAACCCTGTCCTTGGACCCTTCCAGGGATCCAGGGGCAGCTACAGCTTCTCTGGGCACCCTGTGCCAGGGCCTGCCCACCCTGCCAGGGAAAGATTTACATCCACAGTTATATTTCATGACTTGTTTAATATAAACCACATTTTATCCAAGCCTTTGTCCCATCGACACACTTGGCCGTGTTTTTGTGATCCTCACTGTGTCTGCCTCTTAGGCTTTGATTTCACCAGGCAGAAATGAATCCCCAGCTGGAAAATTCCGGGAAGGATTGGCATGTCCAAGCCAGCACCAAATCCTCCCTGGCCCTGAACCCAACCAGGGGCTGCCCTGCAGCTCCCCACACCTTGGTGAGATCCCTGCAGCTCCCCACACCTTGGTGAGATCCCTGTAGCTCCCCACACCTTGGTGAGATCCCTGCTTAAAGGCTGGATCTGTTGGTGGGGTTGGGAATGTCCCTCTGCTGCCCTGCAGAACAGAAAACCCCCATTATTAAGGGCATTTTGTGCCCTGCAAGGCTGAGTTTTGTGCTTTATCACCTGGGAGGGTTTCAGTGGGCAGTGCCTGGTGTGTGGGGTGGTTGAAACCTTCCCACAGAGGCAGAAATCCTGCTCAGAACCACTGAGGGACCCGTCGTGTTGGGGGGTTCCTGTTGCTGGCAGGTTTTGGAGCACCCTAGGGAAGTGATTCCACTCCTGTTTCGCTGCTCCAGAGAGAATCAGGCAGGATGCTGAGGGAGAACTGGGAAGAGCAAAGCAAGGACCCTTGTCCAAAGGTTAACAGCTGGGACATACTGGAGAGGGACCAGCAAAGAGACACAAAGATGATGATGGGTCTGGATCATCCTTCGCATAAAGAGCGACTGAGAGAGCCGGGACTGTTAAATCTGGAGAAGAGAAGGCTCAGGGGGATCTTATCCATGTATATAAATACCCAGAGGGATGGTAGAACAAGAACAGAGCCAGACTCTGGGATTGGCTGCCCAGGGAGGTGGTGGAGTCACTGTGCCTGGAGGTGTTTGAGGGAAGACTGTGGCACTCAGTTGAGTTGGTGAGGTGGTGTAAGGTGAGTGGTGTAAGGTAAGGTGTAAGGAATCACTGTCCCTGGAGGTGTTTGAGGAGAGACTGTGGCCCTCAGTTGAGTTGGTGAGGTGGTGTGAGGTGAGTGGTGTAAGGATTTATTGTCCCTGGAGGTGTTTGAGGGAAGACTCTGGCACTCAGTTGAGTTGGTGAGGTGGTGTAAGGAAAGTGGTGTAAGGTAAGGTGTGAGGGGTCACTGTCCCTGGAGGTGTTTGAGGAGAGACTGGATGTGGCCCTCATTTGAGTTGGTGGTGTTAGATCATAGGCTGGACTTGATGGTCTCCAAGGTCTTTGCCAACCTAGTTGATTCTGTAATTGTTTTTACCAAGTCCTAATACACATTAGGTATTAATCCTGAGGCTCCTTGGTTTTTCCCAAAACTTTTCCACAGAAAGTACTAAAAAAAAGGTCTTAGAAAGCAAACCAGGGTCGAGTGCTGCATGTTTATCAAAGGTGAGCTCTTCCCAAGGACCCATTGCACACAGCTCACGACAGCACACACCTTGTAACACACCCCACTGCCTCCCTAAAACATTTTGTGTCGCTTTAATATCTGAGAGCCACCCTTTGGATCAAACACAGGCTTACCTAAAGCTCCAGCAAGATTTTTTTGTTTTCACTTTGCCAGCATTAGTGTTCCCTCCACAATGCTGTCAGCTGCATAAGCAGCCGTGGCACGGCCCAGCAGAGCAGCTGCTGGGGTTTATCCCGCTCATCTCTTACAAGAAATCACATTTTAACCTCTTCCCAGAGAGTCTCCGCTTGTGTGTGTCTGCTGGGGAGGTGGATTCCAGTTCTGTGAAGGTTCAGCTCTTCTGGGCAGTGCCTGTGTGCTTGTGATTGCTTGGATTAGAGAAGAAAAGTCACGGTGGAGCATTGGGATAATTCAGCTCCCAAGGAAACTTTCTGCCATCACAATGGACTTCACATTTTGGGGGGAAACTTCAGCAAATGGAATTTTTGAACACACCTGATTGGTGACCCCAGCACTGAAGAGGTGATAACCCAACCTTTACCGACTGCTTTCTTTTTCCTCATTGCTATTCTCTGGTGGAATTTGATAAATTAAATACCCGCAGGGAAAAAAAGGGAGATTCTTTTCCAAGCAGCATCATGACATTTGTTTAGCCAGGTGGAATTGCCTTCCCAGTTGATGGCAAGATGGATGAGAATGCCAAATAATTTGAAATGTAGCAGATCGATTCTATTGATTTATCCATAAGTAGCTAAAGTGGCTTTAATCACCTCCAGTATCCATGGAAATGGGGAAGGAGCAGAGGCCAGTGCTGTCAGCACAGAGCAAGGGGAGTTTCCCTGCTGCAAACCCTGAGGCACCGTCAAGGATTTGAAAACGTGGTGCCAAATTCAGCCAGAACTTCCACGCTCTGCGGGAAAATTCGCCTGTGATGTCCTTTCCCAACCTGTCTGTGAATTGCTTCTCCTGTAATTATTTCTCTTTCCGGAATGAACATTTGTGTGAAAAGCAGTGCAACAGGAAGAAAACCCCATCTTCTTCTACATTGGTTCTTAGCACTGCAAAAAGAGGCTGAATTCCTTTGTGGAATCAAGGCAAAACAAGAACTGAGGTGGAAAGTTGGGTGGTGAGGCCCTGGCCCAGAGAAGCTGTGGCTGCTCTATCCCTGGAAGTGTCCAAGGGCAGACTTGGAGCAGCCTGGGACAGTGGAAGGTGTCCCTGCCCGTGGCAGGGGTGACACTGGATGGGATTTAAAGTCCTTTCCCACCTAAACACTTCTGGGTTTCTCTGATCCTTCCAGAGGGGGAGATGATGCTTTCTGTTCCTACCAAAGGCTTTCTGCATTTTGTTGAGCATTGCACTACAATGAAATGCTTGTTTAATAACTCACCTGATGGCACAGATCCCTTCCAGCAGCACTCCAACAAATTGCATTTGTTTGAAATTACAAGCTCTGTTGGGAGTTTTTGCCAACTGCCACAATAGAAAGTCTCTTGGAATTCAGCAAGTCTGCTTCCTTTAGAATAATAACTTTGGAGTAGAGGAATAGTAACGCTGTCCACTTGCAAGAGATGCTGCTTTGCCAGCATTGTAGCCTCAGCTAAAAACTCCTATATTAAATTGTCTGCTAGCATTTCCATTAGAAAAAATGCGATTTCCGAGCTTTTATTACTCTGCCATAAAATTCTCCAGGTGCTGAAATTGAGTATGGACAGTTCTACCCACGGAGTTAGATATAATTCCAGGAGGCAATGGGAATAGCTTTGGGAAAGAGGATAGAAGGATAAAACCTCTTCTCTCCTGCACTCAAAGTCATCCAAAAAAGCACAGCTGAGACCTCAGACACAGTGAAGAGGGGAGGAGAGTGAGGGCAGTCAGATCCAGGGTTATCCTAGAAAGGAGGAGAGTGAGGAGAGTGAGGGCAGTCAGATCCAGAGTTATCCTAGAAAGGAGGAGGGTGAGGGCAGTCAGATCCAGGCTTATCCAAGGAAGGAGAGTGAGGAGAGTGAGGGCAGTCAGATCCAGGGTTATCCTAGAAAGGAGGAGGGTGAGGGCAGTCAGATCCAGGGTTATCCTAGGGAGGAGGAGAGTGAGGGCAGTCAGATCCAAGGACGGTGAGGAGAATGAGGGCAGTCAGATCCAGGCTTATCCAAGCACATCCCCATCCTTGGAGAGACTCAAAGGCCACCTGAGCACAGCCCTGGGCAGCTGCTCCAGAGGCATCTTGGAAAAAGAATCCATCGTGCCTCTGGCAGCCCCTGGTTATTGGTAGTCAGCCCACAAGTTTGTCCTTCAGCGTTTTGTAACTCAGTGATTTTTCATTCATCTGTCCCCTTTGTTTTACAGGAGCCGGGCCTGGAATACCGATGAGGGGAGAGCTGTCAGTGATTAGAGATAATGTGCTAAAGCCGGGGCTGAAATATTTGTTAGAAAATAGGTTAATAAAGTGACATGGAGCACCTGTGCTGCTGTGGAGCAGGCATTATGAGGAGATTATGCTAATGTGGGTATTTAGTAGCAAGTCTTCTTTGGGATTACTCTCTGCTATTATCATCCTCAGCCCAGGAATTGTAATTCAAAAGGCAGCAAATGATCAAGGATTTAGTTTCTTTTTTTTTTCTTCTTTTTTTTTTTTTCTTTTATTAAGTTTTGACTACTCTTTAGCCTGCTGAATTAGAGGAGGCTGCAAGGAATCTTTTAAACACTTTTAAAATGTTCCTTAAGGGAAAGAAGTGGACTGGGCAGGGATGTGTAACTATAAAGAAGTGTTCAATGAAATTAATTTGTTTTTATTGGGCAGCTGGTAGGCCTGGAGGTGCAAAGGCAGGTGAAGAGGGAAAGAAAAGAGACAAAATTGGGAAAAGGAGAAAACTGGGGGAGATGCAAGGTTACCTTCAGGCTGGGCCATTTAAATGACTTTGAGTCTTTTATAGTGCGACATCTCAAATTCTGGGGGCAGTTTTAGACCCTTCTCAACAAGACAAACATGGAGGGGCTGGAGAGTGTCCAGGGAAGGGAACGGAGCTGGGAGGGGGCTGGAGAATTCCTGAGGGAGCTGGGAAGGGGCTGGAGAATTCCTGAGGGAGCTGGGCAAGGGGCTGAGCCTGGAGAAAAGGAGGCTCAGGGGGGACCTTGTGGCTCTGCACAAGTCCCTGCCAGGAGGGGACAGCCGGGGGGGTCGGGCTCTGCTCCCAGGGAACAGGGACAGGAGGAGAGGGAACAGCCTCAGGCTGGGCCAGGGGAGATTTTAGGTTGAACACCAGGGGAAATTTCTTTTTTTAATTCACGAGTAAGAATAAAGCAGTTTAAAACAGCGCTTTGCAAGAGGGATGGAGGGGGTTGAGGTGAGAAGTGTTCAGAGAAGGTTTTGCTGTGCTGTTTGTGCCTTCCTAAACCTTCACCTGGGTTTGGGTTCTGCTCTGGCATTTCCAGGTCTGGGGCTGTTGTTTCCCACCCAGCCTGGCAAGAGGAGAGGACTCTGTCTCCTGTCAGCACACGGAATTTGTCTCCCAGAGAAGCAGGAGCCCAGGCATGGGGAGCACGGTGATGTGCAGGAAGGCTGATCAGCTGCAATAAAGCATTCATTATCCTTCCATCTAAATTAACTGAAATCACATCATAATAGTGCCTTTTAGAACCTCACTCCAAATTCCCTCTCTTTTATCAAATTCTCACCTAAACCGAAGTGATTTAAGCTGTATCTGTGTGGTTCTTGTTTAGATAATTATTCTGCCATTAAGGAAGTCATTTTGTCGTTCTTTTTCCTTCTTTTTTTGATGTTTGCTTAAGGAGAAAATAGTGGGGGGGACATTGCTTGTTTGTGTTGTCTCTTTCTCTGTCAGAAATTTTCCTGTCAGAAATACTTTGCATAAACACTCAAGAGTGTAAATCCAAATCCCTGGGTACTGGAGCTAACTAAACAACGTGCAAAATGGCATGAGCTGTAAAAATATTTCCACTTTTTCAATATTTCTCTGTGGATTATTCCTCCAGAGCCGTGTTTCTGCAGAAGCAGTTGGATGGGTGTCACTGCACCCAGCTTTCCTCAGCTCCTGGAGCTCCTGCAAATACTTCCCAATAATGTCAGAAGCTGAGAGAGAGAAAACGGGGCACAGAACGCTTTTAAACATGAGCAAATCAGGGCACTTGACTAATTAGGAGGGAGAATGGCAGAATAAAAAGTGACTGAACCTGAGAAAGGGCTAAAAAAAAAATGCATTGTTTGGCACAGTGACTCCAGCTCCATTTATAAATCGAATCCCTCTGTCCCTCCTTCATTTACAATTGCCACTGGAAGTCGGGATTTGATGTATGTTCCCAGCCCTCCTGGAGGCAGTGAGGTTGTTGGGAGGGGAAAAAAAGGACCTTTTGGAAAGCTACAGAATCCAACCATTAATTTTTGCTCCGTTTGGTGAAGCAATCTCTGCATCCACAAAGCAATTAAGCACCTATGGGCCTTGTGGAAGTGAATAATAATCAATAAGAGGAAACATTCCCAGGAGTCAGGAGTTGAAATTGAAGTCGGTTCATGAACCAGCAGCACATTCCTGGATGGATTAACCCTGGAGTGAGAGCCAGAAAGGAGGAGAAATCGCTGGAGAAATGAGGAGTGCCAAAGGCAGGGCAGGGTGGATGTACCCAAACAGGCCACTGACGTTTGGTCACCTGGGCTTTGGTTTGGTTTTTTGAGATTTCTCTGCTTTTTGTGACCTGTATTTCCTCATGTTGGCCTCTGCTGTGGTTTTCTCCATCTCCTTTTCCCTGGCTTCTCTCAGCTGAGTTCTCAGCCATGCTTTTATGTCACATCCAGAAGGTGCTGGGCAATTCACTGTTGCTGTTGGATCATGGAGAGCTGATAGAGGTCTGATCAGGAAATGCATAAACGGGGATGCAATGCCAAAAAAGCCTGATGACAGACAAAAAGTTCTGGGGACACCTTGAAGTCTCCCTCAGGAGTCCAGGAGAGCTGGAGAGAGCCTTGGGACAAGGGCCTGGATGGGGAGGGAAAAGGGGAAATGGCTTTAAGATGAAAGTGGGTAGATTGAGATGGGATCTTGGGCAGGAATTGTTCCCTGGAGGGTGGGCAGGCCCTGGCACAGGGTGCCCAGAGCAGCTGTGGCTGCCCCTGGATCCCTGGCAGTCCCCAAGGCCAGGTTGGACACTGGGCTTGGAGCAGCCTGGGACAGTGGGAGGTGTCCCTGCCCATGGCAGGGGGGGCACTGGGTGGGATTTAAGGTCCCTCCCAACCAAAATGATTCTGATTCTGGTTTGTGGAAGGTCTCTAAACACAGAATAAGGGGACAGTCCCTGCCTCAGAGGATCAAACTACGACAGAGGAGGCAACAGGAATCTGTGGATGGTCTTGGAGCCATCCCCATCCCTCCTTCCCCAGAGCTCACACAAAAACCTCCACTGTCCAGGCTGCTGATTCTGTTCTTTGACGGATTTCTATGCCCTTCTTTCTTCCACATATCCTGAAGTGACTTCCTTCTGTAATCATATTCCTTCTATTCCAATCACATCATAGAAAACGTTAATTTCCTGCTTTTAATTGGGTTGATAAAGTCTTTTGTCTCACAAATCTTTCCCAATACATTCGGATTAGGTTTTGTTGTCTTACATGGCAGCAGAGTCCATTGTGTTGGGTTCCAGGCTCTGAACTTGTCCCTTTTTCAAAGTTTAACTTCTGTGCCTCTTCCTGACATGGATAATAAATTCTTTTGTTCGTTGAAACTGAATTTCAAGAAGAGCACTTCTTTTTATGCACACGCAACTGGGAGCCAATCTTGGTTATTAATTACAGGGAGATAAGGGCTGGCACTGCCAGGGATGCTCTCCAGCTGAGAGTTTGGATTATTTATCCCTTGGCCCAGTGATGTCCACCTTTTATCCTTGAGAGTGTTCCAGCAACCAATTCCTTTCTTGTTCAGTACAGAACTGTTGCTTTTGGGTTAATTCCACTTATTCTGAAGTGCCACTTTTTGCTTCATTTTCCCATTTTCTCGAACTTTTGACAGTGGAGATACTGAAAATTGTCAGGACCTGCTTTGGAGAAGGAAGGGGATTCAACTAACACCCGGAATGATAAAATATTTCATCTTCCTCTTTCAATTTTTTATTTGGGCATAAACCTGAAGCGTTTTTATATTCATGAGTTGCAGCAACTTCCCAGGTGATAACAAAGCATTGCCCAGGTTACAGCCAAGAATTCATCCAGGACGGTTTTTTACTATTGAAATTCTCTCTTCAGAGTAGTGATCTTGCAACTTGCTACTTCTTCTTGCCAACATTTGCATAAATATATTCCTAAAATTAACATCATTAGATTAAAAAATCTTCATTTTGCTGTTTGCTCTTGGCACTGGAGGTGCTAAAATATCCAGAAAAGTGCTGTGGGGTTTGCCGTGACATTTGATTTGCAAATGAAGATAGACTGTAATAATAACTGTAGGAGGAGTAGTAGGGGTAATAGTAGTGGAAGAAGTAATAATAATAATAATGATGATGATGATGATGATGATGATGATGGTGATATGATGATGTTCTGTTGACTGTCACTGGGATTTCTCCACTGACCTATGTCGGAAGTGTTTTATCCAGTCACAGAAGGATTAATCAAATCAAATCAAAAATAAATTGGGATTCCAATAATTCAAAAATCAATGTTTAGTCTCTCCATCTCTTCTTTGGGATGTTCCTTTATGGAAAATTGGAGGAATTCCTGGCTTCCTAAACCCCCCTGACACCCAGGGGTTGTTTAATTCCAGCTCCAGTAGAACACAGGTTCTGTGCTCTGCTCCTTTCCCTTGCTGGCAAACACAGCAGAATTTGTATTATCTGTCTTTGTTGGTATCCCCTGGAATTAATAGAAGGGAAAAATGAGAGTTAGGATTTAAAGAAAAATAATCATATAGAAAAGAATGAGATTGTGCCAAAGCTTAATTAGATGGAATAGATTGAGTAGATTGCAGCGGCGTCTTAAGGCAGCATCGTTAAGTTGGAGGCACAATCCTGCCTGAGTTGGAGCCATTTTTCTGTCCGTGAGGAAGGAGCCTTGGACGGCCCCTGCGCCACGTGAAATTGTTAATTCCGGGGGAAGATTTACGGATCTCATTGCATGATCAGCTTTCAAAAGCACAAAGCGGAGCAGGGAGAAGGAGAGGATAAAGCTGGTGGTTGTCTGATCGCACAGATAACGTCGATTTCAATCTTAGTTTGCGCTACAGCTCAGTAATTGAATCATAGATCTCAAATCCATATATTTTGGAGCAGTGCTGGGTGTTCGTTTGTGTGCTGGATTCAGCTCATTTATAAATCTCTTAATGAAGTGCTGGCCCAAAACACTGACAAAGAGGCCGAATGTGGGCTGAAGTGTTGAAATTCCTCCTTGGGCGTGCTGGGTGCAGAGAGGCCTCTGTCATCTTTGTTATAAAAAATAATATAAATCACCTGTGTGTATGCATGTACTTGATTTTTATGTACATTTGCTTAGATTTTAAATATGCTTTCATATTTTAATTATTTTTGTATTTTCCTTTCTGGATTTAATTTTAATTTTCCCATTTATATCCTTTCTTTCTCCTCTGTGATTCTGCCAAGGAGCTGATCTGACCTTTTATTACAAATACATCCCAATGGCATCAATTTTTTCCCTTCGTTAATTTATTTCAAGATATAAATAAATAAACTCTTAGCGTGATGAATTTATGTACATAGTTATATATATTAATATATTTATATAAATACATCAATATGTCCATAAACATTTGCTTGGCAACATATTGCCCATATATAAATATATTTCTGTATAAATGTATAAATATAAAATATATATAAACAATGTCTGTTTCCATCATGTTGCCTGTGCATTACCTGGAGGCTTCTTTTCTCTTGGATACCAAACTTTCAGCTAAATATTA